>PVKS010000271.1:0-219787 GCA_004027875.1 Aplodontia rufa
CCTTTGTAACATTTTTTTTGTGGGGGGGAGGGTTTAAGGGATTGAATTTAGACCCTGTGCATGCTAAGCATGTGTTTTTCTACTGTGCTACATCCCTAGCCAACAGGTTATTTTATTTTTTTATTTTTATTTTTATTTTTAAAGAGAGAGAGGGACAGTGAGAGAGAGAGAGAAAGAATCAATTTTATTTAGTTTTTCACATGGCTTTCATTGCTCTGACACTTTGTTGTGTACGTGGTGCTGGGGTTTGAACTCGTGTCCTCACACATGCAAAGTAAGCACCATAACCACTGAGCCACCACTCCAGCCCCCAACACGTTATTTTAAAAAAAAATATTTTGAGAATTGTTTTACGACCTAGTATATAGTAAATGCGTATGCTTAAAAAGAATGTGTATGTTCCAGTATACACATCCAAATATTTAAAAAAAAACTTTATTTTTTAAAAATCATTTATTTATTTATTTTGAGACAAGTATTTTCACTTTAGGGGAGCTTAGGGCCTCGCTAAGTTGCTGAGGCTGGCTTTGAACTTATGATCCTCCTGCCTCAGCTTCCCGAGTTGCTGGGATTACAGGTGTGCACCACCATGCCCGGCAAAATTCTATATCTTTCATCAGGTTTATTTATTTCTTATTTATTTACCTATTTTTAAGAGACAGAAAGGGAGCGAGTGAGAGAGAGAGAGAGAATTTTATTTATTTTTTTCATCTGTCCTTTGTTTCTCCAACACTTAGTTGCATCTGTGGTGCTGGGGTTTGAAAGCGCTCCAACTGCTGAGCCACTGCTGAGTCACCACAACTCTAGCCCTTTAATTGGGCTTCTTAATGACATTGCAGGTCATCAAAAATCCTTTTTTGGGTCTAGAGCGGTGGCTCAGCGGTTACAGAGCGGTGGCTCAGTGGTTACGGTGCTTACCTGGCATGCCTGAGGACGCAGGTTCGAACCCTGGTACCACATACACTAGGGAGCGTTGGAGCAACGAAAACCACATAAAAAACTAAATAAAATTGATTCTTTTTTTATTGCTCTGACACTTAGTTGTGTACGTGGGTGCTGAGGTTTGAACCCGTGTACTCGAGCATACCAGACAAGCACTGTAACCGCTGGGCTACTGCTCCAGCCCCCTTGATTATTATTATTTTTTTTAACTCCTTTCAATCCATCAATTAGTGAAAAAGATGTATTAAAATCTTCTGATGATGAATTTATCAGTTTCTCCTTATAGTTTTATAAAGTGTAGCTTTATATGTTTTGAACCTTTGTTACTTGGGATATACAAATTTAGTTCTATTATTCTAGGAAACAATATGTTATTACTGTAGCAAAGTTATAAATCATAATATAGTGGCTATCTCTTATAATGCTTTTGGCCTGAGCACCACATTAGTCTCCTTTTAGTTAATATTTATTTAGTATAGTTTTTTCACCTTACCTTCAATCTCTCTATGTATCATTTCTTCTCATGCTTTTCTTTTTCTTTGTGTGTGTGTGTGTGTGTGTGTGTGCGCGCGCGCGCGCGCGCGCGCGTGCGCGCGAGCGAATCCAGGTCTTCTTGCATACTAGGCAAGTGCTGTACCACTGAGCTCCATCCCTAGCCGCGTCTCCAGGACTGAATGGGGAGTCAGAAGTTCTCTCCATTCTCATCCAGATTATATCCTGTAGATTTAGTTTCCTGGTTTTTTTTATCTGGGTGAAAACACTTGCCCATCCCCCTTTGCCATGTTTGGAGAATAAAACGAGATGAGGGAGATGAAATCACTTTGCAAACAGTAAAATACTTTGCAAATGATTATTATTCTTGCCACTTAAGAGGGTCCAAAGCTTGCTGATAACCGTAGTGGTTAAAAGCCCTGACTTAATTGATTAATAGAGCCATGCTTTTGCATTTGTAAATACCAATTCGTAGATTAATTACAAGGGGTAAATGTGTTAAAAGTACAAAATTATCCGGGACCTAGTTAGGTGTTCATTAAATAGTAACTGAGTATTTTTATGATTATGATTACTGTATTGCTATTATATTTGTCTGAATTCTCACTCCTTAACTTGCCAGTGCATGATCATAGGCAAATTCCTTAACCTTGCTAAGCTTCAGTTTGCTTGTCTTTGAAACTGGAATAATAATAACATTTTTTAAATAACAACATTTAACAGAGTTGTTCTGTATATGCAGTAAAATATTCCTAGCAGGAGCTCAGCACAGTGCCCAGCTACAAGGATTTAGGTCTCAAGGATCTCTTCTCTTAGAATTACAAATGTTGACACTTTCCTGACATTACAGATCATCTCCAGCTTCTTACCTAAGTTTACAGCTCTTATTTTATTTTATTTTAAAGAAAGAAGGACAGTGAGAGAGAGAGAGAGAGAGAGAATAACTTTTTATTGAGTTTTTCACATGGCTTTCGTTGCTCTGACACTTAGTTGTGTACATGGGTGCTGGGGTTTGAACCCATGTACTTGCGCTTGCCGGGCAAACGCCGTAACTGTGAGCTACCGCTCCAGCCCAATAGCTCTTATTTTAAATTCTAGCACGGGGCTGGAGCGGTGCCTCAGTGGTTATGGCATTTGCCGGGCATGTGGGAGGACGTGAGTTCAAACCCCAGTACCACATACACAACGAAGTCTTGGAGCAATGAAAGCTATATGAAAAACTAAATAAAATTGATTCTCTCTCTCTCTCTCTCTCTCTCTCTCTAACTGTCCCTCTCTCTTAAAAAAAAAGATTTAAAAAAATTCTAGCACAGTAGGACCTCTTGGATATCTTACCAACAATTTAGAACATTCTGTACAAAACTAAATTTGTCAACCTTTCTTGCCAGCAAATCATTTCATAGTAGCTCGCATAAGGAGCTCACTCTGTAATGGAAGATGGAACATCTGCTGGAAGTGTCGTTGTAGAAACTAATCAAGACACCTCGAGAGACCCTGCAGAAAAGAAGGCCCTGCAGGGAGAACAGTCAAGTCACGGAACTCTTCCCCTTTTCCACAGCCATCGTCTGTCATTGTCCCAGCACAACAGAGCACGTTGGTTTAAAATTAAAAAGCTGGGTGCAGTGGCACATGCCTTTAATCCCAGTGACTCAGGAGGCTGAGGCTGGAGGATCACAAGTTTGAGGCCAGCCTCAGAAACTTAGTGAGACCCTGTGTCAAAATAAAAAATAAAAAGAAATGAGGATGTAGTTCAGCGATAGAGTACTCCTGGGTTCAATCCCCAGGACCAATAACAATAATAATATAAAATCAAATATTTTTTCTCCCCACTTTATCACCTCTGAGCGGTAGTATCTTAGGGATCCAGTCTCCTTAGGTCTTGAGATGATACAGTATCTAAATCTTCTGTTAGCTTTTTCTGCATCCTACTCTGGAGAGATTGTGAGAACAAGTGGCAACTTCATTGCTACCTACATTCTACTGGTCAAAACCCAGAGACGGGGCCCCAGCCTGGCTACATGGAACCTGGGAAGTGTAGTTTTCCTGTCTTACGCTGAGGAAATGGGATGGGTGGGCTTCTAACAAGCCTTAACCATGGCCCTCTCACAAATGTTTTGACAGTAGTCACTTTGGACTTATATGCCTTTCGCTGTTCTTATTGAGGCCTGGGCCATGGAGTAGAATGGAACCACCTCAAAGGTCCCACGTGGTCGGTATTGGCTTAATGAGACCCTTGAATTTTTTTTCTGCCATCTTGTTCATCTTAATAACTTCCAGCCAAGAAAAAATTATTTTGGCACAACTTCTTTTTTTTTTTTATAAATTTCATTTATTTTTCCATCTGGCCTTTGTTTCTCCGACACTCAGTTGTGCATGTGGTGCTGAGGTTTGAACCCAGGTCCTCATGCATGCCAGGCAAGTGCTCCAATTGCTGAGCCACCGCTCCAGCTCACAAATATTTTCTTAATGCATGAATTCCCTCAGCTCTGGGAGTTGCTTAAAAGTTATTTGCAAGGCTAAATTAAACTCAGCACATGGGGGGCGGGCGCTGACCAGGAGAGGGGAGCTGTGCTTGGTAAATGCTATGTTATTAGGGGTGGGAGGGTTTACTTTACAGGGGGTGGGGCCTTGTGAACTACCCCTGAAGGCAAGTGAAAATCACCTCCAGGTCTAGAGGTTTTCCAAGGGTTCTGCTTCCTCTTGTGCAGCCTGAAAAAAGCTTGCGACAGGGCTGAGCAGAGGCCCCAAGACACGTGGAGCTGGAAGGGAAGACCTCTTTGGGCTGTTGTGATACTTTGGCAGCCAGTGGGTCATGGCAGTTGAACTAGACAGTTTGCTCATCTGGCACAAAAGAATAATATAAGGATAAGAATACCTACTTCTTCTGGGTTTTAGATTAAACAAGTTAATCTAATAAAAAGCGTAGACCAGGGACTGGAGCGGTGGCTCAGTGGTTATGGCGCTTCCCTGGTGTGAGGACGGGGTTCAAACCCCTGCACCACGTACACAACGAAGTGTCGAAACAGCTAAAGCCACATGAAGAACTAAATAAAGTTGATTCTTTCTCCCTCTCTCACTGCCCCGCCTCTTTAAAATAAATAAATAAAAATAAAGCATAGAACAGCAATTGGCATTGGAGCAATCGCCGTAAAATTGTGAATGTTATCATCATTAGGGACAGGTGGGGAAAGGTTTCCTGAAATCCTAAAATGACAGACAAGTGTCCCTGGGAAGTGACTGTATCTAGGCCGTTCTGGGTGTTGGATAGGCACGTCTAGCTGGAGCCCATGCCATCCCTGGTCTTGAGCTCACACTTTGACTTTAAGCTGTTTGATAAAGTAGACAGCATTTATTTTAAAGACCATCTAAATGCAGGCTGTCGCAGCTCAGTCCCTACTCCCTTGCCTGTTTTGCTCCCGTTCTGCCTTTTCCAGCCCCAGCACTCCCGTGACTCCCCTCCACCCAGGTCTTCACTCTGCCACCCCTCCCTACCCCACCTTAGTTCTCCTGGATTCCAGGGTCAGATTCTGGCTGATCTGATAAACTAATTCTGACGGTGCAAAGGTTGCTGCTTCCTACAAAGGTGTTTTATGACAGGGTCTCTTCTGGATGTAATGCTCCACCCTTGGAGTCCTGTTCTGTGGGAGAATAGGTGGAGTAGCCTTCTAGCTAGGACATTAGCAGGGATAGTTAGACCACCCACGGATGACAGCCTTTCTGAGCATCCATCAGGTGGGCAAGGGAGGGACCAGAGGGAGATACTGGGAGGGATGTGGCAGGGACATGTGATCAGGAAATGGCTTGGCAAATAGCTAGGTGCTGGAGGGGGTGGGGGAAGGGGATCAAAACCGGAGTGCCTTGGAGGAGTGAGAGAAATGTTAAGTATTCAGTAAGCATAGATGCTTACATGTGCTAAGACACCCAAGCCAGAATGCAGGTAAAGATGAGTGATCCATTCAAACTAGAGATTTCAGAAGGTTCCAGAGGGAGGCTGGTGCTGGTCTTAGAACCCATGCCTGAGAAGGATTTTTACAAAGCATAGAACTAACCCCCTTATGTGTTGCGAGTCCCCCAGTGAGTGCCAGAAACTTCAGGCATTACCAAACCTTGCATGTACTTTGTCTTTTCCCATACACACGTGCGTGAGTGCAATGCTCTATCTTAACTGAGCGCTCACCGTGCGTGGCTGCAGTCCGAGGCATGGCAGCAAAACTAGCACAAATTTCCCTTTCTTCACAGTTTCACAGATCAAAGAATGCCTCTTACATAGATCTTATCAACCTTAGCATACAACGTTTTTCTTTCCTTATTAAGTCAAGAACGTTCACCTTTTCACTTAAAGGAAGCACATTATGGCTTCTCTTTGGCACATCTGAGTTGCCAGCATCACTACTCTTACACTTGGCAGGGGCCGTTATTAAGTAAAGTAAGGGGTACTTAAACACCAGCACTGTCGTGGCACCATGGCAGTCACTTGATACCCAAGATGGCCACTGAGTGACGCTCGGCCTGGTAGCGTACACAGCGTGGATACTCCGTGCGAAGGGATGATTCCTGTCCCAGCAAGACTGAGCAGGGTGGCTTGAGATCTCACCGTGCTACTCAGCATGGCATATAATTTCTAGAATTTTCCATGTAATATTTTCAGTCCACGGTTGACAAGGTAACTGAAACCACAGAAAGTGAAACTGCAAGTTAGGGGACACTACTGTACGTTATACGTTATGGATATGTCGATTAGCTACTTTGCCAATCATTCTTTTTTTTTTTTTTAAAGAGAGAGGAACAGTGACAGAGAAAGAGAGAATCAATTTTATTTAGTTTTTCACATGGCTTTCGTTGCTCTGACACTTAGTTGTGTACGTGGTGCTGGGGTTTGAACCCCCATCCTTGCGCATGCCAGGCAAGCACTGTAACTGTCGAGTCACAGCTCCGGTCACCATTCTTTTTTTTTTTTTTTTTAAGAGAGAGAGAAGATGACAGATCAATTTTATTTATTTTTTCATCTGGTTTTAGTTTCTCCAACACTTAGTTATATATGTGGTGCTGGGGTTTGAACCTGGGCACTCACACATGCCAGGCAAGTGCTCTACCACTGAGCTACCACTCCACCCCCAGAAATCATTCTTGTATGTATATATGTGTGTATATACATACATATCTCTCAAAGCATCACTTTATATACTATTAGTATATGTATAATATTATTGTCAATAAATCTGTAGGGGAACAAGTCATTATCATATAAGTTGATGTAGGTTTTTTTCAATGTTATCTTCCTTTTCTTTTTGAGGGATGGGGGTAGTGGGGGTTGAACCCAGGGACACTTTACCTCTGAGTTGTATCCCCAGCCCTTTTTATTTTTTTATTTTAAGAAAGGATCCACTAAGTTCCTTAGGGCCTCACTAATTTACTGAGGCTGGCCTCAAACTTGTAATCCTCCTGCCTCAGCCTCCCAAGTTGCTAGGATTATAAATGTCTACCACCATGCCTGGCAAAACCATACTGTCTTGATTACTATAGACCTACATTAAGTCTTAAGTATGATGGTGTCAGTCCTCCAACTTTTTTCTTCTCTTCCAATATTATTTTGACTATTTAGGGTCCTTTACTTCACTATATAAATTTTTTTTTTAAAGAGAGAGGGACAGTGAGAGAGAGAAAGTGAGAAACAATTTTAGTTAGTTTTTCATGTGGCTTTTGTTGCTCTGAGACTTTGTTGTGTACATGGTGCTGGGGTTTGAACTCGCGTACTCTTGCATGCAAGGCAAGCGCTGTAACCGCTGAGCTACCGCTCCAGCCCCTCACTATATAAATTTTGGAATCAGTTTGTCAATATCTTCAATAGTTGCTGATTGTATTGAGTGGTGCCTCAGTGTTTACAGTACTTGTCTGGCATGCAGGAGGACATGGGTTTGAACCCCAGTTCAAGAAGTGTCAACGAAGTGTCAGAGCAATGAAAGCCACATGAAAAATTGAATAAAATTGATTCTCTTAAAAAAATAGTGAGTTGGGGGGCTGGAGCGGTGGCTTGGTGGTTACAGCGCTTGCCTGGCATGCACAAGTACACAGGTTCAAACCCCAGCACCCATGTACACAACTAAGTGTCAGAGCAACTAAAGCCATGTGAAAAACTCAATAAAAATTGATTCTCTCTGTCTCTCTCTCTCTCTCTCACTCTCACTGTCCTTCTCTCTTAAAAAAAATAGTGAGTTGCTGAGATTTTGATTGGGGTTATGTTGAATCTCTAGATCAAGTTAGGAAGAACTGACAGTTTTTTTTTTTTTTTAAGAGAGAAGGACAGTGAGAGAGAAAGAGAGAATCAATTTTATTCAGTTTTTCATGTGGCTTTCATTGATCCGACACTTCAGTGTGTACGTGGTGTTAGAGTTCAAACCTGCATCCTCACGCATGCCAGGCAAGTGCTGTAACCACAGAGCCATCGCTCCAGCCACAAGAACTGACATCTTAACAATATTGAGTCTTCCTATCCCCACAAACATGGAATACCTCATTAATTTAGTTCTTCTCTGATATCTTTCACCAGAGACTCTGTGTGTGTGTGTGTGTGTGTGTGTGTGTGTGTGTGTGTGTGTATTTTGTTGGGAATGCTGGAGATCAAACCCAGAATCTTGCACATGCTAGGCTGAGTCACATCCCCTACCCAAAACCTTTCACCAGATTTTCCTTATATGAGTTTTTGTTTGTTTGTTTTTTAAGAGAGAGGGAGAGAGAGAATCTTTTTCATCTGGTTTTTGTTTTTCCAACACTTGGTTGCGTATGTGGTGCTGGGGTTTGAACCCAGGTCCTTGCACATGCCAGGCAGGCATCATAACCACTGAGCCACCTCTCCAGTTCCTAATGTGCCTTTTAAAAGGACCTTTTGCTGTATTGGAGTCAGCCTCCATGGATGCCCGAGTGAAGCGGGGGAAGTCCAGATGCAGGTAATTATGTTAGCACGGATGTGAAATGCAAGTTGCTTGGCTTGAAGAGGTCAGAGTGCAGATGCTGAAAGGTAGATTCGTGATTGACATTTCATGATTGACATTTCAAAAAAAGCCGTGACTGGTATTTCAGGGTGAACCCCATTGGGAGTTGCTGGTGGATTGGTTGTGGGATGTGTGAAAGAGTGGAGACAAATTTGGATGTGTCCTCTAAAACTGAGAACACGTAGGGCAGGAAAACACCAGGAGTGTTTAGGCAGTGGCGATCCCATAAAAGGATGTGTGTTGGGGCAGAGGCCAGTTATGGAAAAAGAGAAGAAAACGTGTGAAGGTAGATGACGACGTACCTTGAATGCCAAACTCAAAAATTTGAATTTATGTAATAGGCATGGGGGAAAGCTGGTGGAAATTTCTGAGCAATAACTAATTTAATCAGAGCTAACTTTACAGTGATAACTCTATGTTTAATAGCATGAGAAATGCCATGAAATTATTTGCACTAAAATTTCAAACATGGTATAATGAGAGCCAAGTTTTTTTCTTTAGAAAAAAAAAACCTCATGTGTGAAAGAGGAAAAAAATCCTCATTTATTAAAAAAAAATCTCATGTATTAAAAAAGAACGAAAGAAAAAAAAAGACTGAAGTTGGGCATAGTGACATGTGCCTTTAATTCTAGTACTTGAGAAGCTGAGGTAGGGGGTAGGAGGATCACTTGAGTCCAGGAGTCCAAGACTAGCCTGGGCAACATAGGGATACAAAACAACAACAGCAACAACGAAACGCTGAACAAAACATTATCAAAATGTTAATAATAAGCCGGGTGCCATGGTGCATACCTGTAATCCCAGTGATTTGGGAGACTGAGGCAGGAGGATCACAAGTTCAAAGCCAGCCTCAGCAATTTAGTGAGACCCTGTCTCAAAATAAAAAAATATGAAAGAGGGGCTGGAGCAGTAGCTTGATGGTTACAACGCTTGCCTGGCATGAGCGAGTACATGAGTTCGAACCCCAGCCCCATGTACACAACAAAGCGTCAGAGAAATGAAAGTCACATGAAAAACTACATAAAAATTGCTTCTCTCTTTCTCCCTCTCACTGTCTCTCTTTCTTTGAAAGTAAAAAAATAAAAAGGACTAGGGATGTGGCCCAGTAGTTAAGTGGCCCCTGGGTTCTATCCCTGGTACCCACCCAACCCCCCATAAAAGTTAATGATAGAGATGGTTTTGGTGGTTAGGAAGAACTATAGGTAAGTTGGATTTTCTTTTCTTTCAACCTCTCTGTAGTTTCTAATTAAAGGTAACTGCTTTTATAATAAGAATAAATTTAAATTAACCGCTCACTGTCTGCAGGGTGGAGGAGGAGGAGATCGGGTGGGGAGCACGGAGGCAGTGGAGAAGAAACATGGCCTAACAGTAGCTATGATGGGTGAGGTTGTTGCTGAGGTCCAATAGAGAGGGAAGGAGCCAAGGGATGAACTGGGACTGGGGATTGAATCCAAATTTGGCCACTTAGTTGGGCAAGTTACTCTTTGTGCTTTTAAAAAATCTGTGAACAGAGCTGTGGGCTTAGCTTAGTAGTAGAGCACCTGCTTAGCACAGGCAGGATCCTGGGTCCCAAACCCACAGTCTCACAAAAGGAAACGATATCTGTAAACAGCAATGGTAAATTGCACCTACCCCATAAACTGGTGGGAGAGTACATGGGTGGACACCTGCTAACCGCTTAGAACAGGGCTTAGCTCCCAGTAGGTACTTAGCGTGTCATCTGCTGTGCTCGATACCCCCAGCAACCTGGCCTCAGTGCATTGGTGCAGAAGGTGGGTCATTCTCCCGGAATGGTGTAGGTGAGGGTCCGCACGGGGTCTGTGCCTGTTCCCCAGGAACACCCAGGAGTAGAAGACGTCTCCCAAGCTGGCAACAATACATTTGTCATGACACTTCCAGTTTCTCTGATAGAGTAGTTCCTGGTGCTTGAATGGGGAAGAGATTTTAGAAGTGGAAAATTAGGGGCAACTAAATGACCAACCATTTTGGTTCAGAGGGTTTTTCGTTTTGTTTTGTACTGGGAATTGAACTCAGCAGGGCTTAACCACTGAGCCACATGCCCTGCCCTTTTTTATTTATTTTTTTTAGTTTGAGACAGGATCTCCCAAAGTCACTTAGGGCCTTGCTAGTTTGCTGAGGCTGACTTTGAACTTGCAGTCCTCCTGCCTTGCTGGGATTACAGGTGTGTGCCACCACACCCAGCTTCGTTGAGATTTTAACCTCATTTTTTCATACAAAGAGGGTTTATGCTGAGGCAAGGGTATTTTTACTTTTAACACAAGGGGTGGAGCCTCCTAAGACAGGACTTGTCTCCCTGAGAGGAAGTTAGAGGAAGAGAGAGTTAGACTCAACATTTAAAACAACAATAGCAATAACTTCTGGTAATTGTTCAGCTACTTTAGAAGACAATATAGAAATAACTGTTAAAAGTAAAAATACCCAGAGATTTTCATTGAAAGTTAAAATGTGAGTTGGGCATGGTGGTACAGGCCTATAATCCTAGTGACTCAGGAAGCTGAGGCAGGAGGAGCACAAGTTCAAGGCCAGCCTCAGCAACTTGGTGAGACTCTGTCTCAAAATAAAAAATAAAAAGGGCTGAGGATGTTACTCAGAGGTAAAGCACCTCTGGTTCAGTCCCCAGTAATTAACAAAGTAAAAATGTGGACTGGTGGCTAGAGAGGTGGCTCAGTATTAGAGCGCTTGCTTGGCATGCATGAGGACCCGGGTTTGATTCCTAGCACCACAAACATAAAGTAAATGGAGGGAAAAAAATGAAAAAAAAATTAACTCACTTTCTTTAAAAAAAAAAATTGTGGACTGGGGGTAAAGCTCAGAGGTAGAACATATGATTAGCATGCTCGGGCCTAGGGTTCAAAACCTAGCACACAAACACCCTGTAATCCAACAATTTGCTAATATTCAGTATTTCTCCCGAAGGAACAATTATAATATATGCCAAAAAGTCGTGCATCTACATGTTGATTGCAGGGTTGTTTGTAATGGCAAAATGTGAGTCTGGGTGTTGTGAGGAATAATCCAAATGTGCATTCAGTATTGAAAGACTAAATACAAGTGAGGCATAACACGTAGGGTGGAGTGCTGTGCAGATTATGAATGAATAGATCTATGCAGATATCAGTAAGAAACTACTGAGGGAGAGAAGAGGAAATAAGATGCAGAGTATAGAATATGTAATGGAGTAGATAAACAAAGGTTACTGAAGCATTAGCCCTAACAGTTTAACTTGTTTTACAAGAACAGTATACTTATTTTCAAAGAACTCTAACTGCTATGATTTCTTCAATGTTGTGTCATCTCAAATATCATGAGCTGTCCTTCACCGGAGAAGTTCAAACAATGATCGCATGGACAGCTGGTGGGGAGGGGTAGTACGGGACAGCGATTCCAAATTGTTTTTCTTTCTTTCTGTACTGGGGATTGAATCCAGGGGCACTTAACCACTGAGCCACATCCCCAGCCCTTTTCTTTTTTTTCTTTTTTTTTTGAGACAGGGTCTCCATAAGTTGCTTATTAGGGCCTCACTAAATTGCTGAGGCTGGCTTTGAACTTGTGATCCCCCTGCCTCAGCCTCCCAAGTCATTGGGATTGGGTTGGGGATTTAGCTCAGTGGCAGAGCGCTTGCCTAGCATGCGCAAGGCCCCAAGTTCAGTCCTCAGCCCTGAAAAAAAGAAAAAGAAAACCAAGTCATTGGGATTATATAGGTGTGTGCCACTAGACCCTGCTATTTTTATTTTTTTTAATTAGTAGTATTATTGTTATTTTGGCATTGGAGATTAAACCAGGGGCACTTTACCTCTGAGTTACATCCCCAGTCCTTTTTATTTTTACTTTTTTAATTTTGAGACTAAGTTGCTTAGGTCTCAATGAATTGCTGAGGCTGCTTTGAACTTGCAATCCTCCTGCCTCAGCCAACTGAGCTGCTTGAGCTGCTGGGATTACAGGTGTGCACTACCATGCCTGGCTGAGATATATGTATATATATATATAACAAAATTAATTTCATTTACAGTGTTGCCTTTGTTCTGAGTCTTTTCTAAGGGTTTGATGTTCAGGTATTCTTTATAAGAGATAGTGTATAACTAACACACACACACACACACACACACACACACACTCACACACATTATAGGTTCTTTCCCTAATAACCCTACTTGGCAACAACCTTACTTTTTAGTCTCCAAAATTTTGGGGGAAATTTTATTGGTCTTTGAAATGTAAATTTCTGGAAACTATCGTTGTGGGGAAAGTGAATGATTTGGTTAGGCTGAAATCAGTCCTCTGAGATGCTCTCATTTCGGGGCCACAGGCTGGACCACTCATCCCAATATGTTGACTGAAACCGTGAGCTTTTGGATGGGGGTTTGGGTGAAGAGGTGGACGGATCTGTACACATCTTTGCATAAGCCCTCCTGGCAGTGACTCAGTCTGTTTTAGGGACTGCTGCCCCATGGCCCTGAACAAATGGCAAGTTCCAGTACCCTCAACATTCAAATTAGCTAGCACGCGCTCTGAGCTTAGGAGGAGGTGTTACCGAGGGCAGTTACCAGGTGTCTATCCCCAAGGAGCTTATGGTCTGAGTTCCTTGATTTACAGAAGATAGAGTTGATATCACGGCTTCTTTTTTTTTTTTTTTTTTTTTTTTTTTTTTTTTAAAGAGAGAGGGACAGTGAGAGAGACAGAGAAAGGGAGAAACAACTTTATTTAGTTTTTCACATGGCCCCAGTTGCTCCAACACTCAGTTGTGTACGCGGTGCTGGGGTTCAAACCCGGGTCCTCGTGCTTGCCAGGCAAGCGCCGAAACCGCTGAGCCACCGCTCCAGCCCGATATCACGGCTTCTTAAAGCTCAGTTTCCTCCTGTACCATATAGCAGTACAGCTTGAGCATCCCTAGTCTGAAAACACAAGATCCAAAATGCTCTTAAGTCCATTTTTTGTTTGTCATATCTCACCTCCACCCTGCCCTAGAAATAGGAATCAGACTCTGAGGAGTAGATGATGTGATTAAAACAGAATGGATGGACCAGAGGTGCACAAAGTGACGTTAAGGGGACAGAATGGCTTTATAGACCAATAAAGCCCAATTTTCACCAGAACAGAAAATTCACATATTTATGAAGACTCCAAGGTTCATTAACCCTAGACACTTTGTTTTTGTTTTTCCAGTTCTGGAGATTGAACCCAGGGTCTCAGTGGGCTGGGGATATGTATCAGTGATAGAGTATTTCTCTAGCATGCATGAGGCCCTAGGTTCAATCCTCAGAACCTAAAAAATAAATAAATATCGGTCCTCAGCCTTGGAAAATAAATTAATTAATTAAAAAAAAAGTTGGACTTAATGGTGCATGCCTCTAATCCCAGCAGGCTGAGGCAGGAGGATCAAGTTCAAAGCCATCCTCAGCAGCTTAGCAAGATCCTCAGCACCTTAGGGAGATCCTGTCTCAAAATAAAAAGGGCCGGGGGCTAGAGTGGTAGCTGGGCAATTACAGCGCTAGCCTGGCATGTGCAAGGTCACGGGTACAAACCCCAGCACCACATACACAACAAAGAGTCAGAGCAACGAAAGCCACATGAAAACTAAATAAAATTGATTCTCTCTTTCTCTCTCTCTCTGTCCCTTTCTCTTTAAAAGTAAATAAATAAATAAAAAGCGCTGCTGAGTTTAATCCCCAGTACCAAAAAAGAAAGAAAAAAAAAGCAACCAAGAGGTCACTGAGTGGAGATGTGGCCTTTCTTGATATGGTGATTTTCCTTACTGTGGAATCATCAGTCCTAACCTGGGCCCCCCAACACTGGGACCCTTTGACTGCCTCCCTTATCTCTGCTCTCTCACCCACCAAACCCACTGGCTCCCCTTGTGGCAGAGTCCCTCTGTCCTGTCCACTCAGCATCTGCTTTTCCACTGTTAGCTTATATGTGGCCATGTGGAGTATGTCATGTTTTAGGGTGCTGATTACCTTAAGCCCACCCTGGGAAGGGGCACCCTTTAGGATGGCTGTCATGTTTTGGAGCCTGTGAGGCTTGAGAGGTGAGCTCAGGCATGGGGTGCCCTTGCTGAGGTCACCCCACTGATGGAGCCACGGAGCCCACCTTCCTAAGCAAGGCTGGTGTCTCCATCTGCCTTACCTTTTTCTTGCTTGAGTTTCTCTAACTTGCAGCTCCCAGTGTTCATGTGATTTCAATCGGTTAGTGAGGAGAAAGTACTTTCTTTTCTTTTTTTTTTTTAGGGCTGAGGATCGAACTCGGGGCCTTGTGCATGCTAGGCAAGCGCTCTGCCACTGAGCTAAATCCCCAACCTCCAAAAAGTACTTTCTAAAATGGTTAAGTGGTGGGAGAAGTGCTGGGGAGTGATATTGGCCAAATTATATTATTATGTTGTGTGTATGTATGAATATGTAACAACAAATCCCATGTTGTGTACAGCTATAATGCACCTGTCAAAATATGTGGGAAACCTGAGCACTGTGGCACATTTCTGTAATCCCAGTGACTCAGGAGGCTGAGTCAGGAGGATTGCAAGTTTGAGGACAGCCTCAGCAACTTATCAAGGACCTAAAGAACTTAGACCCTGTCTCAAAATAAAAAATAAAAATGGGCTGGAAATGCAACTCAGAGGTAAAGAACCCCTAGGTTCAATCCCTAGTACCAAAAAGAAAAAAAAAGTGGAAAGAGAAGTAAATAACTAAATAAAATGGTTAAACTGAGCCAAGCAACATGGTGCACAGCTGTAGTCCCTGCCACTCAGATGGCTGAGGCAGGAAGCCCCTTGAGCCCAGGACTTCAAGACTGGCCTAAGCAACATCGTGAGACCCCACCTCTAAAAAAATAAAAAGATAAATAATTATAATAATAAAATGGTGAAGTATTATATACATAAAATTATGATGATCATAATCATTTATATACACAAACACTTTGAACAGTATAATGTGCCATTTGAGTTACCCTAATTCTGTTGGAAGCCAAGAACTATGAGAAATTGACAGACCCAAAAGAAATACCAGATTAACCACCCACCCCCATAACCCTCTCAGGGTGAGATTGATAATAGTGCCAGAGTTTACCCAGAGGAAGAACTCAGATGGGAACTGAACCATACTGTGGTTCAACAGGTGGCTGCCTCTCCGTGACCCTGGCTAAGTTGGGCTGTTGTTGAGTAGTAACATGGGCACTTGGGACCCTCCGTAAGGAGCCCTCTGCAGACAGCCTGTGAGTTTCCTGTCAAGATGATGGGCGGTGCTGCCGCAACAACACGGTGGCTTTCCCTACACTGAGCTCTGCCTAGTGTATTTTCCCCAGACTGAAGCGAGCCCCAGCCTGTTGGAGGGGAGAGGATGGGCTCCTGATGAACCAGTTCTTGCGGATGATAGCACCCCCGGTGCAGAAATCACCTGAGTTAGATGTGCGTTGATGGTGGATGTCTGGAGTAGCACAGGTGTTCTTTTGCAAGGTGACTTGAATATGCATTTGTATTTAGAAATCACTTTGGGGCACAGTGGTGCACACCTGTCATCCCAGCAGCTTGGGATGCTGAGGCAGGATGATCACAAATTCAAAGCCAGCCTCAGGGAACTAGATAGGTGGCTCAGTGGTGGTATACACTTGCCTGGCGTGCTTGAAGTCTAGGTTCAATCCCTGGCACCACATACACAACTAAGTGGAAGAAAAACAAAAAAGCTCTCTCGAAAAAAAGCCTCAGCAACTTAGCGAGACCCTGAGAAACTTAGCAAGACCTTGTCTCCAAAAAAAAAAAAAAAAAAGAAAAGAAAAGAAAGAAAGAAAAAAAAAAAGAAAAGGGGGTTGGGGGAACTGGGGTGGGAGATGTGGCTCAGTTTTTGGGCCCCACTGGGTTTAGTTCCTGGTAAATCACTTGGAGGGGTGGTTAGAAGTGGAGTGTTGGTCAAGGAATGATCGCACATGAGCTGGGCTGGGCATTGTTCTAACGGTTTTATTTGTTTCTCTATTTTTTTGTGGTGGTGAGGATTGAACCCAGAGTCTTACACATGCCAGACAAGGGCTCTGTCCCTGAGCCACACCCCCAGCCCTCCTCCGAGGCATTTACATGTGTTATCTCGTTTAATTCTCATCCCCTCTCCCAAAATCCTGCGTGGTATATCCTGTTTACAGATGAGAAGATGGGAGAATGGATGACCTAATTTACCATCCAAGAGCAGAACTATTAGAAGCCACAGAACCAGGATTTTAAAGCAGGCAGGGACTGGGGGTCGCCGCTCGGAGGTAGAGTGCTTGCTTAGCATGCTCAAGGGTTCCATCTCCAGCCCCGGAAAAAAGCAAAACCGAACAACAAGAAAAAAACCTAAAACTAAAATAAAAATTTTTTTGAAATTAAAAAAAAATCAGGCAGGAAGTCTGACTAGAAACAGCTCTTTTATTATTGTTGTCATTTTTCCAATGCACAACTAAGGCAGAAAGAGGCTCATCAAGGTTACACAGCTGGTACTTGGTGGATCTGGGAATCCAATCCAAGACTTAGAGTAGAAGTCCTAATAGAGTAACCACATTCTGCATTCGTGGTTGAGTTTATATATTTATATACTCATCCATTGTCCTTACTGGGGCTCGACCCCGGGGCACAGGCATGCTGAGCACTCACTCTACACAGAGTCGCATCCTCATGCTGCATAGATGCTTTCAACATTCAATCATAAATATACTATTATAGTAAGTAGTCTGTATAATATAGTGCAATATTCTACCGTAGTATAATATTCTATTCTAAGGTTATACATCTAGTTAAATAATTCTTCTACCCATGGATATTTTTGGCTGTTTTTTTTTTAACTCATAAGTAAATGTCGAGATTTAAAGAGAGAGAGAAAGGTTGTAGGAATGTGGTTTGGTTTATCAGTTTGTCTGTAGGCCAGATGTGCTGAACCGTCAGAGGCTAGAAGAATTAGAAACTCATCGGGTGCAAGAGTGTACACCTGTAATCCCAATGACTTGGGAAGCTGAGCAGGAGGATCGCATGTTCAAAGCCAGCCTCAACAACTTAGCGAGGCCCTAAGCAACTTAGTGAGATTCTGTCTCAAATAAAAATAAAAAGGACTGGGGATGTGGCTCATGTGCCTCAGTGGTTAAGTGGCCCTGAGTTCAATCCCAGAATTAGAGACTTGAGTGAGGAATGAAATTCTGATTAGAAATGGTGCCAGCGTGGAGAGAAGGAAGAACAGCCCTGCTGTCCAGCAGGGATTTGGCACAGCCTCCTGAGATAGAAAATTTGGGATGCATTTCAGCAATGTCTGTAATCCCCACTTTGGATATTTCAGTGTTCTCCTACACGTTCCATTCCACTAACATTCCCAGATACATGCAACTGGAGCAGGGCAGAGTGAGGCCATGCACAGCCATCTGGAGTCCCACCAACGGTCCATCCATGTTCCTTGCCTCTTTCCCTCTCTAACTCCCTTTGAAGTATCCTCTTCAAGGTTCTACATTCCAGTTCTAAAAGAGACAAGACCTGAGGGTATCATTCACAGTAAACACCATAATGGTTTTCATTCTTTGAGTTCTCAGCATGGGACTGAGCACTTTCCAGTCCCAATCTGTGATAAGAATATTAAGAATATTAAGCAGACAACTTTTTTTTTTTTGGAGACAGGGCCTCACTAAGTTGCTAAGGCTGGCCTTCAACTTGGGATCCTCCTGCCTCAGCCACCTGAGTAACTGGGATTACAGGTGTGTTTCTACTGCACCTCTCTGTAGCCACCATTTTATAGAGTATGGAAAGGAGGCTTCAAAAGGCTCAGGTCTCCCCCAAGGTCACATAACTAGGGTTTTTGAGCTGGAATTCAGAGCCAGGGCTGCCTGAACTCCACAGTCACATCATTGTAACCACCATCCATACTCTGCAGACCTTCACGATTCTATAAGCAGAAGATGCTGTAGCTCTGGGAAAGAAATCTTCAGATGATTGCAAATCACATTCAGTTATCAGAATGATGTGTGCACTGGACAAGCTCACATATAGAACTGCAACGGACCCTGAAAATATCCCTTTTCTACCTTATTTTAAATTGTGCCAAACGAGGTCCAGAGAAGTCACCTGACTTGCCTGAGGCCCACCAGGATTAGCATCAAGGTCTCCTGCTGGGTGCTGTGACACATACCTATAATCCCAGGAAGATTGCAAGTTTGAGGCCAGCTGCCAGCCTCATCAAGATCCTGTCTCAAAAAAAAAAAAAAAAAAAGAACCTGGGTCTCTTGACACCCATTCCTTGGCTCCTGAGGACAAGATGGCTTGCTTGTAAATCTACTTTGCAGGGAGCATTTGGATCAGAAGTGTGCATCAGGAAGGCAGGCTGGGGGGTGGGAGAATAGGAGCAGTTTGGTAGGGTTCAAGGGAGATGTGGAACCCCAAAGATATTCTCTCTCTCTCTCTCTCTCTCTCCCTCACTATATATCTCCCTCGCTATATATATATATAGCGAGGGAGAGAGAGAGAGAATGTGTAGGAGAACGCTGAAATATCCAAAGTGGGGATTACAGAGAGAATTGAACCCAGGGCCTCACACATGAATGCTAACTATACCACAGAACTGCATCCCCAGCCCTTTTTATTTTTTATTTTGAGACAGGGTCTCCCTAAGTTGCTTAGGGTCTTGCTAACTTGCTAAGGCTGGCTTTGAACTTGCAATCCTCCTGACTCAGCCTCCCAAGCCGCTGGGATTACAGGTGCGAACCACTGTGCCTGGCTTTATTTTCTGTTTTTAGTCAGGATAACACTAAATTGCTGAGGCTGGCCTCGAGCTTATCTTCCTGCCTCAGTTTCCTGGGTAGCTGGAATTACAGATGATGCCAGCATATCAGTCCCCAAGGATTTTTTTTTTTTTTAAAGAGAGAAGGACAGTGAGAAAGAGACAGAATCAATTTTTATTGAGTTTTTCACAAAGTTTTCATTGATCCGACACTTAGTTGTGTACATGGGTTGCTGGGGTTTGAACCCGTGTACTTGGCATGCCGGGCAAGCGCCATAACCACCAAGCCACCGCTCCAGCCGCCCCCCCCCAGGATTTTCTGATTCTCTACTTTCCAGCACACACCTAAGTCCCTTCTCACTACACTATATATTCCAGTTAGCTGGAAGAGAGAGTGATTGATAGGAAAGCTTCATGGCCTGAGGATTAAGGGCCTAGCCTGTGACATTGTATTGATCTGGATTCATATTCAAGTAAGGTACTTTACCTCTGTGAACCTCTATTTCTTAGTCTACCAAATGGGTAGACTAATAATATACATAATAATACCTATTATAGGAGCTGGAGTATTGCTCAGGGGTAGAGCCTGCCATGCACGAGGACCCAGGTTCGAACCCCAGCACCAGATATACAAATAAGTATCGGAAAAACTGAAACCAGATGAAAAAAATAAATAAAACTAATTCTCTCTTTCTCTCTCTCTAAAAAAAAAAATAATAATAATAAAATAAAAATAAATACCTAGAGGCTGGAGCAGTGGCTCAGCAGTTGGAGTGCTTGTCTGGCATGCGTGAGGACCTGGGTTCAAACCCCAGTACCACATACACAACTGTCGGAGAAACAAAGGCCAGATGAAAAAAATAAATAAAAGTTGTTTCTCTTTCTTTATTCCTCTCTTTAAAAAAATAAAATAAAAAATATAAATAAATACCTGTTGTGTAGGTTAACCTGATGCAGTGGCAACTATAGTCCCAGTTATTCAGGAGACTGAGGCAGGACGATCACGTGAGCACACAAATTCAAGGCTAGCCTGGCTAGCATAGCAAGATCCTGTCTCAAAAAATATATAAATAAATACCTAATGTATAGGGCCCAGTGAGAATGAAATGAGATGATGCTTCTAAAGACACTAACACAAGTTTGTGGAAAGCAGAAAAGACTCTTGGGTTTGGGTTGGTAGGGGGAAAAAAAGAGAACATAAAATTAGTAACCAAATGTATGATCTCAAAAAAAAAGGCCAAGTGATTTCCTAATTTCATCTGGTTCGTTGTTTCTCACAGGCATGGTCAGAGGGAAACTTATTGCTTTCCCACGTGGAGGTGGAGGGGGACATTGCCATGACCTGTCTCTGGTGAAGAATGAAGGATGGGTTTGATTTGCTTAGGGTCAAGGATGATACAGGCTTGTTTTTAACTTCCTGTCTTAAAGGAGGTGGGAGAATGAGAGGAAGTAAGATTGTTAACATAAACTTGAAATCCAGATTCTTTCGGAAGGACATCCCCTCAGCTATGTGACCCCAAGTGAACCTCTCACTGTCTTAATTTTCTCTTTACCACAAGCTCATTGATATGGCTGCATAATAGGCACTTTATATACACTATCGTATTTAATCCTCAAAACAACCCTGCAAGATAGATATTACCAGCTCATTTCAGAAAGAAGAAAACATTGACGTTCAGGTCAGTAAGTAATCTGTCTCAGAGGACACAGCACACAGGCAGCAAGTGGTAGTAGGTAGGTCTGTGCTTTAAGCCCAGATCAGACATTAAAGCCCATATGCCTTGTTATACCGGGGGAGATTCTTGTTTTCTTGGGTCTAAAGCTTATAAAATTTGGGGAACCCTCTTTAAGCACTAATACAAGAATAGTACAAGATCACAAATAGAACAGATTTAAAAGTGAGTATTTATTTATATTTTAAAATAAAATCACACCATGTTAGAAAACATATATAAAGCAGAAATATCACAAACATTGCAAAACTAAAAAATAACCTACAATTTGTTTAACTTGTATGATAGTCCTCTGTGATACCATGTTCTCTACCTCTGTAGGCTCCATCCTCTGGTTGTAACATCATGTGATGAAGATTTTATAATATTTTCATAAAGAGAATAAAAAAGATAGCCCAGGGGCTGGAGCGGTGGCTCGGTGTTTACGGTGCTTGCTTGGCATGCACAAGTACACAGGTTCGAACCCCAGCAACCCACGTACACAACTAAGTGTCGGAGCAACTGGGGTCATGTGAAAAACTCAATAAAAATTGATTCTGTCTCTTTCTTTCTCTCTCTCACTGTCCTTCTCTCTTAAAAAAAAAAAAAAAGATAGCCCAGTATTTCTGTAGCCTAGTTGATTGTGTGTGTGTGTGTGTGTGTGTGTGTGTGTATTATTGCTAGTTTAGAAAAAATTTAATTCAGCTTAATGAGTTAATACTAACCACATAAACACTATTATTGTCAAATTTGGGAAAACCTCCATTAAAACTTTTTCCATAGATGTATCATAAGATTTTAGGGCATGTCATGTTTTTTTGGTGCATCAATCTGTTGACGATTATCTGAATTGGTGACTCTTCATACACCATTTGCTGTCTGCTAAATGTTATCTTCCTTGATAGCAGCATTTTCTGTTGAATCAGCAAGAAAGTCTAATCTTCTCCAACACAGCTTCTCTCGTAGCACTTTAGATGGAATGAAGATGGTTTACATTAACAAAAGACTCACAATTAGACTCTTTTCTCATCTATCTCTGACATTTTAAAAGGAATTCATTACAAAATACCAAATGAGAAAACACTGGAAGAATTGAGAGTGATTCTGCCTTGAAGAGGGAAGGCTGATGGGGAGGCAGCTCAGGACCACCTTCAAGGCTCTGGACATTGTGGATGTTGGAATCCCTGGGGCGTGTCCAGAACTTTCACACTGGGGTCTGGGGAGGCGCCTTCCTAGCTGTAGTTAGCAGGGTCTGCAGTTCACTTGGATGCAGCTTGACGTAAAATGGATAAGAAGGATACTGGAGGAGTCTGGGAAAGCAGCTGGGAGTGGTTTCTGTGACCCCCAGGTGTGATCCTCAGTGCTCTAAATGTGGTCCCTGCTCCAGCCACTGATGTTGGCCACTGGATAGAAATGCAGGCTCTCAGGTCCAATGGAGCTGTTGATTGAGCATCTGCATTTTTTTTTTTTTTAAGAAAGAGGGGACAGTGAGAAAGAGAGAGAGAGAGAAGCAGTCTTTATTTAGTTTTTCATATAATTTTCATTCCTGGGACACTTCTTTGTGTATATGGTGCTGAGGTTTGAAATTGCGTACTCGCACAATGCCAGGCAAGCACCATAACCGCCAAGCCACTGCTCCAGCCCTGAGGATCTGCATTTTAACAGAGCTCTGATTCATGTGCAGGTTCTTCTCAGACAAACCTGGAATAAACACTTTCGCATGAACTTCCTGATGCAGACTGCCCCAGCTTGGCACTTGGTTCCTTTTCCTCATTGCCTGTAGCCTTGGGAACTGGCCTCTCTTGTAGCAGCCATTTCACTGTGTGGATTCATGACATCTCTATTGCCCCTCCCACCCGATTGAACTCCGAGAGGGCCCAGACATCTTCCTCTTTGACTTCCAGTCCTTCGCAGTGCCTGGCACACCAGAGACACCATCTCTGTAATGTCCACTGTGTGCCAAGATCCCTGCCTCTTACCTCACTCAGCCCTTCTGTCAGCTTGCAGGCTGAAATGAACATCCCCATTTTATAGGTAAAGAATCTAAGGCTCAGTCTCTTGCCCAGAGCCATAAATGGTGGAGCCAGGAATCAAATCCACAGGTGTCTTATTCCAAAACCTTCAGCAGAGGATCTGTAAATGTTTGTTGAATTAATTATTTAATTTTTCATTCAAGCATTCACTAATGGTATTATTTATTCATTGAGGAGACTCCAGGTAAGATGAGGAAGAGGAGCAGAGGAATCAGCTTTTCTTGTTGAGCTCTCTTTAAAAGGGTATGGAGGGGGGCTGGAGCGGTGGCTCAACAGTTTCGGTGCTTGCCTGGCCAGAACAATGACCCGGGTTCAAACCCCAGCACCACGTACACAACTAAGTGTTGGAGCAACTAAGGCCATGTGAAAAACTAAATAAAGTTGTTTCTCTCTTAAAAAAAAAAAAAGGGCATGGAGTGGGGCTGGAGCAGTGGCTCAGAAGTTGGAGCACTTGCCTGGCAAGCTCAAGGACCTGGGTTTGAACCCCAACACCACATGCACAACTAAGTGTTGGAGAAACAAAAACCAGATGAAAAACTAAATAAAACTGATTTTCTCTCTCTCTCTCTTTTAAAGAAAGAGGGATAGGGAGAGAAGGAGAGAAAGTGAAAATCAATTTTGTTCAGTTTTTCATGTGGCTTTCATTGCTCCAACACTTTGTTGCTCCAAACTGTGTTGTGTACGTGGTACTGGGGTTTGAACTGACATCCTCACACATGTCAGGCAAGCGCTGTAACCGCTGAGCCACCACTCCAGCCCCTGATTCTCTCTTAAAAAAGAAAGCATGGAGGGCTGGAGTGGTGGCTCAGCAGTTAGACCACTTGCCTGGCATGTGCGAGGACCCAGGTTCAATCCCCAGCACCACATACACCACTGAGCGTTGGTCAAACAAAACCAGATGAAAAAATAAATAAAATTGATTCTCTTTCTTTAAAAAAGAAGAAAGGATATGCAAGTAGCTATCTGGTGGTCAGCCTTCTGGGGCAGGATGCTGGGCTGCCCTGGAGGCCTCCCAGCCTGTCCAGCCATGGTGACTCTGCTGCCTGGGGGGTGGTGGTGAATGACACTCAGCCACCTCCCTCTCATCCTTTCAAGAGGTTCTCTGTGACTCAGCAAAGACACCACGGGTCTGAAATCAGAGATGAAGGGGGAAAAAAACCCCAAAACCCTCAAAAATGTGTTCTTTTCCAGAAAGTATTTCTCTTTCATGTCATTCATTCCTCTCTGCCTTTAGCCTGTGGTCAGCTGTGTCCTGCAGTCTGGGTTTTCTGGGACTCAGCCCCTCTTCCTGGCTCCTTACTGGGCCCAGGGACAGCATCAGGCTTCTTAGCTCCATGATCCCTGATTCCAGGCTGTTGGGGACCTGTCCAGCCCGGATCTACTCAGTTTGGTCATTAAATCCTGGTCCTGGGACCAGATTATCTAGGTTCCAGTTCTGCCTCCACCTTTTACTAGCTGTGTGTTTAAGTAGCCCCTTCACCTCTCTCTTAGTTTGCTCATCTCTAAAGTGGAGATAACAATAAATTTGAGGATGAAAATAACTCATTTAGGCCTGGGGATGTGGCTCAGTGGTAGAGTGCTTGCCTTCACCATGCATGAGGGCCTGGCTTTGATCCCTAGCACCACAATAAATAAATAAATAATAAATAAAAACTGTGTAAAGCACTTAGAAAAGTGCTGACACAAACTAATGCTGCATATGGGCTGGAGCGGTGGCTCGGAGGTTATGGCGCTTGCCTGGCATGCGCAAGTACACGGGTTCAAACCCCAGCACCCACATACACAGCTAAGTGTCAGAGCAACGAAAGCCATGTGAAAAACTCAATAAAAATTGATAAAATTGATTCTCTCCCCCTCTCTTTCAAAAAAAAAATAATGCTGCGTAACTATTGTTATCAGATCTGGAAGTTATTACTTGTGAAGCTCATTGAAACCTGGAGGAGACTTGGATGGGTATAGACTAAACTTCTCTGTTCATTTCTTCCAGTCTCACCCTGGAATTTTTGTGAACTCTCAATTATTCACGCTGTCGAGGGCTTAAGGGGGCAACTGCAAAGGAGTGAATAAATTAATAAATTAGAAAGCTTTAGTTGCCTGCTAAAATGAGCTAACTGCTGTGGATGAAGAGGCCTGGCTCAATAGATGTGGACATGGGAATAACTATATCCAGTCGAGGAGGGGGCTGACCCGCTGAGAATCTTCAGCCATGGGGTTGAGAGAGCAATCTATGAAGAGACAGTTTACTGATAGAAGGTGGTAAATTCTGTAGGAAGATAGACTATGGGAGAAAGAAGGTGTAATTCCTGTCTTGGGGGTTGGGAGTGGCTGTGGCTCTCAGCCTGGGTGTGTTTCACCTGGCAATAAATATACGAAGCCAGGGCTGCAGGCCTAAGGATTCTGATTTCCAGTTCTGCAGATAGAACGGAGCCATCAGAATTCTTAATAAGTTCACCAGGTGGTCAGGACACGAAGCTGGGCACCAAACATAATAATAAATTAGCACGTATGATAAACTAGACTACCTGCACAATCTTCTCTACAAGGCAACTGAAATTATCCCCATTTTACAGACAAGAACACTGAGGATTAAGTAATTTGACCAAAATCACACAGCAGAGCTCCTATTTTAATTTATCTCTAACTCTAAAGGCCTGATTTATGTCCTATCCCACACTTATAGGATGTCAGACTGGGAGAATCTTCCCAGAAATTGAAATTAATATAGCTCAGAGGTACTACAAAATCGGCACATAATGGGTCAGAGCAAAGATATTCCAATGGATTTAAAGAAGCACAAATGCTCAGAGCCAGTTGAAGCCTCGACCTTTACCCTTTGGCCTCTATTAGCATATCTAAAGGAAGAATGAGTCCTTGGGGGCAGGCCAGTGCTTGGGTCAGTTAGTCTAGTATTTTTGTGAGTTAAGAGGAGGGGTCCTGGCCCATCAGACCCCTAGCAGCATTGTGTTCTGGCTTTAAGTTTTGCCCTTGGTTTTGTTCTACCCTGAAGTCTCTAGCTCTTTTGTTTCTTTCTGTTCCCAAGATGGCAGCGTCCACTCTGCAGTGAGCTCAGAGGTGTACACTTCCAACGCTCTAGGTTAATGGTGGTGAGGGAGAGTTGTCCTCAGACGGGACTGGAGTTCACATTCCAGCCAGGCCCTGTGCTGCCTTTGGACCTTAGAAATTACTTTGCCTTTTTTTTTGTCTCTTTTTCTTTACCTGTATAATGAGATGGTAATGCCTACTCTAAATGATCTTTGTGAGGATAAAAATAGACAATAGGCACCCCAAACATATAGTAAGAACTCTTTGAATGGTAGCTATGTGTGATACAACTGGTGCAGAGCTGCATGTGATTGTGTTCAGGCACTTAAAAACCAACCTGTGGCCAGTTGTCGTGGCACACGCCTGGAATCCCAGTGGCTGGGGAGGCTGCGGCAGGAGGATCACAAGTTCAAAGCCAGCCTCAGTAATTTAGTGAGGCCCTGAGCAACTTAGTGAGACCCTGTCTCAAAATAAAATATAAAAAGGGCTGGGGATGCGAGGCTCAGTTGTAAGGAGCCCCTGGGTCTGATCCCTAGTACCAATGAATGAATGAATGAATAAAAGCAGCATGTGAACTAGAAAACCTTTCCCCTAAATCTGTTCTTCCACTTGGATTCCTATCAAAGGAAAAAGAGATACCTTCCATGAAATTGCCAGAGCCAAAAACCCTGGGGTGACCTTGGCCTTTTCCTCCACAGCCATCCAAATAGGCACTGAGTTCCAGTGATTCTGTCTCCCACATTATTCTGTTATCACAAACCACCCTTGGAACCTCTTTGTTGTTGTTTTTCTTTGTTTGAAACCCTCTGGCAGGGTCTCACTATGTTGTCCAGGCTGCCCCTGTTCTGTGTGCCCCCCACCCCGACGTGCTGGACCAGCTGGGGCAGTGCTGAGCAGCACACTAAATCTGCCAGGTGCTCTCTCCCTGCTGCCTCCGTCCCCTCCTCCTCAGCTTGTTAGCTCCCACTCAGGATGCTGCTTGTGAGGCAACAGCATCACTAAGACTCCCCTGGAGAAGTCTGCATGGTACGTACATACCGGCTCCAGCAGTGCCTGCCTTCTGAAGCCTCTGTCTGCGACTGTGAGCCTCCCAAGCCTCTTGACTCCTCTCTGGGTACCTGGCATGTGCCATGCTTGCAGAAAGAGGTTTTCTCACAAGGTTCAGCATCCATGGGGCTGCAGTGCAGGCCAAGCACTGTCCTAAACATGCTCCCAACTCCGGCGTCTGCTCTACTGACAGTGATCGAACACTGCTTTCTGGCCAGGCCTTGGTGCTGGCTCTGGGAATGTGGCAGAGTTAAGAACAGTGGCGGTGCCAGACATAGGGGAAGAGTTCCTGCTTTGTCTTGGAAGGTCAGGAAAAGCCTCATTGGAAGGTATAAATTGAGCAGAGACCTGAGGGAAGTGGGAGGGGAGACACCTGGCTTTCTAGGAGAATTATGCTTTGGGCAGAAGGGATCATTAGCTGCATTTGATGAATGAAAGAAACCAAAAAGTCCTCCACAGACTAAGGAGCAGAGCTGGGTTTCAAACCCAGATTTTGTAAATCTTGGCTCCCTGTTAACCATCAGGCTTTGCGGTCTTTTGTGGGACACATTAACTGCCTTTGCTGAGGAACAGGCTGGTTTCCTGCTCACCACCCACACTCTTGATGGGGATTGGCTTTGCACTTCCAGGAGACTAGGGGCTGATCACGGGGCTTGGGATTCAGGTTCACTTGGTGGCTCTGCCTTTCCTTTCTGTGAATCCATGTCTGTGGCCCCTGTTGGAGACAGTGCGTCTACTCTCCAGGCAGCTGTAAGAAGCGCAATTCCCATGCAAAGCTGAGAGCCAGCCCCTGAAATATGGGGACTTGGCCAAGGCAAGTTCTCCCAGTCACTCAGTCATTAGGAGGGCTCCTGTGGGCACCCACTGTAGCTCACACCTTCCTTTAAACTTCAGTAGGAGGAATGGAGGCTCTTGGCAGGAGGTGTTTAAGCTGGCCTTGAAAGACACGGAGCACTTCTGGAGAGGTGGGGATGTGGGAAGGGTTTCAGGCAGAAAGAAGTATGTGAGTTGAGCAAAAGCCTCAGTGGACCTGAGTCTAGGTGCCTCTGCCTCTCTGTTGCGGAGGAGAAGATAAGGTTCCAGAGAGAAGTGAGGGTCAGATCATGGCAGCCTTTTTTTTTTTTCTTTTTAATGGCCTGTTTTGCATGTTTCAGGTTGGAGTTCCAGTGATTCTGAAACTTTGCAAAGTTTCAGATAAATGATCTGGATTTTTTTCCTGTGGATATAGGGGTTTTAAGAAGCAAAGAATGCATACATGAATTCCTTAAGGTTTTGAAAGACTGCTTGGGCTGTACGGGGAGCACAGGTTAGAGCAGGTGAGTGAAGATAGGCCACTGCACCTGTCCAAGTGTTAGATAGGAGGACCTGAGCCTTGAGTGGAGGGACCAGATTCCGCAGACATTTGGAAGTGTTGGTGACAGGACCTGCTTGCAGACTGGTGTGGACACTGTTGGTGTAGGAGGAACCAAAAGTAGAAGGATGTCAGCATTTTTAGCTTGAGTGACTCAGCAGATCCTGGTTAATTGACATACAATACAAAAGAAGAAGGGTAGGTTTTAAACATCTAGAGTTCCAGGAATCAATCAATGTGACATCCAGGTGGGGATATGGGCTGGGAGTTTGGGATGGAAGTGAAAGCAGGAGAATCACGAAAGCCGAGGCTGAAGGAAGAGAAGTTCTCCGAAGTGGGCGAGGAGAGGAGATGAAGCCCCGGCTTAGTCTACAGGCAGGTGGTGGAAGAGGAGCCTGAGAAGGAGCTGCGGGGTGGGGTGGGGGTGAAGTATGTGAAGGTTGTAGTGACCAAGGCATTGCTGGAGCGATTTGACATGTCTCAGCAATGCAGGCCACTGCTGGGGGGAGTGCATACTTGACCTTAGCTGGGCTATCTGCTCAGAAACCAGGGTACATCCACCCTGGACTTTCTTACATGGCCTTTCATGGTCAACCTGGACTTGCTTACATGGCCTCTGTGCAGCTCTCTTTCTCTCCACTACATGCCCTGCCACCTGCTGCCATAGGGAAGCTCATGAGAGTGGAGATTCTCACCTCTCCTCATTATCCAGGAAACTCAGCTCATGACTGTGCATACTTAGGAGCTCAGCATACTAGCAAGGGGCCTGAATGACCAAGCAGAATGGATGTCAGTGGTGACCTTGTTCTGCTGCTTTGACTGGAATGTGAGGCCACCCTTTCAAAGAAAGGGAATATCTAACTTGGAAGAATGGGTTAACTGACTTTCTGAATCTTGAGTTTCTTCAAGCTTGCTCCATTCATTGGTCCTTCTGTCTATCTGTTCATCCATCCATCATTCCATCCTTTATCCAGTGTTTATCAGTGTAAATATCTACTAAAAGTCAGGAACTTTCAATAGTGCTGGGTTCAAACCCCAGCACCACATACATAACTATATGTTGGAAAAATAAAAACCAGATGAAAATCTAATAAAATTGATTCTCTCTCTCTCTTTAAGGCCCTTAGCACTTTTCATGGATTATCCTATTTAAATTACAACTGCCTCTAAAGTAGTTGTTACTAACTTGTTTTGCAGATGAGGAATCAGATTATTTTCTTCAAGCCATACACAAATAAGTGGCAGAGGTGATTCAGACTCAGGTTTCTCTAACCCAGAGGTCTCTCTGTTCTCAATCACTCATATGAAAACCTACCTATAGAGAAGGGACCATAGAATTTATTTTTTTAATTGGTGGTACGGGGGATCTAACCCAGGAGTGCTTTACTATTGAGCCACATCCCCAGTCCTTTTTATTTTTTATTTTGAAATAAGTTCTCACTAATTTGCTGAGTGTAAGAAGGGAGTGGAGGAAATAGAGAGGAGACTGCAGTGCTCAACAGTAACATGAGTTCATTGGGAGAAACCTGCGGAGGGGGCCCAATGGAGTCTGGGACCCATCTTGTGCTTACAGACTGGGGTAGATGTAGAGGACTAAGGGTAAAGAAGTTTAGGGTGTTGCTAGGGAATTGTCAGGGAAGGGTCATTTCTTATGATGGAGTGTTTAGGGTTTCTTTGCATGATGGTGCAGTATTGTAGGTGGGTCTGGGGTTTATGGATAGGTGGGTCCAGGGTTTAGGGATTAGGTGGGTTAGGGATCTAGGGATAGGTGGGTCTTGTTCTAATATGAAGGATAAGATTCAAAATGATGTTGCCTAGGTCAAATTCTACCTAACACTGAGGTCCTCCCTAAGTTGCTGAGGCTGACCTTGAATTTGTCATCCTCCTGTCTCAGGTCCCCAAATTGCAGAGATTAGAGGTGTGCACCACTATGCCCAGCCAAAGTTCTTTTTTTTTTTTTTTGATACAATTTATATACCTAGACTTTATCTATTTAAAGCACAAAATTTTTAAGTCTTTTAATATATTGATGATTTTTGCAATCATTACAATAATCTTACATCAGGACATTTTCCTCATAGCCAAGCATGGTAACACAGGCCTTGAAATCCCAGCTCTCAGGAGGCTGAGGTAGGATGATTGCAAGTATAAGCCCAGCCAGCCTGGGCAACTTAGCAAGACCCTGTCTCAAAATTAAAATACAAAGGGCTGGGGATGTGGCTCAGAGATTAAGCATCCTGAGTTCAACCCTGGTAACAAAATTTACAAAAAAAAAAATTTTTTTTTTCATCACCCACTAAAGAAACGCAGTACCAATTAGCAGCTATTCCCCATTGCCACCACCACCAGCCATAGGAACCACTATCTATTTTCTTTCTGTAGATTTTCCTATTCTGGACATTTCATATAAACAGAATGTGGTTTTGTTTGTACCAGGGATTGAACCCAGGGGTGCTCAACCACTGAGCCATATCTGATATGTGCTCTTTTGTGCCTGGCTTCTTTCACTTATTTGTTATTTTTTGTTTCTTTTTTCATTTTTGGGGGGCTTATTTTACTTATGGTAGTCCTCAGAGTCTGTGCTGTAGCAGATCTTGGTACTGCGTTCCTTTTTATGGTCGAGTGATGTTCCATCGTATTGATAGATCACACTGTTCATCTTCATATGTTGGTAGATAGTCAGGTTGTTTTTACTTTTTTTGACTATTATGACTAAAGCATCTCTGACCTTTGTGTACACATTTATTTGGTGAATGTATATTTCTGTTTTTCTTACTATAGAAGTAGAATTACCAGGTTACATGGTAATTTTTTTTGTTTTTTTGGGTTTTTTTTTTTTTTTTGATACTAGGGATTGAACCCAGGGGTGCATAACCAGTAAACCTCATCTCCAATCCTTTTTTATTTTTTATTTTTATTTTTTAAGAGAGAAGGACAGAGAGAGAGAGAGAGAGAGAAAGAGAGAGAGAGAGAGAGAATCAATTTTTATTGAGTCTTTCACATGGCTTTTGTTGCTCTGACACTTAGTTGTGTACATGGGTGCTGGGGTTTGAACCCATGTACTTACCCATGCCAGGCAAGCGCTGCAACCACTGAGCCACCGCTCCAGCCCTTTTATTTTTTATTTTAAGACAGGGTCTCTCTCAGTTGCTTAGGGCCTCTCTTAATTTCCTGAGACTGGCCTTGAACTTTCAATCCTGCTGCCTCAGCTTCCCAAGTTGCTGGGATTACAGGTGTGTGCCAGGTCGCGCAGCTAGGTTACATGGTAATTTTACCTTCATCATTCTGAGGAACTGCCAAACAGTTTTTTGAAGATACTGAACCATTTTCTATGCTCACCATCAGCACGTGAGTGTTTGTTTCTCCACATTTTTGCCAGTACTTTTTTCAAAACAGGGACACTTTTGAGACCATTGATAATTATGCTAGCACAAGATGGAACGTATTCTATCTAGATACCAAAAAACTATAAGATTCAATTCCAGATTTCAGGGAACTTTCTGGTCACATGATGAGTCAAAGCCCCAAACCCCACATACTTGAATCAATTAAACAATCAAGTGAAGGTAAATTATTAAGAAGGAAAGCAGGCTGGGGATATGGCTCAGTGGTAGAGCACTTGCCTAGCATGCGCATGGCCCAGTATCACACCAACGAAATAAGATAAAAAGAAGGAAAGCAAAGCACATGTTAATTTCTCCAGGAGACTATATTCTGTTTAAAATAAAAGAACTAACCCTGGCATGGTGATGCACGTGCCTTTAGTCCCAGCTACTGGGGAGGCTGAGGAGGTTCACTTGAGCCCAGCAGTTCCAGGTCAGCCAGGAAAACACAGCAAAACTCTGTCTCAAACAATCAAACAGAGACTGGAGAGGTGGCTCAGAGGTATACTGCATGCCTGACATGCCCAAGGACACAGGTTCAAACTCCAGCACCACCTAAACAACTAGCTGTCCGAAAAACAAAAAACAGATGAAAAAGTAAATAAAATTGACTCTTTTTTTTTCTCTCTTTAAAAAAATAAAAAAAGAAAAAACCTTGGCAGGGGCTAGAGCAGTGGCTCAGTGGTTACAGCGCTTGCCTCGCATGTGCGAGTACATGAGTTTGAACCCCAGCACCACGTACACATCAAGGTTTCCGAGGAATGAAAGTCACATGAAAAACTAAATAAAAATTGCTTCCCTCTCTCTCTCTCTCTCTCTCACTGTCCCCTCTTTCTTTCTTTCTAAGAGAGAAACAACTTTATTTAGTTTTTCACATGGCCTTAGTTGCTCCAACACTTAGTTGTGTACGTGGGGCTGGGGTTTGAACCCGGGTCCTCATGCTTGCCAGGCAAGCACCAAAACCACTGAGCCACCACTCCAGCCCTGTCCCCTCTTTCTTAAAAAAAAAGAAAGAACCTACCATTAGAGGAAACTTAAACTGTATTTTACAAGTATAAATGATGGAAACCAGGTTGAGAAAAGACTATCCAAGCAAGGGGATTGCCTGAGTTGGGAGACAGGAGCTAAAGCACATATCTTTATGCAGAGCACCTCTTCCAGAAGGTTAGTCAAATTTGGGATTACAATATCCAGTGTCTTCACTCTGGGAGTTTCCAATCTTTGAGGGAAAAAGACTTACTCATAGGAAACAAGGAGAGTAGTTTAGAACAATGATTAACTGGCCATCTTCGATCTTTAATCCTACAACCCAGGGAGCTTAGTGGAAGAGGAGGGCCAGGAGCTAGGCCTTGAGGGAAGGGCTGGAATTGGAGAAAGGAGCAGGATGCCAGTGGTAAGTGATAAGGCCCTGAGGTGGACTGGAGTGCTGGGGTTGAGATAAAGTTGGATAGAGCAGCTGGGGCCTCCAGCAGGAGAACTTTAAAAGCCAGGCTGGTTGACTTTTAAATTTGGCCTGATAAGCAGGTCCTTGGACTGGAGATGAAAGGAGTGTCTGAGAGAGATTAATCTGATGGCCTTGGGCCATTGATGGTGATCTGTCTGGGAGCAGTGTGAAGACAGGAGTTCTGGGAGGCTTTTGCAATACTAATGTAGACCCAGCATTTCAAATGAGGGTTTGAAAGCCCCTAATGAAGCTTCTCCTGTTAGGTGAATCCTGTACATGGGCTTCCATAGTATTCATTTTTCCTTAACCAGAAGTATTGGAGGACATTATTTGTATATTACAAGAATTAGGGCTAGATTGTGGACCAGAATCCAAAATGTATAGATATTTCTGAGCAGGATATAAAGATTTCAAATAAATTTCAGGATGGCATAGGGCAAGTTTAGATCACACTATCAGATTCCTCCAGAGAGATACGTTCCCTCTTCTCTGTTGTAAAGGGTTTGCTTTGCAACAGGTAGATGAACAGCATACACAGGAAGGAATGAAGGGATTTCAGGGAATGGTTTTGTTGCACCAGGTAACTGGATCAGGAAACCAAAGGAAGAAATCCAAGATGGCACCAGGATTTAAAGTCTGAGGACTCCCAAAATGATGATGGTAGTGATGGAAACTTACAGAGAGGAATGGTGGGCTATCTTTAGAACATCAAAAACAGGTGGCTTAACTAGTCTCAGGAAAGACTGGTCAGGCCCGGCATAGAGGTGCATGCCTGTAATCCCAGCAACTAAGGAGGCTGAAACAGGAGGATTATGAGTTCAAAGCCAGCCTCAACAAGTTAGCAAGGCCCTAAACAACTTACAGAGACCCTGTCTCAAAATAAAAAAATAAAAGGGCTGGGGATGTGGCTCAGTGATAAAGTATCTCTGGGTTCTGGGTTCAATCCCTAGTACCAAAAAAAATAAATAAATAAAAAATAAAAAAAAATAAAAAATGTCTGGTCAGACTGGTCATGAAGGAGGAGCCAGCACATTGTGGTTTTTCCCAGCCGTTTCTAGGGCTCTAGGAATTTTGTCAGCTGGCATATTTACTGCTATTCCATCTTTAGTTTGGATGTTTCACCACTAAGTTAGATGCTTGCTATAGGATTTTAGTAGATGCTCCATATAAGACTAAGGAAGTTCCTGTCCACTCCTGCTTTACCGAGTTGTTTTTTTTTTTTTTTGCTTTTATTATGAATGCATGTTGATATTTATCAAATGCAAATACCTTTCTGATATCTGTTGATATGATCATATGATTTCCCCCTTTAATCTGTTAGTGTGATGAATTAGATTGACTTTTTTCAAAATAATAGGCCAGCTATGCATTGCAGTATAAATAAAGTCAACTTAATCACAAAATATTAACCTTTTTATATATTACTAAGATCAGTTTGCTAGTATCTTGCTTAAAATTTTGCATCATGTTTTTAAATGTAATTTTCTTTTTGCATACTGTTCTTGTTGGGTTTTGCAATCAATGTTATTTTATTATTTTTTTAAAATCAGTTTTATTTAGTTTTTCACATGGCTTTTGTTGCTCCAACACTTTCTTCTGTATGTGGTGCTAGGGTTTGAACCTGTCCTGTGCATGCAAGGCAAGCACTGAAACCACTGAGCCACTGCTTCAGCCCCTCAATGTTATTTAAAAATCAGTTGAGAAGTGGTTTATGGTGCTTGCCTGGCTTGTGCAAGTATGCAGGTCCGAACCTAAGCACCATGTACAGAACAAAGTGTCAGAGCAACGAAAGTCACACGAAAAACTAAATAAAAAATGCTTCTGTGTTTCTCTCCCTCTCTCTCACTGTCCCTCTTTCTTAAAAAAAAAAATGAGTGGAGAAGTGACTGCTCTTTAATTTTTTTTTAAATTTTGGTACTGGATCTTGAACCTAGGAGCATTTAACCACTGAGCCACAACCCCCCCCCACTTTTCATTTTGAGATGGGGTCTCACTAAGTTGCTTAGGGCCTTGCTAAGTTGCTGAGGTTGACTTTTATTTTTAAAGAGAGAGGGGGAGAGAGAGAAAGAGGATCAACTTTATTTAGTTTTCATCTGGTTTTTGTTGCTCTGACATTTAGTTGTGTATTTGGTGCTGGGGTTTAAATCCGGATCCCTCGAGCATGCCAGGCAAGTGCAATACTGCCGAGGTATTTATTCCTCTAGCCCTGAGATTGGCTTTGAACTTGGTGATCCTCCTGCCTCAGCCTCCTAAGTCGCTGGCATTACAGGCATGCACTGCTGCACCTGACTTGTCTGAGTTTGTATTGGAATGAGATTATTTCTTTCTTGAATGTGTGATAGGACATTTTTGCCTGTTTGCTGTTGAAGATTATGCCATCATGTCAGTGACAAAAGAGAAAGGAACCTTTTCTTAAAGAGTGAAAGTAGCTTAAACAATAAGGAAAATATTTTGTACATCATAAAAAGTCCAGAGGTAGATTCAGGATTGGTTAATTAGTAGCTCAAGAGTGTCTTCAGGGAGGGACATTCATTCTGGTCATTTTCAGGTGTCAGTTTCTTCCATCATTGCAAGATAGCTGCAGCAGCTCCAGGCATCACAGCATAGTAGTTTAAAAGTGTACGTTCCAGGGGCTGGAGTGGTGGCTCTGTGTTTTCGGCACTTGCCTGGCATGTTCGAGGACATGGTTTGAACCCCAACACCACACACACAAGGAAGTATCAGAGTAATGAAACTCACATGAAAAACTAAATAAAAATGATTCTCTTTTTTAAAAAAATGTACATTCCAGCTGGGGGTATATCTGGTAGCATGTGAGGCCCTGGGTTTAATTCCCAGCACTGAGGAAGAGGCAGGATGGAGAGCAGGGTAGCAGGGAGAGAGGGAAGGAAGGAATGAAAGAAGGAAAGAAAGAGGAGTACATTTTGTAAACCCAGAGCTACATGATAATTGAGTAAGTTGCTTAACCTCCCTATAAAATGACATGATAATAGTACATTACCTTAGAAGTTTGACATTATGTGGCTAAAACACAGGAGTTAAAAAACCTTTCAGAACAGTGCCTGGCACATTCTAAGCATTCAATAAATATTAGTACATCTTATTCATTCTCACACACGGCAGAAAATAACCTGTTTTCCTCTTGTGCCCCACGTATAAAAGCTCCGTAGCTGCCTTACGTTCATACTTTCTTGGTTAGGATTATGGCAAGTGCCCATTCCTAAACCAGTTGTGGCATCATTGGTTTGGAGTGTTAGATTCAACCTCAGAGTCAAGGGAGTGTCTGAACTCCCGCCCCACAAAACACAGGCCCACTGATACCTCAACACAATCTGGGTTCTGTTCCCAGGGAAGACTCTGAGGTGGTGATGGTGGGCATGTGTTGGTCACACAAGAAGGGGCAGAGTGGGAGCTGCCCCCTGCTAGTTCACCACAGCACACGATCACCCTTCGTTTGCCTAGCAGGGCAGTGTACACAGCGCCTTTGAACTCACGCATTATCTTCTCTGGTCCTAGAACCTTGTCTTGTTATCCCCCTTTACAGAGTGAAAACCGGCACTTGCTCAATGTATGTGTGAATTTGGGACTGGGCCAGGTCCAGGGACCCTAGTTGAGATCTTTAGACTATAAGTTCTGTCCTTTTATCCTTCTTTCATGAATTCCTGGTTGTTTATCTTTACCTGCCACCTTCACAGCTGACACTTGTATGAGCCCTTCTGCTCTTTGTCTCCTTAATATTTTATTTATTTATCTTTTTATTTTTGTACCAGGGATTGAACCCAGGGGTGCTTAACCACTGAGCCACATCCCCAGCCATTTTTTATTTTATTTGTTTTAAATTTTGAGACAGGGTCTCACGAAGTTGCTCAGGACCTTGCTAAATTGCTGAGACTGTCCTTGAATTTGTGATTCTCCTGCCTCAACCTCCTGAGACGCTGGGATTTCAGGCATGGGTCCAGCTTTGCCAGGCACACGCAGCTCTTCTCCGCCGAGATGTCCATTGCACTTACCATCAGAGTGTCACAGCCTCACTTCTAAGGGCCAGCACTGCAACCCTGTCAACTTGTCCTACCTATCCAAGTCCATCGTGCCCTCCCACAAGGAGGCTGGAAGTGCCCAGATTTGATCTTGCTGCAGCACCATCCCCAGAGCCTTAACCAATGGCTTTGGGAATTGGGGGACAAATATCCCAGTGCCCTTACTCCTCTCCTAGGCGCTCTAACGCCTGCACTTTGTGAAGTTTCCCAGACTTCAAGGGCAGGATCGAGCTCCATTTGTTCACAGTGGGGTCTTAGTAATGCAATCTGTATCTCTGTCTCTTGCCAGCTCCATTGCTCTTTGGATGCTACTGGGAATCACCTCTCAAGTAAAATCACTTCTAAACTACATGGCTTCGCTTGAATCCCTGTTTCAGGGCCTACTTCTGGGGAGTGTGACTGAAGAAAGCCACTTGCTGGCTGGAGTTTTGTCCTTGGGCGTTGCCTCCCCTCTTTGTGTCTCTTATTTGTCATCTGTCTGAGGGCACCAACAGCAACTGAAAGCAAAAAAACAATGTGCTAAAGTTCTCAGCGCCTGGCTATGAGAAGGTGCTTTGGAAGCGGTCTCTACTATTATTATTATCTTTTTTTTTAAAGAGAGAGAGAGAGGGAGGGAGAGAGAGAATCAACTTTAGTTTTTCATGTGGCCTTTGTTGCTGTGACTTCTAGTTGTGTCTGTGGTGCTGGGGCTCAAACCTGGGTCCTTGGGCTTGCCAGGCAAGTGCTCCAACCACTGAGCACCACTCCAGCCCCCTCCTTTTTTTTTTTTTTTAAGAGAGAGGGATAATATAAGAGAGAGAAAGAGAGAATCAATTTTATTTAGTTTTTCGCATGGCATTCATTGCTCTGACACTCCGTTGTGTACATGGTGCTGGGGTTGAACCCGTGTGCTCGTGCATGCCAGGCAAGTGCTGTTACTGCCGAGCTACGGCTCCAGTCTCCGTACTATTAAAATTACTACCTAAGATGTTTGATGTGTGCCTGGGTTATTGTGGCATGTTGGGACATACCACTCGGGCCTTTTCCTGGTGCCCCCTTCTTGTCCCTCCGTCTTCCCACTTACTCTCTGAGCTCCTGCTGTCCCAGTGCTGCCACCAGTTCTCAACTCCATAGCTCCTGGAGTTCAGGTGACCAGGACCCCCTCCACCCTCAGTGCAGCTCACCCTTCCCATCTCACAGGAACTACCCTGTCTACTTCTGGTGGGGGTTGCAAAGGCCCAGGTAAAAGTCTTCTACCTTAATGACATTTCAGATTCCTCCATTTTACAGGATTATCGTGATCATTTGCTTTAGACTGGAAACTTGTAAAAGGGAGGTTTCTCATCTCTGACCTATGTCTATCATGTCCCAGGGGAGCTCGAATCCTGCCCAGGCCCAGGGAGGGCACTCGATGGTGAGGACTGGTAACGATCACAGCTACCTTTCAGTAAAGGCACTAACTGCCAGCCTAGTGCTGTTGTAGGTGCTCTCCCATTCTAATCCCCACAGCCCCCATATGAGGTAGGTGCTTTTACTGTACCCATTTTGCAGATAAGAAGCCCAAGGCAGAAAGGTAACTGGCCCAGGATCACAGCCGGCAAATAGCATGGGCAGGCACCAACCCAACTCCAGGGCTCACTTACCTAACCACACCAGGACTATCTCATGCCCTCAGATGAGAAAAGCTTCCTGGCTGAGACTTTGCTGAGGCATCTTTCTGCCAGGTATTTTGCAATAGAGGTTACCTTTCCTCACCTGAGACAGGATGCTCCTCTTCCCCTTCCCTGTGCAACAGGAATCTAATAGAAAGATACAGCTAAAAAGCCCTTTTTATCTTTATTTATTTTAAGAGAGAGAGAGAGAATCAATTTTATTTAGTTTTTCAAACGGCTTTCGTTGCTCTGACACTTAATTGTGTACGCGGTGCTGGGGTTTGAACCTGTGTACTAGCACATGCCAGGCAAATACCATAACAGCTGAGCCACCACTCCAGCCCCTATTTTTATTTTTTAAAGAGAGAGAGAGAAAGAGAGAATCAACTTTTATTCATTTTTTCATCTTTTTTTTTTTTTTTTCCCCAACACTTAGAAGTGTATGTGGTGCTGGGGTTCAAACCTGGGTCTTCACACCTGCCAGGCAAGCACTCCACTGCTAAGCCACTGCTCCAGCCTCCAGCCCCACCCCCTGCCTTTATTTTTTGAGACAGGGTCAGTGTTGTTCAGGTTGACCCAAACTCCTGGGTTTAAATTCCTGTCTCAGCTTTCTGAGTGACCGGAACTACAGACACGTGTCAGTGTACCTGGTTTTAGAAAGTCTCGTTTATTCAGAATCCTGTCAGCCAGAAAGGAGGAAAAGCAAATGTGTAAGTATGTAGGCTGCACTGTAATTTTATGAGGAGAGAGTTGACAGGTTCAGGCCAGTCCCTGAGGTTTCTTTTCCCAAGCAACTTAGTGCTAGAGATTACAAACAGCTTTCTGCCCCCTCAGACATAGTCCATAGATCAGTACATGTGGCCTGCAGAGTTATTTATTTTTTTAGTTGTGGACATTTCTCTGGAAAACAGGGAGTCCATGGCAACATTCCTTACCACGGTGTAGCAAAGGTCACACTCAGCAGCACCTCCTGACTTGGGATGGGACGCTGCTGGCCTCTGTGTCCTGCCCCACTCCTGCCCACCAACTCCCTTGCTACACCTGAATTGCCATTTAGCATGTGGATTGTACTAGTATCTTTCTTTTTAAAATTTTAAATTTTTTTTTTTTTTGAGACAGAGCCTTGCTAAGTTGCTTAGGGCCTCATTAAGTTGCCAAGGCTGGCTTTGAATTTGCAATCCTCCCGCCTCAACCTCCTGAGCTTCTGGGATTGTAGGCATACACCACCATCCCCAGTGTCTTGTTCTTTTAACATGTCTTAGTTTGCTCTGTAATGTACATAATGTGTTACAATAGCAGGTATGGGCATTGTTTATAAATTAGTTATTTTATAGATATTGAAAAAAATGTAGGGGCTGGAGCAGTGGCTCGGCAGTTATCCTTGCCTGGCATGAGCAAGGATGCGAGTTCGAACCCCAGCACCACATATACAACTAAGCATTGGAGCAACGAAGGCCACATGAAAAATGAAATAAAATTGATTCTCTCTCTCTCACTGTCCCCCTCTCTTTAAAAAAAAAAGAAAGAAAAAAATGTGCTCGTGTTTACTGATAGGAATTAAGAAGCAGAAATGTTCAAGATTACTGATGTGAAATATTGTAGAAGTGTAACAGGTGCTCAAAACAGTAACAAATATAGTAATAGTGTAGTAATGCAGTAAATTAACTCAGAAGTATCTCCTGAATCTGCAAGGAAAAAAATTAAATTATATTCAGTTTAGTTTAATGCTTGATTTTTTTCACAACAAAATATATTAGACACAACTTCATAATATCTCTAGCAAAAATGTTTAACTCACCCCTCTTTCTACTTTCCTGGGTCCCCAGCAGATCCATACCCACGGGACCCATGGCAAGGCAACAAGGCCCAGGAAATGGTCTTTGTGAGGTAATGCATGGTGTGTCCCGTGAGGATGGATGTGGGTGAATTCTGTCCAATGGGCGGGTTGTCTTCTTTAACTTACACAGCATTTCTATGTTTATTTCATTCATTCAATAAATATTATTTACTATTGGAAAAAAAAAGTGTTTAACTCATCTGTGTGGGGTGGTGCATGCCTGTACTCCTAGCTACTCTGGAGGCTAGGGCAGGAGGATTGAAAGTTCAAGGCCAACCTCAGCAATTTATCGAGATCCTATCTCAAAATAGAAAATAAAAAGAGCTAGGAATGCAGTTCAGTAGTAAAGCACTCCTGGGCCCCTGGGTTCAATCCCCTGGGCCCAGTTCTAAAAAGAAAAAAAAAAGAGAGAGATCGAGAGAAAAGTTTTACTTGCATTTAACCAGTAGAAAATGCATATTGTTTAAAACACATGGCTTTTGAAAATATCAATGTTTATTTTTTTTAAGTTCAAGGAGAATTTTATTTTTTTTTATTTTTTATTTTTTTTAAAGAGAGAGGGACAGTGAGAGAGACACAGAGAGAGAGAGAAACAACTTTATTTAATTTTTCACATGGCCTTAGTTGCTCCAACACTTAGTTGTGTACGTGGTGCTGGGGTTTGAACCCAGGTCCTCATGCTTGCCAGGCAAGCGCTGAGCCACTGCTCCAGCCCCATCAAGGAGAATTTTAAAGGAGATTAAAGAGGCTAATTAAATGCAAACATTATTCTTGATTGGATCTTGGGCTGAAAAAGAAAAATGCTATCAAAGGATATTATTGGGACATATTTAGGAACTTTGCATTTACATTTTTATGGGATTGAATTAATGTTGATTTTCTAATGTGATAATTGCTTGAGAAACAGTTATAAAAATGGGAGGACCCCTCCCTGGGCAAGGTGGCCCACAACTATGATCCCAATGACTCAGGATGCTGAGGGAGGAGAATCACAAGTTCAAGGCCAATCCCAGCAGTTTTGCAAGGTCCTAAGCATTTAGGGAGATCCTGTCTCAAAGTAAAAAATTAAAAAGGGCTGAGGGTGGGCTGGAGCAGTGCTTTTCTTGCATACGTGAGTACATGAGTTCAAACCCCAGCACCAGGTACACAGCAAAGTCTCAGAGCAACATGAAAAACTGAATAAAATTGTTTCTCTCTTTCTCTCTCACTGTCCCTCTCTCTTTAAAAAAAAAAAAAAAAGGAGCGAAGGTATAGTTCAGTGGTAAAATGTGTCCTCTGCCTGCTGGGGACTCTGGCTTCCATCCCAGCCCCTGTATTAAGTTTGCTGCTGATATAGTCATATGTATGAAGAACTTTGGCTTTTAAATCCTGCAATCACAACTAATGTGTGTGTGTGTGGTGCTGGGGATTGAACCATGAATGAGTAGACAAGAAGAGCCACCCCTCCCAGTCCTGAGAACAGTACTTTTTTTTTTTTTTTTCAAGAGAGAAGGACAGTGAGAGAGACAGAGAGAAATAATTTTATTTAGTTTTTCACATGGGCTTTGTTGCTCCAACACTTAGTTGTGTATGTGGTGCTGGGGTTTGAACCCAGGTCCTCATGCATGCCAAGCAAGCACCGAAACCACTGAGCCACCGCTCCAGCCCCAGAACAGTACTTTTTTTTTTTTTTAAACAACTTTATTGAGTTTTTCACATGGCCTTCGTTGCTCCAACACTTAGTTGTGTACGTGGTGCTGGGGTTTGAACCCAGGTCCTCATGCATGCCAAGCAAGCACTGAAACTGCTGAGCCACCGCTCCAGCCCCAGAACAGTACTTTTTTGAGAGAGGAAATAATAACAATTATTACAGAAACTACCATCTTGGAATGTTTGCTTTGCATCATATCTGATGTTTTCTGCCCGTTTAGTCTCAGAACACTCCCATAGGGTAAGAACAGTTATTCTCCCCATTGGACAAAAAGGGAAACAGAGATTCCAGTAATTTCCTCAAAGTCAAAAGGTGTGGAGCAAGCTTTTGAACTGTAAACAGCCTGACTTCAGAGCCTCGTCCACCTCCCTGTTTTGGGGTCCTCTATCCCATCCCCATGCGTAGCTTGATTCTACCTGTCATCTCATTGGGTTTGAAGGACATGAAGCCACAGAACACGAACCATGGGGAGATGGACCCCACCCATCCCTTTGTTCCCCTTCTCGGTTCTCAGATGGGGACATTTCAATGGTGAAGAGGAGGCAGGCATTATATCCTTCCTCCTTAGGGCTTCTCCTCTGCCTTTTTTTTATTCTATTCCTGGTCCTCCTCTAATTTGCTATTTTATTGAGTAACTTTTTTGGAGGGGCAGTACTGGGGATTGAACTCAGGGGCACTCTACCACTAAACTACATCCCATCCCTTTTTAAGATTTTAAAATTCAAGCTGGGTGTGGTGGCAAATGCCTGTAAACCAGAGACTTTGGAGGCTGAGGCAGGAAGATCACATGTTCAAAGCCAGCCTCAGCAACTCAGCAAGACCTGATCTCACAATAAAAATAAAAAGGACTGGGGATGTGGCTCAGCAGTTAAGTGTCCCTGAGTTTAATCCCTGGTACAAAAAAAAAAAATTCAAATTTCTCACCAGGCTGGCCTTGAATTCACTATCCTCCTGTCTCAGACTCTGGAGCTGCAAACTACTGGGATTAGAAGCATGTGCCACTGCTCCCAGCTTGAGTAACATTTTTTTCTAATTGAATGGCAGAAGCTCCTTGCCCTATTGACCCTGGTCATTGGTTTGTCTTCTTCTTCTTTTTTTAAATTTCCATTTAGGAAAAACAAGGGAGCTCCTGTTTCTTCAAGGTGGAAGTGGTTGGTGAAATTCCCAGATAACCCACCTCTCCCAGGAACTCCTGGCTCTGCATTGAGTTCATCTCCCTTCTCGGCTTGCATCTGGCCTGCTTCTTGGCTCTGAAGGTCCAGGATGAGTAACTTGGCTCTGGACCTGACTGTCCAAGCCATCTGTGAAGCAGAAGTAACTTTGATAAACTTTGATAAAGCTCTGTTCACTAGACTGCCTTCTCTGGGATGAAGATTCACAGCCCAGCTTTTAAGACCAGATAGCGCCCCTTCCCAACTCACAAATCAGTACACACTCGTGAAATCGCACAAGAGGCGGTAGAATGGAGCGGTTAAGAGCACGAAGCCAGGCTGACTTGACTGTCTGTGTGAATCCTGCCTGCACGCTTACTAGCTGTGTGACCTTGGACTGGTTACTCAGGCATTCTGAGTGTGTGTTAGCTTTCCTGTTAAAGACGGACAGAACAATGATCCACATCTCATGAAGTTGTTGTGAAGAGGAAATGATTTAATGTAGCAGGTATGTGCAGTGCCTGGAACTGAGTGCACATGCATAAAGGGCTGTTAAACCATTGCTGTTTAAGAAGCAAGGTGCTAGGGCCTGTGGAGGAGACACGGACCTATCCTTAAGGAGTGGCAGTATAACACACTGAAAAGCCTGCAGTTGAGGCTGGAGCGTGGCTCAGCAGTTCCGGCGCTTGCCTGGCATGCGCGAGGACATGGGTTCGAACCCCAGCACCATGAACACCCAACAAAGCGTCGGAGCAACAAAAGCCACAGGAAAACTTAATAAAATTGATTCTCTCTCTCTCTCTCTCTCTCTCACTGTCCCTTTCTCTCCTAAAAAATAAAATAAAACAAAAGCCTACAGTTTGTGGGAGCTAAATAGACCTTCAGTGAGTTACTTAATCATATCACATCTCAGTTTTTGCATTCATAAACAATTCTCAGATGGTGGAGTGTGACCGGCACACAGTTGGGTCCTGATTCACAAGAATTGTCTTCCCCTTCTTCTGAGTGTAGTTATCTTTCCTGTTAAAGGAAGCTTTGTTCTGGCTGGGTTGGGGGTGTGGGGGAGCACGGTCAGTAGGAGACAGCCAGATGCTGGGCGTGTGCGGCGTGATGTACGGGCGTGTGGAGGCCGGAGGGCTGTTTCCTGTGGCCAGACCATTCTAAGAAGCTTCCTAGAGAAAGTTAGACTTAAATTGGGTCTAGGAGGAGAAATAAATAAGTGGAGCAGAGAGGATACTTCAGGTAGAGGAAATGAAGTGGACAGGGACGGAGTGAACTGGGGAGTTTGGGGAGGTGGGGGGGACAATGAAAGGACCTATGCTGGTTTCAGAGGTCTGCAGAGCAGGATATGCTGGTGTTTTCTCCTTTCCCATATCATTTTTTTTCTTTCTGCCTTTTTTTTTTTTTTTAATAGCCAGGGACACTATTAATTTATTTATTTTTAAAGAGAGAGAAAGGGCCAGTGGGGGGAAGAGAGATAGAAAGAATCAATTTTATTTAGCTTTTCATGTGGCTTTCATTGCTCTAACACTTTGTTGTATGTGTGGTGCTGGGGTTTGAACCTGCGTGCTCCTGCCAGCCAGGCAAGTGCCGTAATCGCTGAGTCACTGCTTCAGCTCCCTGCCTTTCTTTTGAGACAGGGATTTGATGAATTGCTGAGGGCCTTGCTAAATTGCTAAAGCTGTCTTTGAACTCATGATCCTCCTGTTTTAGCCTCCTGAGCATCTGGGATTTCAGGCATGTGCCACTGTGCCCAGCTCCCATATCATATCATTTTCTTTCTTTTTTTTTTTGGTACCAGGGATTGAACCCAGGGGTGCTTAACCATTGAGCCCCATCCCCAGCCCTTTTTATGTTTTATTTTGAGACAGGGTCTTGCTATGCTGCTGAGGGCCTTGCTAAATTGCTGAGGTTCGCTCTGAACTTGCAATCTTCCTGCCTCAGCCTCCTGAGTTGCTGAGATTACAGGTGTGGGCCACCGTGCCCGGCTCCCATATTATTTTCTAATTGGAGTTCTACCTGCTATCAAATTTATATCCATCTTGTTGTATTTGAAGGCCAATTCTCTCTAGGAGTAGAGTGCAGTAGTTATTTTAGACTGATGCGAATGAGCAAATGACATAGATAGGTAATTCACATAGAAAATGTAAATGTCTAGTAATATGCCAAAATAGATTTATTATTACTAATAAATCACTTTCCATCTCTCCAATGGGCAAAGCTGGTTTCTTTCTTTTTTATTTTATTTTATTTTTTTGCATGCTAGGAATTGAACCTGAGGACTTGGGCGTGCTGGGCAAACGCTGTACCACTGAGCTATATACCTAGCCCTACGGGCAGAGTTGTTTTTTAAAAAATAGATATCTAATGTTGGTGGAGTGGATTGGTTCAACTTTCCAGCAGGAAACTTTGGTAACGCCTTAGAATGTTTCATAACTTTACATTGAGAAATTCTACTTCTAGAAATTAATTCACTTCTAGAAATAATTATGAGTATGCCCAGAGATATTACCACAAAAAAATGCAGTAATTTTTCTAATAGGGAACAACTAGAATACAGGTTTGGTAAAGTACATTGTGATACATTCACCCAATGATACCTACTTGACTCCATGGTCTTTCTGCACCATTTATTTCTCTACTCTTCTGATTAGACCAAAGCTGCTCATAAAGTGCAAGAGCTACCTAAAATGCATATTCTGACAGCAGGTCAGGGTTGGGCTGAGAAACTGCCTTTCTAGCCAGATCCCCGCCACTGATGCTGCTAGTCTCTGAAATCAACTGAAGTAGCAGTGGTGAGCCTGGGTTATGGGAGTCAGGAAGATGGCCAATTCTAGATCGCCTGGGCAATTTAGAACCTACCTCAAAATAAAAAGGGATGGGGCTGTAGCTCAGTAGTAGAGCGCTTGCCTAGCCTGTGTGAGGCCTCGGGTTCAATCCCCAGCACTGAGTGGTGGTGGCAGTGGTGGGGAGTTAGCAATGTTGCAGATTCTGGATCAAACTCTGGCTCAAGATCGCTCATTTCTCAGTCGCAGCTCTGCCGCAGACTAACAGTACAATTATTGCTGGTACCGTGCCTCAATTTCCTCTTCTGTAAAATAAGTATAACACCCCAGTGTTTTCATGAAAGTTTCGTAATTTATACACATCACGTGCTTTAGAATAGCAGTCACTAAAAACTTTATCACAGTCCCTCGAGCAAGTCGCTGGTAAAGTAGGATTTGACTAGTGAATACATGAATGAATGAATGATTTTCGGAGAAAAGTGCTTTCCTGGGCAGCTACAGTCAAAGCAGCAAAATGGGAGGGCCCAGGGATGGGGTAGAGGCCCACCTCCCAGAAAGTTCTCTTCACCCGATGGTCAGGAGGGCCCGGAGTGCCCGGAAGCCGGCCGGCCCGAGCCGCGCGGACCAATGGGGCGGCGGGGAGGGAGGGGCGAGCGCCCCGCCAGCCCTTTCCGTCCGGGCCCCGGCGGCCCCGCCCCTGGGACGTTGCGACGTCGGAGGCATTCCACGGTTGCTACATCGTCGTGAGGGGCGGGGCGCCTGTCAGGGAAGCGGCGCGCGCGGGCGGCAGGCGGGCTGGGACTCCGCAGCACAGTGCCAGCGCCAGCTCCAGAGCCGCCAGCGCCCGGCGCTCTTCCACCCGCCGCCCGTCTTCTGACTCGCGATCCCGCACTCCCGCCTTGCCCGTGCGCTGCCCGAGTATGGAGTTGCTGTGCTGCGAGGGCACCCGGCACGCGCCCCGGGCCGGGCCGGACCCGCGGCTGCTGGGGGACCAGCGTGTCCTGCAGAGCTTGCTCCGCCTGGAGGAGCGCTACGTGCCCCGCGCCTCCTACTTCCAGTGCGTGCAAAAGGAGATCAAGCCGCACATGCGGAAGATGCTGGCTTACTGGATGCTGGAGGTACCCCCGGGACGGGTCCCCTCTCCCGCGCCGCCCCAGGCTCGGGACAAATCGAGGCCGCCCTGTCGGGACATCGTGGTCCCAACAATAATCTGCAAGATGCTCTGGTGGCCCAAACTCCCGGGGCCAGGCCTTTCTTGTGGGCACCCTAGCCAGCTGCGGTCGCGGTATCCCCTGCCCTTCCCCAACCCTGATCGGCACTTTTTGACATTGACTGCCAGTCCTTTGCGCGCTAACTAAGCTTGTCTTTGGTCGGGCAAAGCAGGACAAGGGCCACCCTTTCCCCTCCGGCTTTCCTCCCCCGCCCGGTCTTCTCAGGAGAACGCGCCTGGAAATCCCTGGGCTCGGCCGCCCCCGCTCCAGAGCTGGTTCCTGTGTCTGTCGCTGGGGGTTTGGTGGGGAAGCCGGTGGGGGTGGCGCGCGCGCTGTTCCGGCGGACAGGGAAATGAAAAGTGCGGGAGACAGCAGCAGGAGTCTCCTCCCTTCCCTTTGGGTGTGTGCGGTGGGGGTGGTGGTAATGGGGATAAGGTCTCAGTTCTTTGGCTAGCATGGGAGACACTCCAGTGCTCCTTCCCCTCGCTGTGGGGGAGAGGAGTCACTGGAATCCTTCCTAAGGAAGGGCGCCTCTGCTTTAACCCCGGTCCCCGGCGAGCGCGGAGGAGGCAACGCAGAGGAAGTGTGTGTGGCAGGGTGTCACCTTGGGGAGGGCGCATCCTCCTCCGTTATTGGTCCTTGTGGCCATAAATCGCTTGCCCTCTCTCCCGTTTTTGCTCCTCCGAACACCTCCCTTTTGCTTCCCCCAACCCCCTCAATGCTGCAGTTTCCTTTGCTCCTGCTCCAGAATGACTGTGTGCCCTCTCCCAGGTGTGTGAGGAACAGCGCTGTGAGGAGGAAGTCTTCCCCCTGGCCATGAACTACCTGGATCGCTACCTGTCCTGCGTCCCCACCAGAAAGGCACAGTTGCAGCTTCTGGGTGCGGTCTGCATGCTGCTGGCCTCCAAGCTGCGCGAGACCACGCCCCTGACCATCGAAAAGCTGTGCATCTACACCGACCACGCTGTCTCTCCCCACCAGATGCGGGTGCGTGTAGCCACCTCCCCTCCCTTCCTGCCTCTTTACTTCCCAGGAAACGGAAAGCTAAGACCCCAGAGACTTTCTTCTCCCTGGGAAGGGAGCCAAGGCTGTTTTGGGAAGTACTGGGTCTGGACAAAGATGGGGTAGTGTGGTGTGATGGTCAGGGCTTGAGTTACAGGCTTAAATTAAACCCCTTCCTTCCGACCTCCAGGGGGTGCTACTCCTTCATGGTCTTTCCCCCAGATAGTAACAAGTCGGACGGCATGTCTACACTCACCAGTACTTTGCCTCTGGGTTTACACAGCCACCATGAGTTATTTATTGGCAGCAGAAGGGCATGCCCACACACCCCCAACTAGAGTGGGGGAGTGGAATGTGCTTGGTGAGGGGGCGGGGGCTGCCTTGGTTGATTCTTTATCCCCGGGTGGACTTTGTGATAGAAGAGCCTCCCACAACAGATTAAAGCCAGGCCCTGATTGCTCTAAGGAAGTGCTGAGGTGTTTCATCCCGTGGCCTTTCTTTTCCCTTCCCTTCTCTCCCCAAAGACAGTTCTTCCTAATCCTCCCTTCCCTGTTCTCATTCTGAAAAACTGGAGCAGCTGCTTTGGGGCTGTGGAAACAGCTACTCTCCCTTTCCCTCTCAGCCAAAGACTGGAGCTGAGGGACAGACTGGGAGCTGAGCTGCAGCTGCTTCCGATGCGATAATGACGCCCCCTCCCCTGGCCCGCCTACTCTGACCCAGGGCTTTCATAACCCTGTGGGGAGCTGCTGTCACTCCTGTGGTTTGGGAAGTGGCTCCTTGGGCCTCTTGGTAGGCACTGGGGTTGGGTTCCCTGGGCAAGGAAGGGGAGGCAGGCTGAAGAGCTGCTTGGATGTGGAAGAGGGTATTTAGGGCCTGCAGATCATCTCCCAAGGGGCCAGGGGAAGAGGGTGGGTGAGCTGGCACCTCCCTCTACCTTGTTCTGGAGCTGGCCAAGCCTTCTCCTGACCCTGAGAGAAGTCTCTGGGCCCCATCTCCCAGGGAGGAGGGCAGCAAGCAGGCGACTGTGATTGGCTGGCAGGGAAGCTAGGGTACTGGGGCCCCTGACTGCTGTGAGTCGAGGAACTGGATTCCTCTTCCTGCCAAGTAGCTCTCAGGGATGGGAGTAGGAGGCCGGAGTTGGGAATCCGGGAGGCCCCACAGCTCTTTGTGAAGAATCTGGTAGTTTCTGGCAAATCTGAAGGTGGAACTGGTTTCACCAGGGAGCAAGATGTTTTTGAGGGGTTGAGGCTGGAAGTAGAAGAGACCTTCCTCTTTGAGAGAAGATTGGGGTGGTGTATGTGCCTATGTGTGAGGAGAGTTTTTTAGAATAGGAAAAAAGTGTTCTTCCCTCACTCTCTGAGCTGGGGTGGAGCACAGATGGCTTCCTAGAAGGTCTGCTTTGGAAGGAACCTCTGAGAGCTCCATTCAGTCCAAATCCTTTTGTAGCGGGAGAGTTGAGGCCCAGAGAAGGATGTCCTGCTCAGCATTGCACAAGCAGACCAGGTTGCTTTAAGAGCCTGGGATGTGATGGCTACTGCCAGCTGCTGCCTGCCTGGGGTATATTCTCTGCCAAGTAGGACTGGGATTCTCAGGGGTTGTCTGGATGCTGGGGGGTTACCTCCACCTGCCCTCATCATAGGACCCCATGGTGCCCTCCAGGGAGAGTTGCACTGTGGTTGCCTTTTGGGTATTCCTTGGAGGCTAGGTACTTTCTGTGCACCCCTGTGTAAGGGCAGGCCCTGGGAGCGGAACTCTAGCTTCCTACTTCACTTCTGGCTCCATCCCACATTGTTGCTTTGGGGCCCTGTGAGAAGCTTGGGGCTGACACTTAGGGACTAAGAGACGGACAGCTGTGGTTGGGGCCTGGAAGAGGTTGGGTGGGGCTGCCATTTCTGCCTCAATAAGGAGTCAAACCCACAAGTTCCTTCCTGAGATAAAATAATGAAGAAATCCTCAAGCATGCAACTCGGAAATGGGGCCAGGTCTGGGAACCCCAGATGAGTGAGTTGGGGTGGGATTCCCAGTCTCTGTCAAAGACCTAGAATTGGTACATAGGCTTGGGCAGGTGAGGATGGGGCCTGGATCCATCCTGCTTGGCTTGGCTTCCACCTCTCCTCCTAAGACTCAAGTGGCATTGGGCACTATGGGTTCTAGTTAAGGGGAGTGGGGTAGGATGATATACCCCAGGACCCACCCCTATTGTCCCATCAAGGGGATGTGGGTTGGGTTGGGTAACCTTGACTTTGAGGAACCTCAGAAGAGGCTCAGAGGCCATGTCATAGGAGTGGCCTCATGCTTACTCCTGTTTCTTTAAAAGATCTAGACGTGGCTGGGATGCAGAGTTGGGGAGGGGATGGCTGGTATAGATCTCTACTTTCTCAAATCCTTGGGGTCTGGGGTCTTTCTGCTTTATCCCAGAGTAGCTTCAAGTTTGTACTGATGCTAGTGACATACACAGGATTAAAAAGGCTAATTCACATAAAATATGTAGTCCTGGTACCTAGTAAATTATTAATAGATGCTCAAAACAAATACCCTGCCAAGTATGTATGGTGGCACACACCTGTAATCCCAGAGACTCAGGAGGCTGGGACAGGAGGATCATAGGTTCAAAGCTAGCCTCCTCAACTTAGTGAGACCCTGATGTGGTTCAGTGGTAAATTGCCCCTGGGTTCAATCCCTAGGACCAGGGGAGGAGAAAAAAAACAACAACAAAAAAACAAAACCCAGCTCTTCCTAACCCTGGATTCTCTAATCCATAGTGCCAGTATCTAAAACCAAAAGCAGAAATGGGGGTCCTCAGAAGTTTGATGAGCTTTCTTCCCTTCGAGTCTTCTGCTATATTCCCCTCACCTTCTCTTCTCCAGCCACTGACTGCCCCACCTTTTTTTCCAACTACCAGGAATGGGAGGTGCTGGTCTTGGGAAAACTCAAGTGGGACCTGGCTGCTGTGATTGCGCATGATTTTCTAGCCCTGATTCTGCACCGGCTCTCTCTGCCCAGTGACCGACAGGCCTTGGTCAAAAAGCACGCCCAGACCTTTTTGGCCCTCTGTGCTACCGGTAAGAGCCCTGTATACATTTTTGCAAAATGGTGAAAATCAGAAGACTTGGAAGCATGAGAGATAACTTGGAGATTTCAGTTTACACGCCCCTCAAAATTCATTTATGAAAATCATGCTTTCTTAAAGTTCCTAGTTTTAATGCAGAATGCTCAGATCATAATCAGAGCTGTAAGGGATCTTAGAGACTCCAGTATGTAGGTGAGACCCTGAGGGTGTAGTGTGAGATGTGACTTGCCCAGGGTCTGATGGTGAGTTGAGTTGTTGGGTTTCCATCCAGGGAGCATTTCATGCATTCTCTGTTCCTTGACCAGAACCACCTTGGCAATTGAAAATTTTGCTGTTCATCTTAATCATCTTGGGCAGGGGCTGTAGCTTAGTGGTATATTGCTTGTCTAACATGCTTGAGGCTCTGGGATTGATCCCCAGCACAGCAAAAACAAAAGAAACACATCCTAAGCCTTTCTAGGAAAGAGGCTCTTCCCTGACTTTCTCCCTTGCCTATCTTACCTCACCCACTGCCTGGGGTTCCCAGTATGCCTCTTGCTCTATTCACTGCCCCTGGCACTTTCTTTTTCTTTTTTATTTGTTGAATGTGGACTTACAATTAAGGGGGAATCATTATCAAACAATCAAGAACAAATGTATATTCACATAGTAAGCCAAGGCTGATGCCATTTCATGGTTTCCCCCCTTGGGTTCCCCAGCCCCTGGCACTTCTAAAGAGTAGGAAATCAATAATGGCTGCCATTCTTGAGGTTCCTTGTCTCACGATTCCTATTCCTTCCTATTCCTATTCCAAGATTACACTTTTGCCATGTATCCGCCATCCATGATCGCAACAGGCAGCATTGGGGCTGCAGTGCAAGGCCTGGGCGCCTGCTCCACATCCGGAGATGAGCTCACAGAGCTGCTGGCAGGGATCACCGGCACTGAAGTGGTGAGTGCAGGGCAGCTGGGCAGCAGCCTCCCCATTCAGGAAGCAGTGCTATTCCCTGAGCTTCCAGTAGAGGGAGGCCTCTGTCCCTACCCTGGGCCCAACTCCTGGTTTCACACCCTTGGGGGCAGCTGTGGCCTTTGGGAAGTGTCTTGGGTGGGGTCAAGGGCACTGGTCCCTAGATACCCTTTTCCTGCCAAGTTGTGTGCTGCAGTAGGGCTGGGGGAGTCGGTGTCAGATGCAGGGGTGCTCTCACACCCTCTTGCCACATCCTCTTGCCAGTTTCTGAGAACTGAAGACCTGATTCCTGGGGCTGGGCTGTGGCCTAACCTCCTGACTTCCCTGTGTGCTAGAGGTGTTCTTTCCCTGCACCTGCTGGCTGTTGCTAAGAGGGGAGCTGTTCCTCACTCTTCCCCTTGTTCCCAGGACTGCCTGAGAGCCTGTCAGGAGCAGATTGAAGCTGCGCTCAGGGAGAGTCTGAGGGAAGCCGCCCAGACCACCCCCAGCCCAGCACCCAAAGCCCCCCGGGGCTCCAGCAGCCAGGGGCCCAGCCAGACCAGCACACCCACAGATGTCACAGCCATCCACCTGTAGCCACGGACAGGCCCGTTGAGTGGCCACTAAGCAGAGCGGGCTGCTGCAACCCCTCCCTGCATCTAGAAAAAGCCAGGCCACATCGGAAGCTTGAGGGGGCTCATCCTTACCCTCACAAAACCCAAGGGGCCAGGTCAGCTGTTGCCAGTATTTGCGTGGCTGCCCTCCCGCTCTGCCCAGCTCAGCTCCCTCCTCTAGCTGGGTCTGGGCCAGGCTGGTTAGACAAATTGAAACAGGTAAAAATCTATGCACCAACATTCCTTTTTGAGGCCCTTGTCTCTGGGGCTCTTGTGTTCTCAACTGCCAAAATGCCCAATTACCTTATGTGTTGCCCCTCCTAGGGTTACCGCATTTGGATTGGGATCCTTCAGACATTCTGATAGACAAGTGTGAGGACAAATAGTCTAGATGGCTCCTCAGCACACTTTGGAGGTCCCGTATAATCCATGCTCCCAGCTGCTCCTATAGGGAAGGGCCTAGGCCTTGGGCAGGGGCAAGAACTCACAGATTCCTTGCTTTGCTTTCCACTCAGCTTCTGTGTGATTGGAGGGTTTAGGACTGAAGGAAGATATAATTTATTAATTGCTTTGAGTACAACTGTAAGAGGGTGCAGTGGGGCCTGTCAACCCCACAAGTGGTGGTAACCCTGGTGGTTGCTATTTTATTCCCCTCTGCTACTGGCTAAAAGGATCTTTGTGGCCTAGGAGCTGCTATAGCCTGGGGTGGGACCATGCCCTCCTCTCCCTTTGGCCCTATGCCCCATTCTCCAGCAGGAAGGATGAAGCATGTATGTGCTGGAGGTGGCTGAGCCCCCATCTGGAGAGGGAGGCAAGCCCTGTTAACACAGGTCTTTCCTAAGGCCACAAGGTTTAGACTGGTGGCCCAGGGCCATCATGCTGCCTTAATAAAGATTCTGGAATAAAACTGGCTGTGGTTTCTTTGATTTCATGGTTTGTGGACAAAAGCCTATTTCTAGAGCGTAGGAGGTGAGAAGGCTGTCTAAAGAAAGCATGGATTCTCTTTCCTGTGAAAGGCCAGATAGTAAATACTCAGGCTTTGTGGATCATATGGTCTCTGCCCCCAAGTAGGTTCTGCTTTATGTGATTTACCCCTTCCTAAAAATTACTGGGTGATGCAAAATCACACAGCAAACCCAGAAGGGTGATGGGAAACGGGGCTTGAAGCACAACCGAAAATTTAATGAGTAGGGTGGGGTGTGGTTCTGTGGTAGAGAGCTTTCCTAGCACACTCAAGGCCCTGTTGTATCCCCAACATCTCAAGAAAAAAAAAACTTGGTGATTTTTAAATAAAAAACCCAATAGACAGCATAGAATCCACATGTTAAATGACTTAAAAAACACACACACTACACTGTAGTACGCTTGTGGCAGCAGCAATGGAAGCAGAGCTGTACCACCAGATGTGGGTGGGTGTGGCTCACGACCCAGGAGGTGGAGGATGCAGCCTGTCCTGTTGAAGGTATGTTTCGGGTAGTAATTTGGCGTGGTACAGCTGGTGCACTTTCCTGCATTCACCTAGTGTTTCTCAAAGATGAAACTGCATATAAGCAAATGTGAAATTGGTGTTCGGATCAAACTGTTCCCAAACATTAATTGGGGTGGAACAAATGCACATTTTCAAAAGTAAATAATGAGGGTACATTTGAGGACAACACTAACCTCTGCTGGGGTGCCATAGAGGCAGTAACAGAAAATGTGCAGATGGCATGGGTGTGCTCTACTGAAGCTTTTTATGGACACTGAAATTTAAATTTCATATAATTGACCTGTCATGAAATATTCTTTTTAGCTTTTCCCCCCAACTATTTAAAAATGTAAAAATCAAATCTTAAGTCCATTAAGCTATATAAAAACAGGCTGGCCCTAGTTTGCCAGGCACTGGTTTAAAGCTTGTTGGTCATAAAGTTCAAAAGAAGCTGGGTGAGGTGGTGCTCACTTGTAATTCCAGCAAAGCCAGCCTCAGCAACATAGCAAGATCCTGTCTCAAAAAATAAAAAGGGCTAAGGATGTGGCTCAGAGATTAAGTGCCTCTGGGCTCACTCAAGCCCAGGTGCAAAAAAAAAAAAAAAAAAAAAAGCTAAGGCTCGAAAGAACATATTTGGCACCAACTCAGCTCCAATTATTTCTAGTCCCACCCTTTGCTCTGGCCTTTTTGGCCTCTGTCTCTCTCCTTGAGGAGGGGCTTTCTTTCACAGTTGCACCTTTCGCACTACGCACAACCTGCTATTGTTGTAACCACTGTGCAGATGCCTGCATCCTCTCGGGCAGGCAGAGAAATGTGTCCCTTGGAGGCAGATGAGTAAAGCCTGGAGAAACCAACTTGGAGATGAAGAGGTAGGGGCTCCTGCGCAAACTGGAGACACAAACTGGGAAGAGTAACTCTCACCTCCAGCTAAAGAGGGAAGTAAAAATTCCCCCATTGACCACATCATAGTACAGAGGTTCAATAAATACTCTCATTTGTTTTTATCCATAACCCAGTGACTTGACACAGTAGCCAGGGAGAAAGTACTTCTACCACGCCCCAGCTGGGAAGTCAGAACGCAGGGGTATGGAATGAATCTCCAGTCAGGTCCACAACTGAGCAGCAACAAAAGCCTAGAATGGAATAGAGCCCGCCAGACTCAGTCCTCCCTGCTCAGGACTGGGAGTCACAGATACCCCTGTATTCTGTCAGTGTTCTGATCTAACTCTTAGTCTTAAAAGGTTCAGTGTAATTTTGCATCAGACAGGGGTCCTGATGTCCTCTCACACTGCTTGGGGCAGGACACGTATCCATTCTCCTCAGTCCATGCTGATGGGAACGTCCTCCACATCTCGGGGAACTGCACTCTGAAGCTCTCGCCTGATTTCAGGGGACAGCTGCGGATGGGGCTGCAGCCGGAGCAGTTCCAGGAGGGCCTCTTTCTGATCTGTGGCCAAGTCTGCCTTGTACCGCTGGACCAATGTCAGGAGGCACTGGTGCCAGAGCACAGGCAGCTCACGCTTCTCTGTCCGGAACCCCAGGAAGTGGAAGACCAGGGCATCCAGCACCCGGTAGGGCAGTGCATACTTCTTATCCAGCAGCAGTCGCAGGAAGATGCTGTTGGCACCACTGTATTCCATTTCAGCAATTTTCAGCATGGCCGCACTGGCGGGAAGGGGAGGTATGGTGCAGTTAGATGTCAGGGAAATGTTGGAGAAGGATCTCTCTCCTCTGTTGGCTTTTAACTACGGTTTTCCCTGTGGGGTCAGCTCAGACCTCTCCTCACCCATTCAATCCTATTACACTCCCTGGATTCCAGTGCTGTCTACACACATCCATCCCACAACTCTGCCTCTCGTCTGGACCACAGCAGTTCCTATGTCCAGCTAGAGTGTGTCCAAACTTCTTGTGATGTCCACCCCTTACCTACTTTCTCCCATGTTTCTATTCATTCACCTAACTATCGAGCACCTATCTTGTGGAACTCATTCTAGTGGAGCAATGACACCCACTGGTCTAAACAAGCCATAAACCCAAGGCTGTTCTTGGCAACCTCCCCACTCTGCCTCATGTCTAAGTCCTGGCAACTGCACTACGTGGCCATCCACTGATCAGTCCTCCAGCAACCCCACAACACTACCTGGAGTGTAGCACAGGGATGGAGCACTTGGTGATGATGCTTCCCACAATGACGGCTTCCCGGAGGGTACAAGTGCCTGACTCACACAGTGGGATCAGGATCCCTGGGGGAATGTCAGGCTGGGATAAGAGAAAGAAGACACAGCAGGAAATACCCCCAGCTACCTCAGGGACCATCACTGGAATGCGATCTGACAGAGAGCCATTTCACAAGTCAGGCCTGTCTCCCTGCCTCTGTGTTCCCACCTTTGAACCAGGCTCCAGGCTTGAACAGGGCCTTCTTGAGTGCCATGTAGAGGTGGAAATTGAGACGTTTGTATTCAGCGATGTCATCTCGTACCCGGGGGAGTAGGACAAGGTTGTAGAAGCGCTGGGCCATGCGTTCCTTCAGGTTAGAGGCAAAAATCCTACGGGGGACAGAGTTCCCAAGTCATAAGACAGTGAGGACCTGGCCCTTTAAATAACACTACATGGTGTGGGAAAAAGATTTTACAATAAGATATAGAAACATCCTTTCAGAGAGGGGTGGTAGGAGCTTGTGAGAGGGAACAGGAAGGAGAGAATATAGGCACAATAGGGTATATGCTAGTTTTTGGGTTTTTTGGTTTTTGTAGTGCTGGGGTACCAAACCTAGGCCTTGCACATGCTAGGCAAGTGCTCTGTCCTGAGCTACATCCTTACGCTAATATGGGGAACGGACGGAGTTTTCCCAAACTGAGTGCTAATTCTTGTTCCTGTCCCCATCATGGCTCTTCTCTATCATGCTGTCATAAGAGACTGGAACAAGCCTGAAGCGCCACAGAATTCTGAGGCTACTTTGATGTGCCAGGGTGTATCCCAGGAGTTATCATCTTCTCCCACTCCAGGCGCTGGAATGGTGGCTCAATGGTTACGGCACTTGCCTGGCATGCATGAGGACGAGGACACGGGTTGGAACCCCAGCACCACATACACAACAAAGTGTCTGAGCAACAAAAGCCACATGAAAAAATTAAATAAAATTGATTTTCTTTCTCTCTCACTGTCCTTCTTGCTCTTAAAACAAACAGGGGGTCTGGAGCGGTGGCTCAGCAGTTATGGCGCTTGCCTGGCAAGCACGAGGACGTGAGTTCAAAAACCCCAGCACCACGTACACAACCAAGTGTCTGAGGAATGAAAGTCATGTGAAAAACTAAATAAAGATTGCTGTTAAAAAAAAAAACCCCAAAACAAACAAACAAACAAACAAACAGGGGCTGGAGCAGTGGCTCAGTGGTTCCAGCACTTGCCTGACATGTGCAAGGACCTGAGTTCGAACCCCAGCACCACATATACAACAAAGTGTTAGAGCAACGAGGGCTGCATGAAAAAAAAAAATAAAAATTCTCTCTTTCTCTCTCTTAAAAAAAAAAAGATTCTCTCTTCAAACAAATAAGCAAACTCATTACAGGGCTGGAGCAGTGGCTCAGAGTTTGGAGTGCTTGCCTGGCATGTGCAAGGACCTGGGTTTGAACCCCAACACCACATACATACACACACAACTAAGTGTCACAGAAACAAAGGCTGGATGGAAAAACAAATACAACTGATTTGCTTTCTCTCCCTCTTTCTTTCTTTTATTTATTTATTTTTTTTAAAGAGAGGGACAGTGAGAAAAAGAGAATCGATTTTATTTAGTTTTTCATGTGGCTTTTGTTGCTCCGAGACTGTTGTGTATGTGGTGCTGGGGTTTGAACTCATGTACTCACATGTGCCAGGTAAGCACTGTTACTGCTGAGCAACTGCTCCAGCCCCTCCCTCCCTCTTCCAAAAAAAAAAAGGAAGAAAAACACCCCCAAAATACATAACCTCATTATGGGGGTTGCCAACTGAGTTGTGACCCCAAAAATGAAAGAGGAAAAGTTAGGACAATGTTGATATGAAGACCCACAAGGAGGAGCTGTAGGGACAAGCTGCAATGCAAAGGCAGGGGTGAGCCCACCGTAACCCCACCTATGATACCTGGTGGCTTGGTACATGGCAGCTGCAGTCCAGGCCTCAGGCTCTGTGACATAGAGGATCTGCTCCCAGTTGGAGAGGGCAGGGATGATTTTAAAAGCCTTGGGCAGTTTTCCACTGCGGTACTTGGATAATACCTAGGGACAAGGGAAGTAAAATCATGGTTGTTAACACACTCCTCGCCACGTGCCAGGTTCTTTTCACATTAACTAATGTTTAATCCTCACAACAACCCTGTAAGGAGGTGTTATAATATATTTGTTCTTCAGATGACCAGGGTTCAGTAAGCGGTCAACCGGTCACCTCTTGTAGGCCAGTGAGAGGCAAAGCAGGAATGGGAACGCACAGGCTCTGGCTGCAGCCTGTTCTTGGCCATGCCTTATTCGATATGAGATGCTGCAGCGGGAGCCTGCAGCCCCCGGAAAGGAATCCACCACGGCTACCCTCTCAGCTCTTACCTCACGGACCCCTCTGTAGACCTCTAGGACCCGGGGGTCCAGCTGGGGCATAGGGAAGCCTGACACCTCTGACATGACTGTCTCAACCTCGGTCTGCTTCTCTGTCAGCTTCTCCATGATGATGTCAGCCAAGGTACGCCTAAGAAGGGAGGTGCCCAGGGAAGTGGGGGAGGAGGAAGAGAGCTGTGGTCACTGTCCAGGAAGCTCCAGACTCCCCTCAGAGTCCCTTGTGAGCACTGACAAACTGTGGTCCTGGCAGGGTCAGGCTTCTCTGTGCCCAACCTCCCACCACTAATCACTGCAGAGAGCAAAGGACTGAAAGCCATTTCATATAGGACAAAACTGGCAGTCATGCGGAGGGTGGGAGCTGGACTCTGAAGTCGGGCTGCTTAGGTTTAAATTCTAGCTCTTCCAGGGCTGGAGCGGTGGCTCAGCGGTTTCGGCGCTTGCCTGGCAAGCATGAGGACCCGGGTTCAAACCCCAGCACCACATATACAACTAAGTGTTGGAACAACGAAGGCCATGTGAAAAACTAAATAAAGTTATTAAAAAAATAAATAAATAAATAAATAAATTCTAGCTCTTCTACTCCCTGTATGACTCTACCTCCGTGCCTCAGTTTCCTGAGCTGGAAAACAGAAAATAAAGTACTACCTTGTATGGTCAAAGTAGGATTAAGCCGGGCATGGTGATGCCCCCTGTAATCCCAGTGACTCGGAAGCTGAGGCAAGAAGATCACAAGTTCAAAGTCAGCCTCAGCATCTTAGTGAGGCCCTGAGCAACTTAGTGAGATTCTGTTTCTAAATAAAATATAAAAAGGGCCAAGGGGTGGTTAAGAGCCCCTGGGTTTAATCCCTGGTACCAATAAATAAATTAAAAAATAAAAAAATATATAAATAAGGTAGAATTAAATGAGTGAGTGCATATGTGTTACGCCTGTACATAGCAAGTGTTGACAGAGCGCTGCCGACTTCAGACATACCCACCGCATGCTGACAAAACGGCAAGGACGCTGCAATCAGAAGCCCGAACTCTCTAGAACGCCAGACACAGCTTAATTACCAACTTTCCACATGACGGCGGTACCTAGACTACAGCACACTTTCCCCATTTGAATTTACTAAAATTAAAAGCTATGGAAATATTACTCAGACTGTTTACATTCTTCAGTCTCTGTAGAGGACAACAAACATATTCCTTTTTTTTTATTTTGAGACAGGTTCTTGCTAAGTTGTTTAGAGCCTCGCTAAATGGCTGAGGCTGGCTTTGAACCTGTGATCCTCCTGCCTCAGCCTCCCGAGCTGCTGGGATTACAGGTATGCACCTGGCTAGAGTCATTTTTGATTATTACAACTAAAGGGAATGTCACTACTGGTATCAGAGGGTAGATGTCAGAGATAAATACCTGCTAAACATCCTGTGTTCCATTTCCAAAAAAAAAAAAAAAAAGAAAGAAAGAAAAGAAAAGAAAAGAGTTATCCAGCCCCAAATGCTGGTAGTGCTAGGGTTGAAAGTCCTATATTAAATGCAACTTAACGTATGACAAGAGATTCATCTAAGAAATTGAGTTTATCACTAAAAAACAGAATACCAAGACCAAAGCAAAGGATGGATCACCCCAGACATAAAAAGGACCTGTAGCTGCTTCCCTGGGTAATCCTGGTAGTTTCCAGGTAGTTCTAGAACAAATGGACAGAAGAGGAGATGACATTTTGAATGAGTCCTTTCCACTCAGAATGGTCCTTGCATTGCAAAGACTAGCAATGCTCAGGCCCCTTCCAAAGGTAGAGAACCCAAAGTTTATCAAGCCACTTACTTCCCTGTGGGAATTATTAGGATCTATTGCTCCCACCAGTTCCCCAGCCCTACCTCACAGGAGGGTTCTTGTTCATGAACATTTCAATGGCACGTTCATCCTCAGGGTCCACAACCACCTCCGCATGGTGGTCCACCCCTGTCATTTTGGCTGCCTTCTCCAGGGTGGGCCACTCCTCATCCTCATCATCTGATCCATCCTGGAGCGCTCCCGGCCCTAGAAGAGGGAAGAGGAAGATAAAATTGATGAGCATGGCAAGGATACGGTGAGAGATTCAGGATGAATGCCATGTTAACCATGTAGTACAGGCCTCATGTGCCTGTAAGAGATAAAAATGCGTGCAAGGAAACACCAGGCACATTCTATCCTCCTGTCCCCAGGGGCTTGCAATCTTGAGAAACAAAATGTAATATATGTGAAACAAGGAGAAAGCAATGTCAATAAATAATGGTGAATACTTCATCCTAGGTTACAAAGCAGGACCTGTTCTATTCTGTACATGATACCTGGCAAACCGTGATAAGCTTGAGAAGCAGGTGTTATTATACCATTTCAAATGCATAGAAATGAAGCATAGAAAAGTCAGGTGATGTGCCCATGGCAGGCAGTCTGAATCTTGACCAAACATTCTTCAAACTATGTTACTTACACACACACACACACAGTAGGGCTGGATTACTTGCTAAAACATAATGTCAGAGAGCTGGGTGCATGCATGCCTGTAATCCCAGTGGCTTGGGAAGCTGAGGCAGAAGGACTGCAAGTTCAAAGCCAGCCTCAGCAACTTGGCGAGGCCCTAAGCAATTTAGTGAGATCCTGTCTCAAAATAAAAAATAAATAAATAGGGCTGGAGCAGTGGCTCAGCGGTTATGGTGCTTGTCTGGCATGCGCGAGTACGCGAGTTCAAACCCCAGCACCATGTACAATGTCTCGGAGCAACGAAAGTCACATGAAAAACTAAATAAAATTGATTCTCTCTTTCTCTCTCTCACTGTCCCTCTCTTTAAAAATACATAAATACATAACATAATTAAATAGGGCTGGGGATGTGGCTCAGTGGTTGGGTGCCTCTGGGTTCAATCCCTGGTCCAAAAAAAAAAAAAAAAAAAAAACAAACAAACACCACACACACACAAAAAACCCAACAACAAAAACATTATGTCGTAGACAATATAATCCAAAATATGAGTGTAAGGACGGTTGGGCTGTGGATGGATGGGCAGTTTGGGAGTGTTATGGAGTCTCATGTGTTGGAGGTTTGGTCCCCAAGTCAGCAATGCTCAAAGGTGACTGGATCATGACGGCACTGACCTTACTGGTGGCGCTAGTAGGAGGCAGGGCCCAGTTGGCAGAAGTAGGTCACTGGGGGCTTGCATTCAAATGAGATACCTTCCCTCTCTCAACTCTGCTCTGGCTGCCATGAGGTGAGCAGCTTCTGTCAGGATGTACTGCCTCATCACAGGCCCAGAGCAATGCAGACTGCTGGCCAGGGGCTGAAACCTCTGAAACCAGGAGCCAAAGTAAATCTTTCCCCTTTTAAGTGGTTTTTCTCAGGTATTTTGCCACAGCAACGGAAAGCCGAGTGTGTTCTACATCTGGGCAAAAACTCTGGAAAAAGGACTTGGTTACTAGAATATCTGTGGGGTAGTAGCAAAATAGGGCTAGATGGAAAGAGCCTTGAAGGCCAGGCAGTGGAGCTCAGATTCCAATTAACCAACCACTGACTAACCGATATTTCAAAGGGTTCAACTGCCTGGGTATCTGGAAAGGATTCTAATAATCCAATTGAGGTAAATGCTACATGTGAACAAAGCATTCAGAAGAGAGACGGACTATGGGTATAAGTATGTGCAAAGTGCTGCGTTCAATTCCCAGCACTGGGGGGTGGGAGGAAGACCACCATCAATGAAAGAGGTAGTGTGTGATAAAAGCTAAATTGGAGAGGATATGACATTGTCTCTACATGCCAACGACAAAATCTGTACTTAAAAGTGGATCTGCCTTCTGTACAGGAATCTCGTGCACAGCTGCTCTTGGATGACTCACAGTATAAACTTTTCCCTTCATCAGCTAAATTCATTCTCTTACACCTAGGTCTTCGCCACTCACTGTGGTTCTATAGCTTAGTAAATGGCACCATTGTCCACACAATGCTAAACCTGGAGGCAGTCCCACCTCCCTAATCCAATTCATTACTAAGTCCTATTTGAGTCCACCTCATAGACTATCTTTCAAACCCTGCACAGCCCTATCTAACCCAGCATTGTCTCTGGTGTGAAATAATCCAACAATCTTCTAACAACCCTCCATGTTTCTGACCTTGCTTTCCTGCAATGCATTCATTCTGCACCCAGAGTGAGCGTCCAGATATACACTTGATTTGGTCAGTGCTGTACTCAAAACTCTTCAATAGCTTCCTATTGCTCTTAGGATGAGTGTGGTCTCCAAGACTTTTGCAGCCTTGGCTCCTAAATTCCTTACAATCATTCATTAATCTGTCCATTCTGCAACCACTGAGTGTCTTCTGTATTTGAAGCACTGTTATGGGTGCTGGAAATAAATCAGTGAACAAGACAAACAAAAACTTCTGCCCTCATAGAGCTTACATTCTAATTGACAGAGACAGACAAGTAAATATACTTTTTTTTCTCCTTTTTCCGTGGCACTGGGGATTGAACCCAAAATATTAATGTATAGATATACTGGGTTAAGAGAAGACATGTGGGGCTAGAGCAGTGGCTCAGCAGTTAGGGTGCTTGCCTGGCATGTGCAAGGATGAGGGTTTGAACCCCAGCACCACATACACAACGAAGTGTCAGAGCAATGAGGGCCACATGAAAATAAAATTGATTTCCTCTCTCTCTGTCCCTCTCTTAAAAAAAAAAAAAGTTATAATTTATAAAAAAGAGAAGACACGCAGCTAGCCACAGTGGCATATGTCCGTAATTCAAGCTACTTGGGACTGTGAGGTATGAGTATACAAGTTTGAGGCCAACCTCAGCAACTTAACAAGATCTTGCTTCCAAAAATAAACCAATAAATAAACTCAGGTTCTAGCTCAGTGGTAGGGCACTCCTAGGTTCAATCTCCAGCACATCCCCCTGCTACATCCACCAAAAAGGGATGAACCAGGAGTATGGACACATAGGGATGTTACAATTTTTAATGGCATGGTCAGGGTAGGCCTCTCTGAATGAAGAATTGAGGAAGCAAACCTACCAGCGTATGGAAAAGACTGCCCCAGGCTGAAGGAACAAGCAGTGTGAAGGCTGTGACTTTCTTCGTATACCTACCTATGTAGGTATAGTGGGGAGGACCAATAGCAAAGCAGAAGAGGTGAGACTGGCACCAGAGGCTGGCCCCATAGGGCACTGCAGACCTCTAGCTGTTGAGTGGACTGTACAGGTTATAGGCTACGAATTAGGACACTGTTGCAATAATCCAGGGGAGAGACTGTAGTGGTTTGAACAGGATTATGGTGGAAATGGGTCTGATTCTGGATGTATGTTGAAGGTAGAGTCCTGACAATTTCCTGACAGATCAGATATGGGGTGAGAAAGAGAGGGGTCCAAGGTTTCTGCCTTGATCAAATGGAAGACTATCATGCTAAGAGACAATGAAGATAGCAGGAGGAGCAGGTCTGGGGAGAAGCTGAGGTTGTTTTGGTATGTTAAATTTGAGGTAAACATTAGACTTCAAATTAGAGATGCCAAGTAGGCAGTTGAATTAGGTCTGGAGTCACCAAATAGGTGGTATTTAAACCATGAAACTTCATGACAGCAACAGAGAAGAGATGTATTTGAAGAAAAGTAGTAAGGGCTGAATCTTGTGGCAATTTGATATAAAGTAGGAGACCAAAGAATCAGCAAAAGGCACTTAAGTCAGGTGGTAGTCAAGCAGGTGTTTGATGTTTTAGAAACAAAGTACAAATACCTTAGGAAGAAGGAAATATTTGACTGTTAAGCACTGATTTTGGGACAAATAAGATGAGATTGGGAGGTTTAAGCAACATCTTTCAATGCATCTCTGTCCCTCTTTGACCTCTGAATAGTACTTTTTTTTTCCTTGATATAGTAAAATGCTCCATAGATTTTCAGTTGTCAGCTTGGAAGTCAATAATCTGAAAAACCTGACCTCTTAAGACTAATGCCGTTTTTACCAGGAATAGCATATTGCGGAATATATTATTCTGATCGTGTTTCTCCTGGGCTCTCTTAAGTTCCTAAAGTCAGACACAAGTCTATCTTATTTACTTCTGTACCCAAACCATCCAAACTAAGCCTAGTGCGCAGACTACGGAAGCATCCTGACAAATACTTGCAAAACCAAAGGCTAAATGCCACAACTTGGTGGCGGGAGCGCACTTCCTGTTGGCCTAACTTCGCAGTGCTTGCAAGAGTGTGAAACAAGTAGTGACTGTGGAGTGCTGTAGTCAGGGCTAGGTCTTCCATTCCACCACTTTACAAGAGTGTAATGTGAACCCCCTTTTTAATTCCAGCTATTTTCCTGCTGGACTCCTCCTAACCGGCCACCGCTCTTGCTCTCACCCCACCATCGGACACTCACCCAGCCGCGTGGCGCGCTCCCGCGGCTTTGCTGGCCTGTCTCCAATCTCATGCTCGGTCTCGAGTTCCTCCTGTTGCTGCCGCGCTTGCTGCAAAATCCGTCGGCTCAGCCGGGGTCCCACGTACTCCTCCTCTTCGGTTCCGCGACCTCGCCGCTTTTCCCGGGCCCCTGCCCGCACCGCGTCCCCAGCGAGAATCTGATCGGCCAGGGGCGCATGCTTTTCCTGACTCCCGGCCCCACGGGCCGCCTTGAATTTGGGCATTTTCCTCAAAAAGTTCCGGAGAATGTTCACACGTGCGGTCGAGGAAAAAAAAAAAAAAAAGCTCAGAGTGCGCATGCGCAGTGAACTCCCAGGGCCACGCAGGGAACACAGCGCCCCCGAGAGTCAGGAGGCCAGAAATGCCACCAGCGCCACCCGCACCTTCATAGAACCCGGGTGCGGACTCGCTGGATCCGCAGATAAACTCATCGTCTTTAACGTCCACTTCTCTAAGTGGTAACGGCCCGAGCCACACTTTCCAAGCTTCAAGTATCTATGGCCGCCTGGAGCCGCAAGCCTGGGCGCGGGAGCTGGGCGGATGACGTCACGAGAGGCGTCGTCAAGGGGGTGCTCCGTGGTCTCCGGTTCCCTGTGGGCGCGTCGCCCCGGCGCTCTGCTTTTGCGTATTTCCGGAGCCCCTTCCGCGATCGCAGCTCGCCTCGGGGGTTCCACTTCGGGTGGACGGCCACGGGCCTCGCGTTCGGCTGTTTGAGCGCGCTACCCTCCTGGCCCGACGCCATGGGAGTGACTTGGTAGGATTACAGGGCTTTTGTGGGGCGGGGCTTGGGGTCCTGAGGGGCCCGGACCTAGGTCTGCGTCTCCCGGGAGCTGGGCAAGCTGTCCTCGGGCGGTGCGAATAAGGAGGAAACCGCCTTGTTTCCTCAGTGATGTTCCTCTTCCTCCTGGAAGGTGGAAGGGCAAGGAACCCATCAGCGGTTCTGTACTTTCTCCCCATTTTCTTGGCACATCTTCCTGATCGTTAGAACTTAGTACAGTCAGGAGGGGGATTTCAGGGTTGGAAATAGGATTTCCGGACTAGGACCCATCTGCAGGCAGGGCTTGAGGTGGTGGTGAGGGATGGGCAAGGAGGAGACTGTATTTATTTATTTATCTCTTCTCTAGAACCAAGAAATACAGTCAGATCAGCGGTTCTGACTCTACTATTTTAAGATCTTGGGTCTAGAGAGGAAAACAGAAGCTGTTGGCAATTAGGAGAGCGGGGTTTCAGAATTTTACTTATTCAGATCCTGTTTCCTACAGTGTTTAATTACATGGTTGATCTAAATACGATGGACTTTTTATCACTAACATGTTTCAGTTGGAAAAGGCTATGTGGCGGGAAAGGTATGGGCTCAGTACTCTTAGTGGCATTAATTCCAAATGCAAGGTGTCAGGACTCTTTTTTTTTTTTTTAATAAAGAGAGAGGGACAGTGAGAGAGACAGAAAGAGAGAAACAACTTTGTTTAGTTTTTCACGTGACCTTAGTTGCTCCAACACTTGGTTTTGTGCATTGTGCTGGGTTTTGAATCTGGGTCCTCGTGCTTGCCAGGGAAGCACCGAAACCCCTGAGCCACCGCTCCAGCCCAGGACTCTTTTTTTTTTTTTTTTTTTTTTTTTAAAGAAAGAGGGACAGTGAGAGAGAGAAAGAGAGAAACAACTTTATTTAGTTTTTCACATGGCCTTAGTTGCTCCAACATTCAGTTGTGTACGTGGTGCTGGGGTTTGAACCCAGGTCCTCGTGCTTGCCAGGCAAGCGCCGAAACTGCTGAGCCACCGCTCCAGCCCCCCCAGGACTCTTTTTAAAAATCTCTTTAGGTGTGAATATCTTTCCAGCTAGCCCTGGAAGCCAGGATGTCTGAAATTAGGAGCTTTAGACTTTATGAAAGGGTTCATGTGGGAAATGCTTTTCTTCCTGGTAGCCCAGGCTCTCATAGATTTGTCAGGGATTGCCACAGATTTTTTTTCCTCCACAGATGACATCACAACATCACAGTCCTCTCAGTTCTCTAGTGTAAGGAAGTGTGTGAGGGACGGAAGTGGGAAGGTTGCAGTGCAGAGGCTTGGAAGCCTGGATGGCTGTTATTTCAGGGAAATGACTCTCTGTTAGGACCCTTTCAACTTTTTTTGAGTTTCAGGATTTCTGTTCCTTGCAGCATCAGTTTGGGGATCCTCTTATATTTAAAATAAGGCACATCATCAGCATTGCTTATCAGTGCTATTCCTGAGAGTAGTGTCAATTTTTAGTAACAATCAGACTCTACCTTAATAGATTGATTTAGTTGATTGCTCATAAAGTAATGTAGTCTCCAGAATTCAATCTAGCGTGACAATCTTCCTGATTGTTGTGTAACTAAGAACTATTTGTGCAATCATTTATTTATTTATGTATGTTTTGTGATATTGGATATTGAATTTAGGTTCATCCCCAGCCCTTGTAAAATTTTGAGGCAGGGTCTTTCTATATTGCCCAAGCTGGCCTCAAATTATAATCCTCCTTCATCCACCCAATCCATCCAGCTTTGTACTATTATTTAATAGCATTGAAAGGGGGCTAGAGGGCTGGAGCAGTGGCTCAGCATTGGAGTGCTTGCCTGGCATGCACAGGGACCTGGGTTTAAACCCTGGAACCACGTAAACAATGAAGTGTCAGAGAAACAAAGGCCAGATGAAAAACTACATAAAGTTGATCCTCTCTCTCTCTCTTAAAAAAAGAAAGAAAGAGTAGAGTGCTTACCTGGCATGTGTCACCATACCTGGCTTCACTCTCTAAAATTGTAAATCAAATTGCTTCCGTTTTTTTCCCCCCTTAGGGCTGTCAAATGGAACTTTCTATGATAAGAGAAATGTTCTTCATCAGCACGCTGACCAGTGTAATCTGCCAGCCACTGTAGCTTGTGGCTGCTGGACTGGGCAGCTTGAATTCAAAGATGGTAAAAGCATGCTCACCTCAAACTTCAATTTCTCTCTCTTTTTAAAAATATTTTATTTTTTATTTTAAGGAGAGAGGGTCAGTGAGAGAGATAGATAATCAAATTTTATTTAGTTTTTCATGTGGCCTTTGTTGCTCCCACACTTCCTTGTGTACGTGGTGCTGGGGTTTGAACCTGTATCCTTGCACATGCCAGGCAAGCGCCACAGCTGCTGAGTCACCACTCCAGGTCCTGCAATTTCTCTTTGATACAGGTAGAACTGGAAGGATTGTAAGGGATTTCCTGTCCCTTTGTGTGAATTAGTGTCCTTGAATTCCTAGTTTGTATGTCATTTAGAATCTTCAAATGAACGTGGGCCATGAGGAAATGCTGGTGTTAAGGGAAGTTCATTGCTTTTTTTGTGAGGCCTACTATGGTTCTCAGAGGATCTCTCAGGGACTGTGGGTCTCTATTTCCTTGTCTCTAAGGGCTGGGGTCAGCATTGGTGTTCTTTAAGGTAACTCCTATCCCTGCTTAGCTGTTCTGTGAGAGAATGACTGGCTCAGCCAGTGCATGTGTGTCTTTGGACGCTGATGACTTGGTGCTCTCCTTTCCAGTGTGTCCCAGATGCCGGTGGCTGAGGGCAAGAGTGTCCAGCAGACAGTGGAGCTCCTCACTCGGAAATTGGAGACGCTTGGGGCAGAGAAGCAAGGTACATTTTGTGTGGACTGTGAGACTTACCACACGGCTGCTTCCACCCTTGGCAGCCAAGGTGAGTGGGATGGGAGTGCCGGGTAGGTGGCAGCTGACTTGGAGTTTGTAGATGTTTGTGTTCATTGACATGTCTACTTCTCTGTTAAGGATGGTATTCTTTTCTTTTATTTTCCGTAGTGGGGATTGTACTCGGATTCCATGCTAGGCAAGTGCTCTATGCAGAGCTACATCCCCAGCCCCCCTTTTTTTTTCTTCCAAAGAGAGGGAGGGACAGTGAGAGAGAGAGAAAGAGAGAATCAGTTTTTATTTAGTTTTTCCATGTGGCTTTCATTGCTCCCACACTTCATTGTGTATGTGGTGCTGGGGTTTGAACCTGTGACCTCAGCCATGCCAGGCAAGCATGGTAATCACTGAGCCACTCACTAGTCCAGCCCCATCGCCAACCCTTTTTAAAATTTAATTTATTTGTTTTGTGGTACTGGGAATTGAACCCAACCCAGGGCACTCTACCACTGAGCTATATCCCCAGCACTTTTTATTTCTTCTTTAGAGAGAGGATCTCAATAAGTTGCCAAGACTGGCCTGGAATTTGCAGTCCTGCTTTGATCACCCGAATTGCTGGGATTACCAGCATGCCTCTCTATGTTCTGCTCTAAGGGTAGCATTCTCAAACATGTGGGAGGATGTGTTTCTTTTCTTTTCTTTTCTTTCTTTTTTTTTTTTTTTTGGTACTAGGGATTGAACCCAGGAACCCAGGAGTTCTTAACCACTGAGCTATATTCCCAGCCCTTTTTATATTTTATTTTGAGATAGGGTCTAAGTTGTTCAGAGCCTTGCTAAATTGCTGAGGCTGGCTTTGAACTTGTGATCTTCCTGCCTCAGTTTCCTGAATTGCTGGGATTACAAGTGTGTGCCACCATGCCCAGGTTGGGAGAATGTATTTCTAAATTCAATCTTGGTCCTTTATCTCTTAGACTGGGACTATTTTGGTCTTTCTGTAGTTTGAACATTTTTTAAGCTTCGTGAGGTATGATTAATATACAAACAATTGCACACATTTTTTGCATACATCTTTTTTTTTTTTTTTTGAGAGAATCAATTTCATTTAGTTTTTCATGTGGTTTTTCTGACACCTCATTGTGTACATGGTGTTTGAACTTGGGTCCTCGCACATGCCAAGCAAGTGCTGTAACTGCTGAGCCACCACTCCAGCCCCTTTTGCATACATCTTAATGAATTTGGACACTTGCATATATCTGCAGTAGTACCAAAATATTAAACATATCACCTCCAAAGATTTCCATGTGTTTATTTTGTGTAATCTGGACTCTTAATGTGCTGTTTCTCAGAGGGTTGATCATTAAGGAACCACATCAAAAGGTGCACATTTGAGCTGGGAATTGGCTCAGTGGTAGAGTGCTTGCCTTGCATGCATGAGGCTCTGGGTACAGTCCCCAGCACTGGGGAGAAAAAAGTGCACCTTTAACAAGGAATTTATTTTAGTTTACAGGTAAGTTATTTGTTAAAGCTGCACAATTCTGGCCTGCCTACCAGTTGATTGGTATTGCAGACCTTATAATCTGTATTTTAACAAGTTTCTCATCTGGGGAATTGCATGGATCTTTGAACACCTGGTTCTTATGCACTACAAAGTTTGAGAGACTTTGTTTTAGACCTGGAAGTCTTTGTGTATGATTCTTTTAGGGCTTTAGAGTTTGTAGAGCCTTTTGTGTAGTTGGTGATCTTGGCTACCTCTTTACCATAACTTTGACCAATGAATTAGTTTTGTGTTTTCAGTGTATTGAGTGGTGAGATGGTGTGTGGATGGTGTGATGATGGTAGGGAAGGAATGATAATCTTTGAATATGAGTTAGGGAACCTGTTTCTCTTGCCTTGGCTCTATAATAACTTGACCTTGGACACTTTCATCATACAGAGGTTATGATCATGGAGCCAGATTTTTTTTTTTTTTAAGAGAGTGAGAGAAATAATTTTATTGTTTAATTTTTCATCTGGCCTTTTTTCCTCCAAACTTAGTTGTGTATGTGGTGATGGGGTTTGAACCTAGGTCCTCGTGCATGCCAGGCAAGCACTCCAACCGCTGAGCCACCGCTCCAGCCCATGGAGCCAGATTCTTGAGTACTAACTGTTATAGGTAACTGTAGGTAAGTTCCACAATCTGTGTGTGACTTTTTCCTATGGTCAATTAAAGGCACTAGGGAAGATCAGAGGTTTGGAGAAAGGGCAACTACAATATTCCTTTCTGCTTTGGGCAGTGTTTCTAACCATGGCTGCATCTCCTTGGTTCTGACTCCTGCTAGGCAGAGGTTATTCCTGGCTTTGATAAAAGCACACCCCTTTCTCTTTCTAGCCCTGGGGAGGTAGAGGCTCCTTGTGTTGCTCATCTGTGGGTTGCCTCATCCTCCTGTTTGTTTTTTCTGTTCTTCTATTATTTGTTCCCGGTATAAGTTCCCTCTACTGAAACTATCTGGCATGGACTGTTTTTGGATTTTCCTAGAAAATGAACATGAGTAGAACTTAAGTAGCATTTATCTCCTGGTGGTGTGCTAATTATTTAAGTTAACACATGTAAAGAACACAGAACTGACATTCTCATGTAGTATTTCCTAAGTGATAACTAAGAGCTATACTGTGTTGTATCTTTGATAAAATTGCATTGTTACCATTTGTTTTGCTTTCCAAGAAGGACCAAAGAATCAAGAGATAATGACAGTGAATGCATTTGGACAAGAAAACATTGGTATATGGATAGAAGATGGCATACTGCTTCTAATGAAACCACCTGATGTGAGCTCTGCTCTCCTGATCAGGCCCTTACTTTTCAACAGCTACAGGCTAGCTGGGGAGACAGAACACATCTGTGGCAGGCAGTGGGAGTAGAATGAAGAGGATGAACTTGGAGTTCTAGTCCTGTTGCTTTCTGCCTCTGTACCTTTAGATCTGTGGTTCTCAGTTGGCCAGCATTAGCCTCACCAGGGGAGTTGTTAACTTGCAGATGGTTGGGCCCCACCCAGAGTTTCCGACTAGAGGGGTAAGAATGCATTTCTTGAAAGTTCTCAGGTTCTGCTGATGTAGATGCTGCTGGTCTGAGACCTTAATTTTTCTTATCTGTAAAAGAGAATAATAATGCTGGTTCAGCTTACTTCACACAGTTGTGCAGATGTGAAAGGACTTTGTTGTGATAAAAAATAGTGTCATCTGTAATAACTACAAGTTCCTTCTTCTTTTTTAAAGAAAGAGGGGACAGTGAGAGAGAGACAGAGAGAATCAATTTTTATTTAGTTTTTCACATGGCTTTCATTGCTCTTGAGGCTTCGTTTTGTACACGGTGCTGGGGTTTGAACTCGCGTAGTTGCACATGCCAGGCAAGTGCTGTAACCACTGAGCCACGGCTCCAGCCCCACAAGTTCCTTCTTCTTTTAAAAAAGTCATGAAACCTGCTGGGCCTGGTGGTGCACACCTGTATCCCAGCAATTTGAGAGGCTGAGGCAGGAGAATCACAAGTTCAATGTTAGCCTCAGCAATAATTTAGCAAGGCCCTATGCAACTTAGGGAGACCATGTCTCAAAATAAAAAATAAAAAAAGGACTGGGGATGAAACTCAGTGGTAAAGCGGTCTTACGTAACTGAATAAATACATAGATAAACAGTCATGAACTGTGTGCAGTGGTACATGCCTGTTGTGCCAGCTATTTGGGAGGCTGAGATGGGAGGATCACTTGAACCTAGGAGTTCAGGTGTATCCCGCGCAACATAACGAGACCCTATTTTGAAGAAAAAATTTACCTTCGTTGCTTTTAAAATATTTCTAAGACAGTAACAACATTTGCAGACTCATGTAGTATGAATTAGATATATAATTACAGTGAGTTTGTGAGAACAGAATGAGAAGAGCAGCTTTGGATGGCTTTTTTTTTTTATTTTAATTTTTGAACAACCATACAAATTTTTAACAAAATAATATAAAATGTGTATAGTTTCTGGATACTAGATTTACCCCCAGGAGTGCCCCCCCCCCAATTTCCCACCCATATCCCTCCCTTCCCTTACCCACAATATCTCTAAAAAAGTATTAGGCTGTATTTGGATGGCTTTTTAAAAGAGGGTTGGAATGTTTTTGCAGCACTGGGAATGGAACCCAGGCCTTATGCAGGGCAGGCAGGCACTCTGCCACTGAGCTACACCCCCAGCTGCCCAGTGAAGATGTTTTGAACTGGTTTTATTTTTTTTAATGTTATTTTGTTTTTTGCAGTAGTGGGAATTTACCACTGAGTCACACCCCCAGCCATATTTTTATTTTTTATTTTGAGACAGGGTCTCACTAAATCATTTAGGGCTAAGTTTCTGAGGCTGGCCTTGAACTTGTGGTCCTCCTGGCTCAGCCTCCCAAATGGTTGGAACAACAGGCATCTACCGTTGCACATAGTTCATGACACTTGTAATTACAGGCATCAGCCATCACGCCCAGCAAGAACTGGTTTTAGGAGGAGGAAAAAGTTGTGAATTGGTAGTCAGTGGACCAGTTGAATATGTGCTGGAGATTCTTTGCAGAGCCTGCTGTGCTCAGGAGGTGGCAGCAGAGTGGAGGCCTCTATAGCATAGGGAAGTCACACTGCCCCCTAATTCCCTTGGCCTGCCATCTTCTCCCTTTCCATTGCTGCACTCTAATCCTTGCCTAGCATTTTTTCTTTCCTGCTCTTTGGGGCTGAATTCCACCTATCTTCATGTCACGCTTCAAAATCTTTTTCCCATGAAATTGTTTTCTTTCTTTTTCTTTTTTGTAGGCTCTTGCCCACTTTGATCTCTTCCTATCCTGAAGTTTCTCGTTCCTTTCAAAAGCCAGGTAATCATTTTTGTTTTATTTTTTTGGTCTTTTCATCTTTTAAAAAGTTTTCCACCTGGGGCTGGAGTGGTGGCTCAGTGGTTGGAGCGTTTGGCTGGCATGCATGAGGACCTGGGTTCGAACCCCAGTACACATACACAACTATGTTTTGGAGAAACAGAGTCCAGATGAAAAAATAAAATAAATAAAATTGATTTTCTCTTTCTCTCTCCCCTCCTTTCTTTCTTTCTTTCTTTCTTTCTTTCTTTCTTTCTTTTCTTTCTTTCTTTTTTTTTTTAGGAGAGAGGGACAGTGAGAAAGAGAAAGAATCAATTTTATTTTAGTTTTTCATTTGGCTTTCATTGCTGTGACACTTTGTTGTGTGCGTGGTGTTGGGGTTCAAACTCAGGTCCTTGTGCATGCCGGGCAAGTGCTGTAACGGTGAGCTACTGCTCCAGCCCTCTCTTTTTCCTTTTTTTTTTTTTTTTTTTAATATTTTCCATTTATCTCCCTTGTGAAATTGTTAGCTTCTTGAAGTCAGTCTAACTCCTTTACTTGGGGACTTAAGCCCTAGCCCAGAGTTGGGGATGGTTAAGTATATAATAAGTATCTGGGATGGTGGCAGTGTGTCCATTCACTCTTATGGTGTATTACAAAGGAATCTTGCCTTCCCCTTTTTGCCTTCTTGCATTTTCTACTTAACCAAATATATGTAGCTTTCTGTCCTTGCAGAAAACCTAAGAAAACTCATTTAAAGAGAAAACTCATTTTTTAAAGACTGGGGCTTTAAACTAGGCCTTCTGAGCCCAGACCCTGATTTCTCCCTGCTATGGTGTGCTGCTTGCTTCCAAGTTAGCTGGGCTTCTTAAAATTCTTCAAGGGCTCACCCTTGCCTTCAGGATAGTCCCTGCTTCGTGGGGCTAGGCAGACATGATGGATCACAGCGTGGCTCTGGGCTACTTTTCCAGCCTCACACTTACATATTCCATTTTCCTGCTTCTTTGGGTCTATTTCCTTGATGTCAAAGGAGGGAGGGGCCAAGGTAGGTAGGGACTGAAGAAGTGAGCAGTTGCTTCATTTGACATGCCTGAATGTCACTACATTGATTTTGCTTGTTATATACAATGTGGTAATATGAAAAGATTGTGGGAAGTCTGCATGAGTCATCGTTGTCATAATTAAGCATCCATCCGTGAGCTCACCATGCAAGTTACCTTTTAAACTGTTAGCACCCTGAGTTCCCTTTGTGCACGTTGCTCTTTTCCGTAGAATGGGGTGGGCATTAGTCCATGCTGCCTGGCCTGTTGTTCCTCTCCCTCCTGGTATGCATAAGGCTGTCAGGGGATTCCCTTCACTTCTCAAACTGCCAAGTTAGCACCAGATTGCTGTTTGGCCTTTTCTCAGACTTGACTATCCAGAGGTGTACCACTGCAAGTCCTGATGATGAGTAGGATGTCTGTCCCTTGCAGGTCAGGCCGGAAAGCTGATGTATGTGATGCATAACTCTGAGTATCCACTGAGCTGTTTTGCCCTCTTTGAGAACGGCCCATGTCTTATTGCTGACACCAACTTCGATGTGCTCATGGTGAAGCTCAAGGGCTTTTTCCAGAGTGCCAAGGCCAGCAAGATTGAGACCCGGGGCACCCGTTACCAGTACTGTGACTTCCTGGTGAAGGTGGGCACGGTCACAATGGGGCCCAGTGCCCGGGGCATCTCTGTGGAGGTAAGATCTTGGGGAAATAGGAGTAGTAGGACGTGCTGGGGGGCTGCTTAGCAGAAGCCTTTTTTTTAAAGAGAGAGTAAGTGGGGCTGGAACAGTGGCTCCAGTGTTTGCACAAGGACCCGGGTTCGAACCCTGGCATCACATACACAACTTAAGCACTGGAGAAACAAAGGCCTGATGAAAAAATAAATAAAATCGATTCTCTGTCTTTAAAAACATAAATAAATATAGACAGAAATAATCAATTTTATTTAATTTTTTATCTGGTTTTTGGTTTTCTGATACTTAGTTGTATATGTGGTGCTAGGGTTCAAACCTGGGTCCTCACTCATGCCAGACAAGCACTGTACCACTGAGTCACTCTCCAGTGCCATTAGAAGGTTCTTAAGGTTCCCCAGTCCTGCTCAATTCAAACAGACTTCATTGCCTGCTGTGGTCCTGGGGCTTGAACCCAGGGTTACACTCTACCATTGCACTACATCCCTAGCCCTTTTTCTTTTAAATGTTTATTTATTTATTTGTTTGTTTGTTTATTTATTTATAAAGAGAGAGGGACAGTGAGAGAGAGAGAAAGAGAGAAGCAACTTTTGTCTAGTTTTTCATGTGACTTTCATTCCTCCGACACCTTGTTGTGTATGTGATGCTGGGGCCTGAACTCGAATGCTTGTGCATGCCAGGCAAGCACCTTAACCACTGAGCCACCCCTCCAGCCCGGCAGGCAAGTTTTGATGTGGAGACACCAACCACCCCTCCTATGAAAGACTAGGACAGACCAGGAAAACTTCCAGAGCAACTTTTGGACTGTGGGCCCTCAATCACATGTGTCTACACATCTCTCCTTAGTGTGCTTTTTTTTTTTTTTCATTTTTATAGTTCACAGTCCTTTATTTTTACATTTACTGTGCCATGAATTCATAGGAGTGGCTTCCAGCAGCTCAGGCTCCTTTCCATTGGTTCTCACAAAATGTGCTTCTCTGGGTGGAGCAGGCTGGCGCTTCAGCTGAACCCGGGTAACCTTTCTCTTTGGCTTCCTTCTTTTTCTGATCATTTTCCTTCACACGTTTCAGGAAGCTGTCTCGGCTCTTAAGAGTGCTTAATATGCTCAATACGCACATTAATTCTCTTGGCAAGACTCTTGCCCTTAACTTGTTTGTTCACAACAATGCCAACAGGATGCTGGGTAACATTGTAGACTCTACCAGTTTTGCTATGATAGCATTTGTGGGGCATTCCTTTTTGAAAGTATCCATTCCTTTAATATCTACAATGTTACCCTTTTTCTTATAGATTCGCATATATGTAGCCAAAGGAACAACCCCATGTTTTCTGAAAGGCTTAGAGAACATGTACCGGGTTCCTTTCCTTTCCCACTTTGTGTTTGTCATTTTGGCAAATTACTTCAAGATGGCGGTTCCGGCCAAAAGGGCTTAGTATGCTTTAAGAAAGATCTTCAGGGACTGGAGCAGTGGCTCAGCAGTTAATGCTGCTTGCCTGGCATGTGCAAGGACACAGGTTTGAAACTCAGCACCACGTACACAATGAAATGTCGAAGCAACAAAGTCCGCATGAAAAACTAAGTAAAATTGATTCTCTTTCTCTCTCTCTCACTGTCACTCTCTCCTTTTTTTCTTTCTTTCTTTTTTTTTTAAGAGAGAGGGACAGTGAGAGCCACCGCTCCAGTCCCCCATCCCCTTTTTAAAAAAAGAAAGAAAGGTCTCTAGAGGGCTGGAGTGGTATCGCTCTTAAGCCCAGCACCACATACACAACTAAGTGTCAGAGCAACAAAGACCTGATGAAAGTGAATAAAGTTGATTCTTTCTCTCTGTCCTCTTTAAAAAACAAAAGCAAGCAAACAAAAAAGGTCTCAGGGTTGTGAAGCAAAACTGCACCTTTCTTTAACATGCTGTCTGCTGTTTCCATGGTGGAAAAAGGTGCATTTGTGAGATGATTTCATCTTTGAGACTAAATTTTGGAAATGGCAAAGAGGGATAATAGCAGTAGCTGGCTTTGGGAGCAGGTGGAAGTCCACAACCTACCACGTGCCTAGCACTTTGAGATTTTTTTTTTTTTAGGGCTGAGGACCGAACTCAGGGCCTTGCACGTGCTAGGCAAGCGCTCTGCCACTAAGCTAAATCCCTAACCCCACTTTATGGGATTTTTTTTTTTTTTAAAGAGAGAGGGACAGTGAGAGAGCCAGAGAAAGAGAGAAACAACTTTATTTAGTTTTTCACGTGGCCTTAGTTGCTCCAACACTCAGTTGTGTACGTGGTGCTGGGGTTTGAACCCGGGTCCTCGTGCCTGCCAGGCAAGCGCTGAAACCACTGAGCCACCGCTCCAGCCCACTTTATGAGATTTAAAAGAGCTTACTGAGCCTTTTTTTTCCAATCATTTTTTAAAATTAGTTTTTCATGTGGCTTTTGTTGTTCTGACACTTCATTGTGTATGTAGTGCTAGGGTTTGAACCTGCATCCTTGCACATGTCAGGCAAGCACTGTTAATTGCTGAGCCACCACTCCAGCCCTCTGAGCCTGTCTTTTGAAAAGTTATCAAAAGAGAGAAAGCTGAAAAACAGCTATTTTTGAAGACAGGCTAAGAAATGCAAACTAAAAGACACTGTGGTTTGTGAACTCAGGCCAGTTAGAGCCCTGCCTACTGTGTTTGTGTTACTTCCTGGACAGACAGTTTATAAGTAGGGACTGAAAGGACAGGGATTATCCCAGGTACAGAAAAAGACCCCAGAATTGTAGTTTCTGCTCAGGAACTTTAATGGCCAAGATTTCTCCACCTTGTCAGCTTGTGACAGGCCTTGACTTGCCTGAACCCCTAAGACTCGTCCTCCACATTTCCACCTTGATAGCATGTACGCACCCACCTGTTTCCTTCTTTCTCCTTATAGCTACCAATGATGTCCTCCCCTATCTTTCCAGTGAACATTAGGAGAGAGGAATGAGGAAAGCCGAGGTGTCTGTCCTTTGGCCCCTGCCACATTGGCTGGGAAATTCTTTCTTAGCAGAGCCCAGCCTGGGTTTACCTTGGGAGCCATGTTTGGTATTGAAGAGATTCATGGGTGTGTGTGTTGACTCTGCTCTCTACGTACCCTTTCTTCTACCTCCTGCCCCCGCGTTTTCTTTCTGTGTTGTCTCAGAATTTTCCTGCCATCTTGAATTATCACCTAGCACTGCAGGGTCACGGTGCTGAGATAATTAAGAGGAGCTTATACCAGCTTGCGGGCAGGGCTGTGGGTTGGCTCATCTCTACAATGAGAATGTGAGAAGCCCTAATGCGAATGGTGCTGGGTGTGTAGAATCCCTTGTTTAGGGTGTTTCCTATGGACTAATATAACACTGGAAGCTGTGTGTCCTTGGCTCTGGGTTGGGGAAGATACTAGCAGGGGTCGGGGGGGTGCAAGGGAAGCAGTCCATGTCCTTGCCCCCACTTATCCTCAGTCTCTATTTTTTTCATCCCAGGTAGAGTACTGTCCCTGTGTGGTGGCTAGTGACTGCTGGAACCTGCTCCTCGAGTTCCTACAAAGCTTTCTAGGCAGCCACACGCCAGGAGCTCCTGCAGTGTTTGGAAACAGACATGATGCTGTCTACGGCCCAGCAGATACCATGGTCCAGTACATGGAACTCTTCAACAAGATCCGCAAGCAGCAGCAGGTGCCGGTGGCAGGAATTCGTTAGTGACTGGCAGCTGCTGACTGAGCTGTCACCATGGGTACTGCACAGCAGGAGCAGGCGGTGCATTCTCAGGGACCTGGACCCCAGAAACCCAGGGCAGATGTGGAGGCTTCTCCCCCAGTGGTTCCCAGCTGTGGCTTTTCTTCGGGGCTCTGGACTCCCTCCCCTGACCCCCATATGCAGCCCCACAGCTGTTTTACCCAGCGCATTACTGGATTTGTTTTGTCCTCAAGAATGATAATTGCGAAGAATGGAGAAGTTTGGACCTTTCCTGCTGTAGGGGTAAAGGTAGGACAGGGTTTCCCTGCCTAGCGTTGGAGGGAAAACTGTGTGCCCCCAGCTGTTGAGGATTTGCCTTGGGCCCAAGTGGCCATGCTGTGCTCTGTGTGGGCTGTGCTATACTGAAACCCCTTCCTCTGCTAGAGGTGGAGGGGTGCACAGCTGCTAAGATCATTTTTTGAGCTGTTTCTGGAAATGATTTGTGACATGGCTTTCCTAGGGCCTTGCCTGGCTTCTTTGAACTCTCCTCTGACATTTTCCCCTTTTGTTGTGAATGATATGGTGTAACAGGATAAACTACTATAGCAGAACCAGAATGATGGAGTTCTTACTAAATAGAAGTTTATTTTTCTCTCATCTAATAGTTCTAGAGGTAATCAGGTGGTCCAGGGAAGATTCAAGTCTGTTTTCTATGTCTTATTGTTCAGCCACTTCCAGAATATTGTCTTCAAGCAGACTTAGTGACCCCATATCTACTGGGAGGGGAGGGAGAGAGTAAAAGAGAAAAGCAATTTCACAATTTCTTTCTTTTTTCTTCTTTGTTTACCAGGAATTGAACCCAGGGGCGCTTAACCACTGAGCCACATCCCCAGCTCTTTATGTTCTCTGTTTTGAGACAGGGTCTTGCTAAGTTGCTTAGGGCCTCACTAAGTAGCAGAGGCTAGCCTCGAACTTGCAATCTTCCTGCGTTAGCTTCTGGAGCTGCTGGGATTACGGGCATGCACCACTGTGCCTGGCAGCATTTCTGTTTAGTTTTTCATGTGGCTTTCCTTGCTTCAACACTTCATTGTGTATGTGGTGCTAGGGTTTGAACCCACATCCTCACACATGCCAGGAAAGTGCCATAACCACTGAGCCACCGCTACAGCCAAGCAGTTTATTTATTTATTTATTTTTTTGCAGGGCTGAGGATCGAACTCGGGGCCTTCAGTGCTAGGCAAGCGCTCTGCCACTGAGCTAAATCCCCAACCCCCAAGCAGTTTCTTTTTAAAGGTTATGAACTGGAATTGCTCAGATCACTGTGGCTATACTTTGCTAAAGGGATGCTGGGATATGGTGCTTCTTTTCGGGCAGTCATGGTCCAGTTAAAGCTCAGAGGGTTCTGTGATTAAAAAGATGAGGGAGATAGGAATGCTGGGGCCCAGTTAGTGGTTTGCTGCTTACATGAAATTCAGTAGACATGCCCAGGAGTGCTCTTGGCAGTTATTTTGTAGTTAGTCTCCTCTATAAGAGAGGTATTTGCATATGAGTTGGATTGGGATAAGACTGATCCCAGAGCCTTTCTGAACTTAGCTAGATTAGTTCCTCTAGGAAGTCAGCTCTGCACCCCTCACCTTAGCATCTAAACCTCTCCAGCACTCAGAGCTTAGCGTTAGAACAGTTGACCCTAATATTTGCATCATGCTTCATGGTTCCCTGAAGTCTTTCTCCTTGTCTCATTTTCTTTTTTTTTTAAAGAGAGAGGGAGGGAGGGATAGAGAGAAAGAGTGAGAATCAGTTTTATTTGTTGTTCTGACACTTTGTTGTGTATATGGTGCTGGGGTTCAATCTTGTATCCTCCCACGTGCCAGGCAAGTTCCATAACTGCTGAGCCACTGCTTGAGAACCTCCCTGCCTCATTTGAGTCTCCAAGATGCTCATTTACTTACACTGCTTGCCTGCCCCACTACTGCTACAGAAATGTTCAGTCAGGCTGGGCATGCTAATGCACAACTGTAATGTCAGCAACTTGGGAGGCTGAGGCAGGAAGATTGCAAGTTCAAGGCTAGCCTATGCAACTTAGTGAGACCCTGTCTCAAAATAAAAAATAAAAAGGACTGGGGTATTTGCTTAGTGGTAAAGCACCTCTGGGTCTGATTCCCAGTACCATAGTGGGAAAAAAATGTTCAGCTAGGCTAACAGTTGAGATACATAGATCTGGTCTTAAGAAGCTTATTCATGTATGCAGTATAGGTTGTCGTCAAAGATACTGTCCCTCATTGAAGGTATCTAAAGAGAAACTTTTTCCAGGACACATTTCTGTAACAAGAGGTCCTGGTCATGTTTCCCCTGTGCATTGATTGACAAGAAGCTCAGTGAAGCTTTCTTTTTCTTTTTTTTTTAAAGAGGGAGGACAGTGAGAGAGATAAAGAGAGAAACAACTTTATTGAGTTTTTCACATGGCCTTAGTTGCTCCAACACTTAGTTGTGTACGTGGTGCTGGGGTTTGAACCCGGGTCCTCGTGCCTGGCAGGCAAGCGCTGAAACCACTGAGCCACCGCTCCAGCCCCCAGTGCAGCTTTCTAAGTATAGGAACTGTCATCTGTATTTTTCGTATCTACTTCCTATTTTTGTTGTTGATTTTGTTTTCGCTTTTAAAATTTAAGGTATGTTTTGGTTATTATTTACATGCAATAAAATGTACAGATGTTATGTTTTTTTTTGTCCTCCTGGTTTATATTTGCTCTTGTACTTTTCTGTAGCAGCTTCAAATATTGTATGAAATGAGACCATGTATAGGCAAGATTTTAAATACAATGTCTTTTTTTTTTTTTGAGAGGGACAGTGAGACAGAATCAATTTTTGTTTAGTTTTCTATGTGGCTTTTGTTGCTATGACACATATGTACATACATGGTACTGGGTTTGAACCTGCGTGTCCTGGTGCATGCCAGGCGAGCACCAAAACCACTAAGCTACCACTCCAGCCCCGCATACAATATATTCTTGAAAATATATTAGTTGAATGTGATAAATACAGACTCTAGACTTGTATATTAGAGGGTGCTCTGTTCCTGAAACTAAAACATCACTTTTTTTTCTTCGCCTTTTAGATCTAGTGTTGGTTTGTATAGATCCAGTATTCTTCTATTTTGTTCTTTTCCCTAATTTTTTTATTTAAATTTTTTTTTGAGCGAGAAAGAGAGAAATCAATTTTTTTCATCTGGCCTTTGTTTCTCCAACACTTAGTTATGTGCTGGTGTTTGATCCTGGGTCCTTGTGCATGCCAGGCTAGTGCTCCAACCACTAAGCCACTGCTCTAGCCCCTTTTCCTTAATGTTGAGCACACATTTGACCAGCTTTAAATCCTGTGAATACCAGATCAAGCTTTAAGAGCTGCCATTGATTACTTTTGTCCATCTTTGTCTTTTGTGTCAATTAAAGGAAATTTACCACTAAAAGAAGCAGGTAATGCAATACATTTCTCAACTATCATAACAAATATGACTCTAAGAGCAAAGTCAGTGGTATTGAATTTGTGAGCTGTAGGAAAAGCCCAGATGCCATCTGGTTGATGGGGCTTTTAGATTAGTTTAGGATACAGTGTGAGAGAGTTAAAGAGAGAATCAATTTTATTTAGTTTTTTTACGTGGCTTTTGTAGTTCTGACATTGTTGTGTACATGGTGCTGGGGTTCAAACCTGCATCCTCACACATGCCTGACAAGCGCCAGAACCGCTGAGCCACTGCTCTAGCCCTGTCATTTAAAAAATTTTTGAACGTTCAGATTGAATAAAGTTAGGAGACTATTTATATAAATCTAAGGAGGAAAGGCATAATTATCCCCACTTTATAAATTTTAAACTCACCTGGTAAATGGAGATGCCATATTTGGGGGTTCAAATCTGAAGCTTTTCCTTCTATACTAGACTGTCTTCCCACCCCTCCTTACCCTGCTTTACTTTAGCTATCTCCCCATGTGCAACCCCCAAAAGATCTAGGAAACTTCTGTGACCCTGTTAACATGTCACATTGAATATTTTTGCCAGAGCTACATGGAAATCTGCCATCCTTGACTGGTAAGAGCTGAGGAGGGCAGCTTTCCAGCTCATCTTGTTCTGTTTTCCTTTACCTTAGGGTGGGGAGGCCGTGGCTCCTAGAGAGGCCATGCAGAGATGAAGGTGGAGTCAGGACCAAACTTTAGGGTCAGGACTCCTAGTTACCAGCAAGAGCCAAAGTGTGGCATCTGGATCCCTTGGGGTGCCAGATTTTAGGTGGAATGTGGGAAATATTTTTATACTAGGACTTATGTCTTATTCTAATGTACATTGAGGAAAGTATAACCAACACTTTATTTTTTAGGATGAGGGTAAGTTGTGTTTTTTTTTTTTTTTTAAGAGAGAGGGACAGTGAGAGAGAGAATCGATTTTATTTAGTTTTTCATGTGGCTTTTGGTGCTCCAAGACTTTGTTGTGTACGTGGCGCTGGGGTTTGCTCTTGTACTTGCACATGCCAGGCAAGCACCGAAACTGCTGAGCAAAACTGCTCCAGCCCTAGAGTACATTTTTTAAAGAGTGATTTTAAAGGGATCTATTGCTGGGTGTGGTGGCACAAGCCTGTAATCCCAGCTACTTAGGTGCCAAGGCAGGAAGATCACAAGTTTGAGGCCAGCCCTGGCAACTTAAGACTATCTCAAAATAAATTTTTACAATAGATCTGGGGGTGAAGCTTGGAAGAGCACTTGCCTAGTGTGCACGAGTCCCTGTGCACCGGCACCTCAAAAAACAAAAACAAATAAAATAATCTATTAGGTTATAGTAGGGATGATACATTGCCAGTGGCAAAATCCGTAGCCGCAGAAGGCACATGCTGGGAAGGGAATCGCTATAATCTACCCTGTGTCTGGTTTGTGTCCTGCATCCATTGATGGCTCCTACTCCGGCTATTGCTTTCTTGTTCTCTTGTCCTGCTCTGATTCTCTATCCCTGTCCCCACACTGCCTTCTGCTGGCTTTACTCTTAATATTGACTACCAAGCAAATCTCCCTTCTCCCTTCAACTATCTTGGAGTTTCTGTTCTGCTGAAGGAATTACTTAGAGACCGACTACTCTCTTTCACTGCAACTACCCACATCAGGTGTCCTGAAGCTTCTGAGGGAGTTAGTGAAATTTTGTTCTCTAAATCCTAGAGCGGTTAGAAATTCCCCCCAAGTACGTGTTCCAGGTGTCAAAAATTGACTTTTTTTTTTTTTTTTTAAAGAGAGAGGGACAGTGAGAGAGACAGAGAAACAGAGAAACAACTTTATTTAGTTTTTCACATGGCCTTAGTTGCTCCAACACTCAGTTGTGTACGTGGTGCTGGGGTTTGAACCCAGGTCCTCGTGCTTGGCGCCGAAACTGCTGAGCTACTGCTCCAGCCCCCAAAATTGAGACTCTTAAAATTCAAGTAGAGTATGTAACAAGCCAAAGGGCCTGACATTTCAAGATCATTCATCGTGTATGCAGAACCAGGAAGGGTGGATGTGTCTCTCTCTGCCTCCAGGCTTATACTTTTAACGACCACCACTGCCTTTCCCTTGCAGCAGTCTCCCTCTCCACATCTGTTACTGTCAAGGGGCTGTAGGCCCCAGTCACTGATGCATGTGGAATGCCTGAAACCAGTTGTATTACAAGTTGGGGCTGCTCCTGAGGGTTTGGTTTCTTTGGTCTGTGAGCCCTTACTTTTGGGGGTTGGGCTCCCCCCCACCCGGCGCCCAGTTGTTTCTGCCATTGTGTCAAACACTCCCTGAGTTAGTAATTACAATGCTCAAATCTCCCTTATACCATGCCTCCCAGAGGTCATGTAGCCTGGGCTTGCCCTTGTCTAGGGAAATTCTTGCCCTGTGTATTTAATTTTTTCTCATTAATTGAGATAACAAAACACACCTGTCTTTCCCTCCCAGATGGTCGAAACTGGATTGTGCTTACTGAGGGCATTTTTTCGTTCTTGTTGGATGATGAGAGGACTGTGACCCTAAAGCAGGGGTTCTTTTTTGTTTGTGCTAGGGATCAAATTCAAGGTCTTGTCCATGCTAAGCAATTTTTTTTTTTTTAAAGACAGGATTCTCACTATGTTGCCCAAACTGGCCTTAACCCTCTCAAACCCCTAGGCTCAAATTGTCCTTTAGCCTCATCCTCTGGGACTACAGGAACATGCTACTGTGCCTGGCTAAATAGGTTCCTAAGGTAATTGCAGGTTTTCAGCTCTGGAGCAGAACCTCAGAATGTCAGACACAGAATTATGTGTACTTTCAGTTTTGGGGAAATCATATTTATAGTTTTCATTAGAGTATCTCAAATATCTGTAATAATAGAAAGTTTATAAAGAGAGAACAGATCCTGAAAGGGGAACAGCTGAAGACGAAGGGAAGCAGGTTTGAGACAGGTCTACTATTTTGTGACCAAGATCTTCCCCTGCATTCCTCCTTTTTAAAAAAATATTTTCTTACAGCTTATCCTCCTGTCCTTTATTTTTTGGTGCAGTGGATTAAACCCAGAGGCACTTTACAACTGAGCTACATCCCCGGTATTTTTTATTTTTCGACCCAGGGTTTCACTAAGTTGCTGAGGCTAACCTCAAACTTGCCATGCTCCTGCCTTAACCTCCAGGTCACTGGGATTATAGATGTGTGCCACCCTGATGGGCTGTGCTCCTAGTCTTATGTTTCCAATAAGGTTCCGCTTTTCTATTAGAAATGGGTAGGAGTAAATGTATGTAATCTTTGTAGATTTCTTTGTGGCCCTAGAGTTCCACTTCCATTGTGACACACTCCATGGGATCTAAAAATTATTATTCAACAGGATGAGTATTCATTTTCATTTTTCAGAATGAAGTGACTGATGAGGCAGAGAAACAGTTCCTGGTTTCTGTGATGAAATTAGCAAGTTAAAAAAAAAAAGTTTCTTGGGAGCTGGTGAGTGTGGCTGTGGTAGAGAGCACTTGCCTAGCAAATATGAGGCCCTGGTATCAATTTAGTACCACTGCAAAACAAGCTTTTTGAAACTATTAGGCCAGAGATTCCTAATTCTTTTGCATCCTCTCTTTGATTTCCTAGCATACCCATGTCCGATCACTTACATAGGAAGAACATAAAAGGCCATTTTTTAAGGTTAATATAAATTCTACTGAATTTTCTTTGGAACTTTAAAAAACAGTTCAGGGGAGCTGCAGCAGTGGCTCAGTGGTTACAGCGCTTGGCCAGGCATGCTTGAGTATGCGAGTTCAAACCCCAGCACCATGCACACAATGAACTGTTGGAGCAATGAAAGCCACATGAAAAACTAAATAAAATTATAATTGTTAATATCACTACTTATCATTGCAGACTCTGTTATCAGGCTTAGCTGTAACTAGAGGAAAATGTCAAGTACTCAATGAATAACTATAGTTATCCGTTAGCCCTTCTTCCGTTAGCCCTTCTTCCTCCTAACCCCCAGTCTTGAGGATTAAACCCAGGGGCATTGTACCACTGATCTACATTCTCAGCCCTTTTAAATTTTTATTTTGAGACAGGGTCTAGCTAAGTTGCTCATTCTGGCCTTGAACTTTCTATCCTCTTGTCTCAGCCTCCCAAGTCTCTGGGATTAGTGTGCCAATGTGCTTGGCTGTTAAGTGTTCTTTAGTTGTTTTAAATTTAATCTAATTTATTTATTTTTTGTTTTTCCAAATAAAAATGGTGGTCCACGAAGTAGGCTGCTAATTTAGCTCTAAACTGAAAAAATTGCACAAGTGCTTTCAATACATGACATTGTATATGAGTGCTTTATGCATGCATATGTCCACTTGCCTAAAATAGTGTTCTTTGGGGCTGGAGCGGTGGCTTTGTGGTTACGGTGCTTGCCCGGCATGAGTGAGTATGCGAGTTCAAACCCCAGCACCACGTGCACAGCAGAGTCTTGGAGCAATGAAAGCCACATCAAAAACTAAAAACAAACAAACAAAAAACTCTCTATCTCCCTCTCTCTCACTGTCCTCTCTTTAAAAAAAAGAAAAAGTGTTATTTAAAAGGCTTCTTCAATAAAACAAATAGGGACTGGAGCCGTGGCTCGGCGGTTACAGTGCTTACCTGGCATGCACGAGGATGCGGGTTTGAACCCCAGTACCACGTACACAACAAAGTGTTGCAGCAACAAAGCCAAATGAAAAAATAAATAAAATTGATTCTTTCCCTCTCTCTCTCACTGTCCATCGCCCTAAAAATTTTTTTAAAAATAGTTTTTTGCATTTCATTAAAGACCAAACAGGTATACTGTGGCCGTGAAGAACATCTTGTCAGCTGGTACATTTTGGTGCCAATGCCTCGAGGTGGCAGCATTTTTATCCATTAACTTTTATATCATCAGTGCCAATGTCATCACAGGGAAAAAGGCATATAATTCTTCTCAGGCCACACATTCGACCCACTGATCTAATGCATGTTCACAGCACTGAGAGCCTTTCCCCTCCTGAACTAATATTGTGAGAACACTCCATTAGAAGTGGTCCCAAATTCTCTCAAAAAGCCATCCTTAGGGAACTAACATATTGAGTAAGAAAGCCTCGTGGATCTTCTCCAAGAATTTCCTTGGGGCTGGGAGAGAAAGAGGAGAAAACATTAAAGTAGTTATAATGTAGGAATTCCTTAAGAGAATTATTAAAGGTGATAGACAATAAAAAGAGCACTAAGTTGTGGTTCTAACTCAGCTTTTGAATCACATGACAAACTCTGACCAAACAAAGCCACTTCACATCCTCTCCTATCGTCTTTTTTTTTTTTTTTTTTTTAGAAAGGGACAATGAGAGAGAGAGAAAAATAATTTTATTTAGTTTTTCATGTAGCTTCCCTTGCTCCCAGACCTCGTTGTTTACGTGGTATGGGGTTTTGAACTGACGTATTCGGGCAAGCAGTATTTGCTGAGCCTCTCTGCTCCAGCCCCTCCTAGCAAGCGTCTTAAAAATGCGAGTTTACTTGCCTTTGGAAATCCTTTCACACTTGGCTCCAGATATTGTAGTTTCCTCCTCCCTTTTCTTTTGCTTGGTCCTTTTTGCTTCCTTATTTCATGTTTATAGATGTGAAACCTTGAACCACTGTGGCTAATAATGTGTATGTTTCTTTGTCTTTCTACTAAATGTCTACTAAATGTCTTTTCTGCCTTAGCCAGGTCGTAGGCAAGAGTGTTAAGGTCTTATTTTTGTGACACTCCATCCCGCTCCACCCCAGTAAATTATGTCAGTACAATGCACCCAAGAGATTGCAAGGACGCCTTTCCTAAACTACCCGCTCTTTCCCGAGGTCTCCATCAGTGCCTTTATATAAGTCCGTAGGGCCACAACTCTCTCTCCCTCCTTCTGGTTCTTTCGTTCTTTTTGGGTACTGGGTATTGAACCTAGGGCTGGTTAAACTCTGTGCCACATCCCGAGACCTTTTTGAGACAGGGTATCGCTAAATTGCGGCGGCTGGCCTTGAACTTGCGATCCTACTGGCTCAGCCTACCGAATCGCTGGGATTACAAAGCTTGCGCCACCGCTCCTGGCAGGGCCACAACCATCTTGATCTGAATTTGCGTTATTTCCCAAGCCCCGCCGTATGCTTAACTTCTTCAGTTTAGGGTGGCTGTCCTCTTCCTTGGGGGTATTTCGGTAAAACAGTTTAACCCCACCTTGGTCATCAGCGGCAAAAGTCAGACACGTGCTCTCTCGACTGGGAGCCAATAGTAACTTTTTTGCAAACGTTCCTTCGGAAACCCCACGGTTCGCAGGCTGCTGCTGCTGCTTCAGGAAGGGCACAGTTAAAGATAATAAAACAAAACAAAACTTAGACGGGACTGTGAAAAAGGCTTTGCAGCTCTGCAGTGGGATGAGATGTTATAGGTTAGCCGAAAAGAGTATGGGGAACTCCGGTAAAATTCATTTACTGTTCCCAGGGATGTTGGACTGGAGAGAAGGGGGCGGAGAAGGGCTTTAAAGAGTCTCTGGCCCTTTAAGAAGAGGGACGGACATTAAACTCTGTACCTTTAAGAGTCTCTTTGTCTGGAAACCTTCTTATTTACCCTCCTGTGCTTCAACCAAACTTCGACCGGCGATTCACAACGCCCCTCTACGCTGCCGCTGCTTACGCCATGCTAGAGTCGGCCGAGTGTTTGTGGCTGACCCTAAATTTTGAGTCGGCGGCACGAACATGCCGTGAGGGTGCCGGTGCCGGGGTCGCGGCCCAGCGCTGCGTCGTTGGCGCATTGCGGGGCTCGGGGGCGGGGCTCCAGCGGGCGGGCCAATGGGCGGGCAGTGGGCGGGGCCGTGTTCGGTTGTCTCGCGCCCTGGTGACAGCTCGCGCGTGCTGATGATGGCGGTAAATAGAGGGGGGCCGGGGAGGGGGCGGAGGAGGTGGGGAGGCAGCAAAGGGGGTAGCTCCAGGGGGTGGGGGACGGGGAGCGGGGAGGCCGCGACGGCCAGGGAGCCTACTCTGAGACTCGGAGGCGGGGACAGGATCTCCGGCACACTAGCCCTCCCCTTTAAAGAAGCAAAATCCTCACGCACCGGGTGAGGGGCGACAAAGGCGGCGTGCGCCTCGCGGGCGGGAGGAGCGGCGGCAGGGGGCGGGACCGCGGCGCCGGCGGGCCGGGGGCGTACGGGGCGGGGGCCGGCGGTGGGCGAGAGCCGGAGCCCGGGCGCGCGGGCGCTTTATTTTGGCGGGGTGGGCGACGACCGGGTTTGGGGTAAAAGCCTTGAGGGGAGAGGTGAAGGAAGGTTCGGGGGCGGCTGGGGGGACCGGGCTGAGAATGAGATGAGGATTAAGAGGAGAAAGGGTTAGAAGCCAGGGAGAGGAGGAGTGAAAAAAAGCCAGGCAAGAAGGTAGGAAGGAGGCAAAAGCCAGGGTGGGCGTTAAGGAAACTGGACTGGGAATGAGGTTAGGAAGACCAGGGCTTGGAAGAGGGATCCTGGGTTTTGGAGTAAGAGCAGGGGTTTGAAGGGGAAGGCTTTGACGGGGTGGTACTGGGGTGAGGGGTGCTGGGGTGAGAGTTGGAAGTGGAAGACGAGGAGGGGCAGAGCTGGGGTAATAGTAGTGAGTAGGGGAGAGAGAGTGAATAAGAGCCGGACGTGACAAGGGTGTGAACTAGTGCAGAGCGAGATGAGCTGAAGGGTAGGACCCGCGGTGGGGTGGGAACGACTGGCGCGTTCTGAGAAAGGTATGGGTTAGGAGTAGGTGGGCGATGGGTGTGAATTCTGGAAAGTGAGGAGGAGCTAATGATACGCTGGACCAGAACCAGGTGGAGTCGGGAATAAGCCCAGTGGAAAGGTGAAAGAAAAGAGGGATGGGCGTTTATAGGGCAATTCCAAAGGACCAGAAAAACTGAAAGAAGACTGGAGTAAGGAATTAAGAAGTGATGGCGATTAGGGAGCGGGTAAACGGGGATTTGTGTTAAATGAAGAGGTTCAGAAAGATCCAAGGTAAAAACAATGAGGTGAAGAGACAGGACTAAAAGCAGACAGTGAGAGCAGTGAAAAAGAGATGGGCCCTGGGATTTGAAGAATGGAATGGGGTCTAAGGAAAGAGAACAAGGGTTAGGGGAAGCTGGGGGAAATCACGATGGATGTAGAACTGGGGTAGAATGTGCCTATTCCTGGGAGATGCTTCAGAAGGTCTGCAAGGGTCAGGGCACAAATGATGTAGTGAAGGATCCAGTGTAGGGGCCCTTTGGTGCAGAAGAGGAGGAACCATGGTGAGTGAAAGGGGACCTAGACACAGGGGTAAAAACTGAAAAGGGCAGAGGTGGGGGTGTGGGAAAGGAATTCTTTATTGAGAAGTGTGTATTGAAAGTGAGTCCTTTTGTCCCTAAAAGTAGGAAATTCCAGAAACCTCTTTTTCCCTTAAAGGAATCTTGGATCCACTTGCACCTTTCATTGCTTTTAATTCAACTTTCATGTGCACTTTGAAAAGATGAGACCCGTTTTGATTTGATTTTGTTCTTGTGTGAAGGATAAAGTGTCAACTATGAGTACTGAAAACCTCTGCATTTCACTAATGCTGTGATAACGGGAAGATAGGTTGTGTTTATTTACAACGTGACTGTGTAATGTGATAGTTTTGGTGTTGTATCAGTGTTGCACCTGACAAGTGCAGGGCAGGGTGCTTTAAACGTCTGCATTTCCATTTTCAGTGGAGAGTGCACTGTTTTTGGGATAGAGGGATATGAGAAGCCTTTTGTTTTCCAGTAATCAATCAGTTTTCTGCTTAATTGTTTTCAGGGACTGGAGAATATTGAGAAATCATTTCAGAGAGGCAGGTACCAACCAGGGAAGTTTACTGGGGAAGAGATTGAAATCAAGGCTGTGAGGGCTTTGAGTTCCTAAATTGCCTTTACCTCTATGTGGGGAATTTCATACTCTGGTATGTAACTCACTAGTATAACTAAATGAAAAAAAAGGAGAATGGTAGAGTTGTGGAGGATTTTAGAGTAGTGAACTTATCTTTTAGGTTAAATGATAAGGAATTTTTATGAAAAACATCTCTGTGCAATAATACTGCAACTGGAGCCTTGGACAGCTCCATTGCTTCTTGTGTTTTATTGTGACTAAAGAAGGCCATGTTAACATTAATTTTCTAGACACTTTAGGAGATTAAAAGGAAGATAAGAAATTTTGGGCAAAATTTAGATTATAGTGTTTTGTTTTAATAGTTTGAAGCTTTTACATTTAACTTAGAATATGAGTGAATATTAACTTTGCATTTGATGCTGCCAAGGTGTATAATGTACCTTGGAAAAAATGCAAACTATCCTTGAGAATATTATTTGGGATTATTTCATTAGTGTGTATTCAGATACACAAAGATACTTTTTCCCCAAACTTTTGTAGGGGCTGTGGATCTAGCTCAGTTACAGAGGCCCTGGGTTTGATCCCGGCACTGAAAAAAAAAAAAAGAAAGAAAAAAAGTCTTATTCCAAAATTGTGTAAATTTTGGATTGCTACTGATTTGTGATTATCTAAATAGCACAAATCAGGTTTGTGGCATTTGAAAGAGTTAGCAAAGATTAGATTTGTGAATATTGAAAACATTGGTTATTAATATATAGGAATAATTTAGAATCTTAACTCTAGATTTAGTTGTTAACTTTAGTGGCATAGTAGTTAGTTCATAGTTTGTTTTCTGAATTATGTTAAGCAACTGTTCATGGTAAGTAGATTGACTTAACAATTTTTTTTTTTTATAGAAAGAAAGAGGGACAATGAGATAGAGAGAAAGAGAGAAACAATTTTTATTTAGATTTTCATTTGGCTTTCATTGTTTGGAGATCTTGTTGTGTACATGGTGCTGGGGTTTGAACTCGTGTACTCGCTAATGCTGAGCAAGCGCCATAACAACCAAGCCATCACTCCAGCCCCTGACTTAACAATTTAACAGGATTTAAAAAATTATTATTTTTGCTGCTAAGTTTCAAGGGAATTAGTCTGAATATGTTAAATTTCAAGATGAAGAATAACTTCAGTAGAAGGCACCTGTTTCTCTGAGGTGTGTGTGCATATTCCTTTCTTTGCAGATGTATTCAGATCAGCATTAGTGGGTTGTACTCTGTGTATGGTATTGCCATTTGTATAATGTGATTGTTTTAAATTCAATATCTATATAAATTATTTTAGACTTACTTGATATTGGTAAAAAAAATATATATATATATAAACTATAAGATAACCAAAAGAAAGAGTTCATTTTGGTCTTACCTTTTGTTTCTGTGTGCTACTATAGTATTCTGAACCCACTGATTATTATTGTGAATGGTAATTTTTCATTTGATGTTTCTAAAACAGATAATGGATGATCTTTTAATTCAGATAATTCTATTAATTTATTAGTTCTATTAGTTTTTATTGAAAAACTCCAATGATAAATTTAACCTGTATTTTCTTTGTTCATCAAGTAGAATTCTACTCAAAAAAATTTTTTGGTTATAATCTTATTTTCTAAGAAAAAAGCTATTTATATTTTCAAATTTGTGTGAGTAGGTTGTACACAATTAAATGTTTTTCTGGTTAATTGTAGTGTCTTTGGATGGGAAGAGACCTTGAAAGGACCTCTAGTTTATCCTGCAACTTCAGTCAATATCCCACTTAAATCATCCCAGGTAGATGAAAATTTATCCTGTTTTCTTACAAATCTTCAGTGGTAACGTGGCAACCATTGTAAATAATCTCTTCTAGCTTTTACTTATTTGTTTTCAATCAGGAGTCTCTTCTGTCTAACCAGCACACAGTTAATGCTATATTTGTATTCATTTCCTCTTGCTCCAATCTCAGTTTTTTTTTAAAGAGATAGAATGAAAGAAAGAGAGAATAATTTTCTTTATTTTTTTTTTTAATCTGTCCCTTATTTCTCCAACCCTTAGTTGTGTATGTGGTGCTGGGGTTTGGACCCAGGTCCTTGCGCCTGCGCGGCAAGTGCTCCAACCGCTGAGCCATAGCTCCAGTCCTCCATTCTCAATTTTTGATTAAAAAAAAGCCTGCTTACTATACTACCTTAGTTTTTAGCTCTTCATAAACTTAATAGTAGCTGACACATGCATAATGCTTTAGTGCCAGACCCTATTGTAAGTGCTTGGCAAATTGTAATTCATTTACTCCTCACAGCAAGCATGTGAGATAAGTACTATTACTATTCTCAATTTATGTATGATGGAAAAGGGATCCGTAAGATTTAAAGACTTGACCAAGGTTATAACTAAGACTTTTCTACAGCTGATTGTTTGGTAGTTGATAATCGTTTAGTACAAACAGATTTTTTTTCTTTGTCAAATATTAACCTAGTAATACATTTATTCTTTATTTTAATTTGTGGTGCTGGGCATTGAACCCAGGATCTCATGCTTGTCAAACATGTGCTCTACCATTAAACTATACTTTTATAAAACCTTAATTCTTATGTTAGTTCAAAAGGTAGAATTCTACCAAGTGGTGGGGATGGGATTCCAACCTTGGCTTTTGCTGGCACAGTCTGTGCTATGGTGTTACGTCCTTTTGACTTGGAGTCATCCTAAACCATCTCTTTCTTCTCCAGGTTTGGCAGTGCTGGTTTTGTTCACCTCTAAATGGGTCTTGTTTGCCAATCCTTAAATTATTAAGGTGGTCTGTTCTTAACCTTTTCTCAGTTCCTTTCTAAGTGGGGAATTTAGGACAAACACCATGAGGGTTGTATATAATGCACAGATTACATCTTTATAAGCTGCTATTTTATTCTTTCCAGATTTTTAAAAAATTGAACCCAGGGGTGCTTAACCACTGAGCAACATCCCCAGCCCTTAAAAAAAAAAAAAAAAAAGGGAGGGACAGTGATAGAGAAAGAAGGAATCACTTTTGTTTAGTTTTTCATGTGGCTTTCATTGCTCTGACACTTCATGTAAATGTGCTGGTGTTCGAACTCATATACTTGTGCATGCCAGGCAAGCATTGCAACCACTGAGCGACAACTCTAGCCTGTGCCCAGCCCTTTATATATGTATTTTGTGACAGGGTCTCGATAAGTTGCTTAGGGCCTTAAGTTGCTGAGGTTGGTTTTGAATTTGCAATCCTCCTGCCTCAATCTCCTGAGATGCTGGGATTACAGACATTTGCCACTGGGTCTGGCTCACTTAAGTGTTTTTGAACAAGTAAAACTGGAGAAAATGCATATGGGTAAGAATGTTTCAAGTACTATATATCAGAAAGTTTGGTGCATGTTTGATTTGTCAAAGCACTTAAAACAAAGGAATGTCAAGATTGGATTTAAAGTGGATTTTGTGGTTGTGTGGTCTGTTTTCAGTACATTCTGAAAAAAAGATTCTTTCATCTGTGAATGACAGATACGTAGGCCCCTTCCATCACAAAAATTGTGTGGTCATGTACTCCTCTATTGACAATCTTCCTGTATCCAGGCATGGTATGTCCTCAGGCCATCCTAGCTATCAATGATTAACAGGTGATTAATGTTTGAGAACAAGAGCCACAGAGCCCTTCAACACCAAGACCAAGAAATATTTAGGTAAAATAATGTATTTTGAGGTTCATTATGTAGCTTTAAGGAGCTGGAAAAGATCAAAGTGCATAATGTACTGCTTTAAGAATGTTGATTTGGATTACTACAAATAGGTTTGCCTATGGTGGGAGGCTGAACAAAAATATCTGAACATTCCATAACTACCTCCAAAATACCTAAATTTTGATTCCTGTCAATTGATGTAGTGTAAGGAAATTAACTGACCCACCTCCAGTCACTACAATCTTCATTAAAATGATAGCCTTTCTATTTGATAAAGTCATGATCTGCAGAAACGCTTGTCCAATTTAAGCAAAAGGAATATTAGCAGTATTCTGAAAAATGTAAAAATACTGTACTTTTGGGCTGCTTTTTCTTTTCTCCCCATCTTTAAGCTATTATCAAACCTATGAAATATAGCTCCTTGTTAGAGCTGATTGTAATAATTAAAAACACTTCCCTTTCATAAGGACGGGAAAATTACAAATTATTTGGAAAGCATTGTTTCTAGTCATGCGTATTGTTTCTTAGACATGGGCAGTTTTTAAAGACTATATAATACTGTTCCTTTTCCATTCACATGTTAATAGAAGTCTGGAAAGTAAGGCATTCTTCGGAAATGTTCAGTGTTGTTTTTATCATATGTCAAGTTGTAAACACCATTCTGTGACAGGTATTTTCCCTCTTTGTCTTCTCTTGAGCTAATTAGTAATTTACACTCTAGTAGCATCTCTTCCAGCCTCACTGTGTGAAAATGCCTGCTTCTCTGAGCCTTCCATGTAGCCAGGGCTGGCTAATGATTGGGGGCAGATGTTGGTTAACACATCGAAGGATCAGGGATAAAATTCATTTTTATGTTGTGTTTTTAAAGGCTTTTGTGAATATCTTTCCCCGTTTCCACCGTCTCCTCATCAAATAGGAATGTTAGGACCTTCTGCAACCTGGAGCTACTGCTCTGGATTCAGTTTGGGATTTTCTATTCTGTCACCCACCCCCACCCCCTTATTGTGGGATTTGGGGAGGATTAGCAAGGCAGTCTGACACAGTTTAGAGCCCAGGAAGCTGGTCTTCACTGCTCCCTCCCATCATCAGAATGGAAGACCCAGGCATTGTCTTTAGAACTCACCAGCAGTATTTGCTGGGGAAGTTGTGTGATTGATGGGAGAGCGGCCCTGTTGCTAGTGAGTCAGAAGATGCTTCTCTGTGACACTCCTTATCTCTCCAAAGGAAGAGCAGGTCCTACCTTTGTATATTTCAAAATACAGCTGTGAGTAGCCAGCCAAGAATTTATAGCTTGGATTTAGCATTTTTTCACATTGGGGTCCTGCTCTTTCCCGCGTCCTGCTCTCTCTCTCTTCAGTCTGACATGGGAAAGAAGATGCGTTAGCATATGTCATATGTTCACTTGCATGGGCCATGTGAGTGTATTAAAGCAGGAAGGGTGTTTGATTTTTAAATAGTATTAAGGATCAGTTTGTTTTGTGAATATAAATTTCCCTTAAAAATTAAGGAAGTGTAGATAGAAGTTTACTGATTTATCAGTTTTGAACCAAAACCATCCTAGAATGCCAGATAATTTGTGGTACTTATTTTTGCAGTTATGGATACTAATTTATCGGGATAATAAGGTCAAAATTCCTGTTAGAGCTAATTAAATTTTCCTTGACAAAAAATTGTTACCTGGAGATGGCCACAAAGAAAATCGAGTAAGAAAATGTGCGAATAGCTCAGTTCAGCCCTCATTGCTAATAGCATTGTAATCGTGGACGTGGAGCCCTGGGCAGTGTATCAGCATCCAAGCACAGAAGTCCTCTCATTTACGTACGCATTCATAGAGGAGGTGGTGCTGTGTTAATGTTTTGTTTTTATAAACCAGAATGTTTAGAATATCTCTCTATGTGGCTCTTGCTAACGTTTACTTTTCTTACTTTCCTTTTCCTTTGTTCTACTAATACAGCCTCCTATATTTTAATTTTATTGGATGCTCATGGCTTGGCACTTATTTTACCTTTGTACCTTATATAAAGAGGTCGCATGTCAAATTAATAAACAGTACTGTACATAAAAAAGTAAAATATTGTCTAAATGAAGATGAGAAAGTGAATACATGGCTATTCATGTACTATATACATTAAAAGGAGTGTTTCTACAATGTATGGCGTAGCTCTAAAGAACTTATTCCAGTGCATTTCATATGCAAGTACATTAAGACATCTTTCTTAGTTTTGGTTGGCATCATTATCTACCTCATGCTCAAAATTCAACTTGTTAAACATTACCAGTCTTCCCAATTGTTTTGTTTTTTGATACCAGGGATCGAACCTAGGGTGCTTAACCACTGACCTTCATCCCCAGGCTATTTATTTATATTTCATTTATTTATTTATTTATTTAAAGAAAGAGGGGACAGTGAGAAAGAGAAAAGCTATTTTTATTTAGTTTTTCATGTGACTTTTATTCCTCAGACACTTGGTTGTGTATGTGGTGCTGGGGTTTGAACTCACGTACTTATGCATGCCAGGCAAGTGCTGTAACCACCAAGCCATCGCTCCAGCCCCTATTTATTTATATTTAGGAGAGACAAAGAGAGAGACAGTTTTATTTTATTTTTTTTCTGTTTTTTGCTTTTCCGACACTTAGTTTGTATGTGGTGTTAGAGTTTGAACTTAGATACTTGCACATGCCAGGCAAGTGCTCTACCCCTAAGCCACTTATTTTTAAAAAAACTTATTTTTAAGTTTTAAGACAGGATTTTACTAAGTTGCTTAGGGCTTTGCTGAATTGCTAAGGCTGACTTTGAACTTATGTTTTTCCTGCCTCAGCCTCCCCAGTTGCTGGGATTACAGGTGTACGCCACTGTGCCCAGCTCCAATTATACTGTTAATGTGATTTTAAAAATTTTTTCCTTGATAGGTAGGTTAGCTTAGTGTACAACTAACAATAAATACAAAATCTACCTAAGCTATAAATTTAGTAATCCCAATCATATAAATAAGTATAAAATAAAGCATGTAATTATACCTTTTTACCTGCCAGATGGAGGAAGATTTTAAAAATTGATGTTAGTTAATAGTGAATGGGATGTGGAAAAGTTGGAAGTCTCATATACCATTGGCAGGAAATGTAAGTTTTCTTGGAAGTAAATTTGGCAATGTCTCTTGGAATTTAAGATGTGCATATCCACTTCTAGGAATTTGTCCTATATAATCATACACTTGCATGAAAAATAGGAGTACAAAGTTTTTCTTCCCAGCATTGTTTGTTAGGGGGGGGGGCTAAACAACGTATGTTTGGTCCTCACAGTGGGACACCATTTAATTGTTCCTGTAAGGAAAGAAGTGAATAAAGGAAAGGGAGAGGAGAGCTGGGGCTCAATAGTAACACAGAAACCTGCTGAGGGGGGCCCAGTGGAGTCTGGGCCCCTTGCTGCTTACAGCCTGAGGTAGATATAGAGGGAATAGGGGGAGGCAACGTGTGAGTTTTCTGGTTAAAACAGGAGTTTTGGTACAGTGTGATTTTTCTGATAAATGCCCGAAGTCAGTAGATTCTGATAAGGGCCAGAGTCAATAGATTTTGAAACAGTGAGTAAGGGGTTTGCTGTCTCGCTCACATGAATGATTTCTGGTAATTTTCCATATCCATCGGTTCCAAATGCGTAAGTCTGTACTTGCTCATATGAGAAGATGTCCACTGTTAAGTTATTTTAAGAAGTTACATTATAGCCAGGTATAGTGGTACATGCCCATGATCCCAGGCATTAGAGAGGCTGAGGCCAGAGGATTATAAATTTGAGGCCAGTTAGTGAGACCCTGTATCAAAATAAAAATTCAAAAAGGGCTGGGAATATAGCTCAGTGAAAGAGTGCTTGCCTGCCATTCGTGAGGCCCAGGACCACCACCAAAAAAAAAAAAAAAAAAAAAAAAAAAAGAGAGAGAGAAAGTGATGTTATAGAACAATATAGAATGCTCATGTTTTGTAAAGTGCAAGTTCACTTTGTATACTTATGGTGCTTAATTTTAGCAAGCATGACAATGACTGAGAACATTTTCATGAAATAACTTCCTGTAGTAGGGAACAAGAAAGAAGTCAGCCAAGTAAAGAGTTGTTCCGTTCACATGAATACTAGGTCAAGGTTTTGAATCAGAAATGAGGACTGGAGTGGTAAGAAGAGGGCATATAATGAAAGTTAAGGCCAATTGGTGGAGGTTTTAAAGGTAATGATAGAGACTACATTTGATTTTTAGAATGTTCTATAAAATGGGATGATCGTTAGTACCTAGACTATTGGGTAGTTGTGAGGAATCACATAATGCATATAAAATGTATGAATAGTTCTTGGCACACAGTAAGCACTCACTGGCAATTATATTTTGTAAGTCTTTCCTACTGTGTTACCTTTTTATGACAGTGATGATTCCACTGACCCCACTGACAGATCATGTAGTGTTTTTTTGTTTGTTTGTTTGTTTGTTTTGGTCCTGGGGATTTAACCCAGGGGTGCTTTACTAAGCTACATCCTTAGCCCTTTCTATATTTTCTTTTGAGACTGGCTCTTGCTAAATTGCTTAGGACCTTGTTCAATTGCTGAGACTGGCCTTGAATTTGTTGATCCTCCTGCCTCAGCCTCTTGAGTCACTGGGGTTATATACCTCTGGGCCCAGCCAGATTGTGTAGTTTTCAGTTTTTCAAGTAATATTAGTGTGTGGCCAGAATATTCCTATTCTTTACCTTTGTATCCTCCCATCTACTAACACTTAGTATAAAACTTTGAAATACTGAATTATTGCAATTTTAGAATTATTAGGTATATGATGTCCTATATGTTGCTATATGTTTTCTTTGTCAGTATTATCATGTATACAAGGTAATATTTGGGATTCATCTCATTTCTTTGAGATGTTTAAAAAGGGAGAGGGATAGATACTTCTTTTGGAAAATGCCATTTTTTTTGTGCCCAGGGGATGTGGGGTTGACATGTCACATTACACTGAACATGTTCATCAGTTTTGTTAGCAGTGTGGTATAATGAGCATATTAGCTACAACACCTATGTTGGCAGCCAGCAGTCTGCTTGTGAAATCTTTTAGAAAATATAAATCTGCTGAGTAGGTTCCTAAGCATTTGAAATATCTCTGGTGGAAAATTAAGTCAAATAAATAAAGTAGAAAAATATTTCTCCTTCATAAAGTAATTGTTTCACCACTGAAAGCCATGAAAAAAGGTATCTTACCTGTGGACTGAAATGTGGCATTGTCATTTATGTAAAGCTTCAGAGTTCTTTTTGTATCTTGACTTGTCTTTTAAAAAACTTCAAAGTGTAATTCATTTGAGGAAAAAAATTATAAAACTATTTTAAGAATGAGTTTCTCATTTTATAGTAGAATATATATTGCCGGTTAAATTAAATATCTTTTGGCACACTCATGTAATCCCAGTAGCTTGGGAGGCTAAGATAAGAGGATTGCAAGTTCAAGGCCAGCCTCAGCAACTTGGCAAGACCCTAAGCAACTTAGACCCTGTCTTAAAATAAAAAATAAAAAGGACTGGAGATGTAACTCAGTGGTAAATTGCCTCTGGGTTCAATCCGTGGTGCACTTTCCTACCTCCCCCAAAAGACTATCTTTTCTTTATTTAAAAAAGCCTTCATAAATCATAAAGTTTCTATTCAAACACAGTTGTTGGCACTTATTAGGTATTTAATAACTTTTTTTTTAAGAGAGAAAGAGAAAGGGAGAAGCAATTTCATTTATTTTTTTCGTCTGGCTTTTGTTTCTCTGACACCCAACTGTGTTTGTGGTGCTGGGGTTTGAAACCAGGTCCTTACACATGCCAGGCAAGCTCCCAAACCACTGAGCCACTGCTCCAGCCCCTACTTAATAAGTTTTAATTGAGCAATTAATGTATGCATGAATGAAAAGTATTATTTGTGAATATGAACTTTATACTCCTATGAGTCTGGCATCAATATACAGTGACAGTCTGTTCAGCTCTGTCCCATGCCCATTTTTCTCCCCCATATCACAGGTACCCTCTCTAATATGTCTGATATTTGTCCTTGATTCTATATGTATCTTTATAAAATACTTAGTGATGCCAGCCATGATGGTGCATACCTATAATCCCAGCACCTCGGGAGGCTGAGGTATGGAGGATCATAAATTCAAAGCTAATCTCAGCAACTGAGAGAGGCCCTAAGCAACTTAGCAAGACCCTGTCTCAAAATAAAATATAGAAAGGGCCAGGATGTAGCTCAGTGGTAATGCACCCCTGAATTCAATCCCCAGTACCTAAAAAAAAAAAAAGTTGTTTTTTATTTTTTGGTATATGTATTTTTAATTACAAAATTGCTCATTATACCATACTTTGGTGAATTTGGCTATGGAATTATCCTTGTAAAAATGCCTGGCATGGGCAACTACTCGAGTTCAAACCCCAGCACCACATATACAACGAAGTTTCAGAGCAGCAAAAGCATATGAAAAACTAAATAAAGGGGTTGGGGGTTTAGCTCAGTGGTAGAGCACTTGCCTAGCATGCGCAAGGTCCTGAGTTCTGTCCTCAGCCCTGGAAAAAAAAAAACTTAATAAAAAAAATTCATTCTGTCTCTCTCTCATTGTCCCCTCTTTCTAAAAAAATTTTTTAAAAATGCCATAAATGTTACTCTGGTTTTTACTTTCTTCACTCAGCACTGTAGTAGATCTATGTATACTGAAAGTAGATTTTGCTAGTTGTTCCTTACTGCAGCACAATAATGCTCTATGGTATGCACCCATTCCCATGGGGATGGCCAAATAGGCTACCATAAATAGTGCTACTGGCAATGGTCTTACACATGTCCACTGTGGACATATTGAGAATTTCAGGGATGCAGACCCAGACATGCCATTATGATGTAAGTACTGTTAAGTGTTGATTGGTTGTATCAGTGTACACCCCGTAAGCATCGTGTCCCTATAACTTCTCAACACCTGGTATTGTCCACATTTCTAATTTTTGCCTTTTAGTACTATCACAATTTATATTTCTGATTATCAATGAATTTGAGAATTTCTTTATTCTATAAGTTGTTTGCTGTTTTTCTTCTGTGAATTGCCTCTTCATATCCTTCGTTTTCTGTATTTTTCTTGTTGACTCATAGAATCAGCAAAGTTGATTTTGGTTGTTTTTTTTTTTTTTGTTTGTTTGTTTGTTTTTTGTACTAGGAATGGGAACCCGGGGGTGCTTAACTACTGAGCTATGTCTCCAACCCTTTTTATTTTTTTACTTTGAGACAGAGTCTAGCTAAGTTACCTAGCTCCTTTCTAAATTGCTGAGGCTGGCTTTGAACTTGTGATCCTCCTCCTCAGCCTCCCAAGTTGCTGGGATTATACGGTTGCACTACCATGCCCAGCTTTTGTTGACTTTTTTTTTTTTAGAGAGAAGGACAGTGAGAGACAGAGAGAAGCAATTTTTATTGAGTTTTTCACATGGCCTTCCATGCTCCGACACTTAGTTTTGTACGTGGTGCTCATGCACTTTCGCATGCCGGGCAAGCACCGAAACCGCTGAGCCACCGCTCCAGCCCCTTGTTGACTTTTTTTATGAATATAAAATCCCTGGTTGGTTGGTTTTTGTTTTTTGTTTTTTGTTTTTTTAAAGAAAGAGGGACAGTGTGTGAGAGAGAAAAAGAGAGAAACAATTTTTTATTTTCATTTTTCATGTGACTTGCTCCTCCATGACTCATTGCGTATGTGATGCTGGGGTTTGAACTTGCATACTTGCGCATGCCAGGCAAGCACTGTAACCACTGAGCCACCATTTCAGTGCCCTCTGGTTGGTTTTGAACCATACAAATATCTTCTGGGGTATCATATATTATCTTTTTATGTAATTAAATTTTATAATTTTTAGCCTTAATATGTATTTTCCTTATTAGTGCTTCTTGGATTTAGGCCTCCCAGATTGCCTCCCCAGATTTATTTCTTTTAGCTTTATAATTTTACTTTTCCTATTAAGTTTTTTTTTTTTTTAAGCAAAAGAGGGACAATGAGAGAAAAAGGGAAAACTGATTTTATTTGGTTTTTTTCACTTGGTTTTCATTGCTTTGACACTTCATTGCATACATAGTGTTGGGGTTCCCACATCGTCACACATGCCAGGCAAGTGCTGTAACCGCTGAGCCACTGCTCCATCCCCTCCTATTAAGTTTTTAATGTGCACAGAACAATTTTTCTTCCCCCCACACCTCCTCTGATTGAACCCTTGACCTCTGGCATGCTAGGCAAGCGCTCTACCACTGAGCTACAGCGTCAGCCCCCTTTTGTAATTTGGACTGCGATGTCCTTTTAGATTGATTTAGCAAGACTTGGCATCTTTTATTTATTTTTATGTTTTGGTACCAGGGATTGAACTCAGGGATGCTTAACTACCAAGTCATGTCCCCAGTCCCTCCCTCCCTCCCTTCCTTCCTTCCTTCCTTCCTTCCTTCCTTCCTTTCTTTCTTTCTTTTCTCTTTCTTTCTTTCTTTCTTTCTTTCTTTCTTTCTTTCTTTCTTTCAGAGAGAGTGTGAGAGAGAGAGAGAAAGAATTTTATTTAGTTTTTCATGTGGCTTTCATTGCTCCAACACTTTGCTGTGTATGTGGTGCTGATATTTGAACCTGCATCCTTATGCATGCCAGTCAGGCGCCATAACTCCAGAGCCACTGCTCCAGCCCCCTCCCCAGCCCATTTTTATTTTTTATTTTGAGACAAGGGCTTGCTAAGTTGCTGAGGCTGGCTTTGAATTTGCAATCCTCTTGCTGCAGTCTCCCAAGACCCTGGGATTACAATCACCACTCCTGGCATGACTTGGCATCTTTTTACAAAGTCAAGTTATTCTATCTGAGTATGAAAGAGTGAACAGTGAATAGTATTTTTTAAAATTTTAATTTGTTAATTGCAGTAATGGGGATTGAACCCAGGGACACGCTACCACTAAGCAACATCTCCAGGTCTTTTTATTTTATCTTATTTCATTTATTTTACCTTTTTGTGGTACTGGAGATTGAAACCAGGATCTCACACATGCTAGGTAAAATGCTCTACCATTGAGCCACATCCCCAATCCTTTTTTAATTTCATTTTGTGACAAGGGCTTGCTAAATTGCTGAGGCTGGCCTCCAACTTTCAACCCTTCTGCCTTAGCCTACTAAGTAGCTAGGATTAATAGGCATGTACCACCACACCCAACTATTTTTTGTTTATAAAACTGGAGGATATTTGGGGTGTGTAGTATATTTTGCAAGATGCTAATGTATTTTTTTAAACTTTAAAAAAGCGAAGTTGGGCACAGTGGCATGTGCCTGTAGTCCCAGCAACTCAGGAGACTGAGGCAGGAGGACTGTTACGGTTTGTATATGAGGTATCTCCCAAACACTCTTGTGATTTTTTTTGTTTTGTTTTTTTTTTTTAATCAAAGAGAGAGGGACAGTGAGAGAGACAGAGAAAGAGAGAAACAACTTTATTTAGTTTTTCACATGGCTTTAGTTGCTCCAACACTTAGTTGTGTAAGTGGTGCTGGGGTTTGAACCCGGGTTCTCGTGGTTGTCAGGCAAGCTCTGAAACCACTGAGCCACCGCTCCAGCCCCAACACTCTTGTGTTAATGCCGGAATATTCAGAGGTAAAACAATTAGATTGTGAGAACTATGATCTAATTAATTCATCCTAGTGTATTGGGTGGTTACTGCATGCAGATGGGATGTGGTTGGAGGAGGTGGGTCACTGGTGGTGTGCCCTAGAATGGTGCATCTTCCCTGGGGTCCCTGCTCTTCCTGTGTCTGCTTCCTGGCCACCTTGAGGAAAGCTTTTTCCCTCTGCCCTGCTTTTCAGCTGTGATGTCCTGTCTCATCTTGGGCTCAGAGCAATGGACTGAGACCTCTAAAATCGTTGAGTCCTAAGTAAACTTTTTTTCCAGCAAGTTCTCTTTTCAGGTTACTTTGGTCAAAGTGATGCAAAGTTGCCAGGTGCCATAGCCCACGCTTGTAATCCCAGTGGCTTGGGAGGCTGGCAGGAGTATCACAAGTTCAAAGCCAGCCTCAGCAACTTAGAGAGACCCTGTCTCAATATATATGTATATAGAAAAAAGGATTGGAGATGTGGCTCAGTGGTTAAGCACCCCTGGGTTCAATCTCTGGTATTAAAAAAAAAAAGAAAGAAAGTGAAAAAAAAGTGATGCAAAACAAGTTCAAGACCAGACTGGGGAATATATTGAGACCCATGTTTCATCTCAAAAAAAAAAAAGGAAAAAGAAATCTTAAGCAGAAGCATAAAATATATTTTTTTCTTCCTGATATTAGGAGACAATTAAACAGAAAACAAAAAAAAAAAAGTAAAATTCTATTTAAAAGCTATTGAGTATGCTGTAGTTAAACCGTCTTGCTAATAATCTGTTCTCATTTTCTTCATTTATGCTGCAAAATGAGGGCAAATTGTTTTGCCAAAGTAGTTTTTTTTTTTTTGAGAGAGTAGGAGAGGGAAAGAGATAATCAATTTTATTTATTTTTTCATCTGGCATTTGTTTCTCCAGCATTTGGTTGTGTTTGTGGTGCTGGGGTTTGAACCTGGGTCCTCATGCATGTCAGGCAAGTGCTCTAACCGCTGAGCTTCACTCCAGCCCAGTTTGATTATTTTTTAAAAACATCTTCCATGGTCAAAAATCAATAGAATGTCAAAAGATAATAGAATTAGCTGTTCTCCCCCGTGAGTGGTTTACTTAGAGGACAGAAAACGGAGTAAATAACAGCCCACCTTCTCCCTGCCTGTCTACGATGACCCTGACACGTGTTTAGTGAGTATGGTTTAATACTTCGTCATTATTAGTGGATGATATCAGATCTGATTAATAAATACCCTACAGTGCCCCTCATTTTGGCATGAAAGGGCAATAGAAAATATACTTATTTTTAAAAAGTATTTGGAGATAATAGGGAAAAGCATATTTCCAACTTTAGATGTCAGATTTTAAGATCTTACAGGAAGCTGAGCAGCAGTTGTTTCAGGTTTGTTCGTGCATCCCACTATTACTTGTTTTCAGTTTTCAGAAATGAGTGAGTGAGTGACTCAAAGTGCTCCTCACCTGTTCCAACAGACATACTTGCAGGTGTTTGTGCTCTCCTTCCCTAAGGATGCAACATGGTTTTTTGGTTTGTTTGTTTAAAGAGAGAGGGGAGAGAGGGACAGTGAGAGAAAGAGAAGGAGAGAGAGGGAGGGGGGAATCACTTTTATTTAGTTTTACATGTGACTTTTGTTGCTCCAACACTTCGCTGTATATGTGGTGCTGGAGTTTGAACTCGCAACCTTGAGCATGCCAGGCAAGCACCGTAACCTCTGAGCCACTGCTCCAGCCCGCAATATGGTTTTTTTATGCTTTTGTTTCTGACCAAAATGTGATGCAGCCAGATTGTTCTGAAATGTTATGATAGGCTGTTCTCTAGACCTGTACAGCTGTCATCCTGGGATCTACTTTCCCCCATGTCTCTGGCATTTCCTTTACCTCCTCATGTTGAAACCTCCTGTTTCCTGGACACTATGTTTTCCTCCTTTGTCATTCCTCTTAATTTTGGGGAAACACCTCTTCTAGAAGCTCTAGAGGGGTTGGGGATTTAGCTCAGTGGCAGAGCACTTGCCTAGCATGCGCAAGGCCCTGAGTTTGGTCCTCAGCCCTAAAAAAAAAAAAAAAAAAAAAAGATTAGAAGCTCTAGAGGAAAAGGTGCATGGGATATACATATTGTAAATCTGCATGTATGAAAATTCTTTATTTTCAAAAAAATTAATTTTCTTTAATCCTTGATTTATAATTTACCTGAATTTATTGAATTCTAGATTGAAGAACAGTTCCACTCAGTTTAGCAGGAATTGCTCTGTTGATGTCTAGCTTCTGTTGCTGCCAATGAAAAGTCTAATGATGTTCTTGATTCTTTTTTCCACCCTGGAAGTGTTGTGAAATTCTCTGATAACCTGCCTCATGCTGGGCTTTATTGCATCTGTTATGCTGGGCACTCTGATGGTGTTTTCAGTTTGGAAACAGATTTTTTTTTCCATTACTTGGAGATTTTCTTGAATTTTAAATTCTAACTGATCTTAAACACTGAAGTACATCCCCCAGCCCTTTATCTTTTATTTTGAGACAAGGCCTCAAACTTGCTGTCCTCTTGCCTTTGCCACCACATCAGGCTTGAAACTTATTGTGTTGGGACTTCCGGACTGAAGAGTTTTTAAATTTTCTCATCTTTTGTATTTTCAATCTTTTTCTCTTTTTGTTCTACTTTCTTTTTTTTTTATTTTTTTATTTTTAGAGAAACAACTTTATTTAGTTTTTCACATGGCCTTAGTTGCTCCAACACTCAGTTGTGTATGTGGTGCTGGGGTTTGAACCCGGGTCCTCGTGTTTGCCAGGCAAGCGCCGAAACCGCTGAGCCACCGCTCCAGCCCCTTGTTCTACTTTCTGAGAAGTGACTTGGCCTCCTAATTAGTTTCATATTTCTTCTGTCATATTTTAAATTTTTTTTATCAGAATGTTGCTCATTAATACTCTTTTTTTAATAATTCCCATGTAAATTATAAAGTTTTTTAAAAGGCTTATTCAGATTCCTTTACTCTGTTTCCTTTTTTTTTTTTTAAGAGAGAGGGACAATGAAAAAGAGAGAATCAATTTTATTTAGTTTTTCATGTGGCTTTTATTGCTCTGATACTTCGTTATGTATGCGATGCTGGGGTTTGAACCTGCCACCTCATGTATGCCAGACAAGTGCTGTAACTGCTGAGCCACCGCTCCAACCCCCAACCCATATTTTTACATTTTGAAACAGGGTCTTGCTGAATTGCTGAGTCTGGCCTTTAACTTGAGATCCTCCCAACTGTGCCTCTTAGTCACTGGGGTTAGAGGTCTGTGCCACGGGTCTTGGCCTCATCTTCATTCATCTCTTTAAAGCTAGAACTGAGTCTCTTCTCTAGTGTTCTTTTCTTTACAAATATGGCTCTACTTCCATTAAACTAACTGGAAATAAGCCCTTTTCTATTCTTTTTTCTTTCTCCTCTTCTTCCCCCTCCTCATTATCATTATCTTTGTTTTTGTTGTTATTCTTTGTGGTATTGGGGATCCAGTCCAGGGCCCCATGCACTGAGCTATATTCCCACCCTTGTAGAAATCCTATTTCCATCAGATATCCTGTTAATTTAGTATAGGCTTTAGGTCACAGTCATTTGTGAAATTTTTAAGATTTTATCTTATGTTTTTGTTTTTCTTCATTGTTAATGTTTAGGATCTAGTTTTATTTTTGTGAACTTTAAAATTTGAGAAAATTTGTGTCTTACCATTTGAAATTTTCATGTTTTAAAGAATATATATTAAGGGCTAGAGCTGTGGCTCTGTTTAAAATGCTTGCTGGGCATGCATGAGGACATGGGTTTGAACCCCAGCACCATGTACACAATGAAGTGTTGGAGTAATAAAAGCCACATGAAAAACTAAATAAAATTGATTCTGTCTCTCTCCCTGTCCCTCTCTCTCTCTTAAAAAAAAAAAGTCTATATTGAACATTTAAAAGGTTTCTTTTTTTCTGCTACTTACTGTTCCCTTCCTCTTAGTGGGTTCCAGAGTTCCTTGTGGGAGAGAATGGGAACTCTTTCCCGAACATAATTATGACTGGTAAAATTATGTAGAACAGATTACTGTACCTGTGAAAATGTCAACAGATTTCTTTGAAGAAATCCCTAGAGAAGTTTCTTCACTCAGTTTTCAATTTCTCTCTTCAAGACCCCTTCTTCTTTTAACCCCATGGTACATAAATCTTTGCTCTTATTTCTTCTTCCCTCCTGTCTTTTCTATTTTGCCCCAAAACTCTGCTGAATTCATTATGTGTTAGTGTAGAATTCTCTGTCTCCCCTTACATGTAAAACCTTTGAGAAGGCTTTCTACTTTTGACACACCTGTTAATGTGGTGTCTTCCTTGATGAAGGTACTGGACTCCTCTGTAGTTCCTAGCATCTTTTGGGGTACATATTGGCAGTGATGAAATAGCAACTCTGGTGTATTCTGTGTGGAAGGTGATTTTTTTTTTAAGAGCAAGAGGGACAGAGAGAGAGAGAGAGAATCAATTTTATTTAGTTTTTCATGCGGCTTTCGTTGCTCCTACACTCCATTGTATACATGGTGCTGGGGTTCAAACCTGCATCCTCATGCGTGCCAGGCAAGCATCATAACCCTGGTCCAGCCCTGGAAGGTGATTTTTCAGGCTGCTGAGGCTGTTCTCCATACTAAACAGGATTTGGTATTACTTTTGTTTGCACTTATCTTGGATGATTGGGAAGAATGAAAGCATAATAAGCCATTGCTCTTAGGTCATATTATTTGGGGAGAAAGAATTTCTAATCTGGCAAAAATCTTATGTATGCTAGTCCTTACTAAGCTTTTAGTTAAGACTAGATCCCAGGGGCTAGAGCTGTGACTCAACGGTTACAGCGCCTGCCTAGTATGTGCAGGGTCATGAGTTCAAACCCCAGCACCACATATACAATGAAGTGTCGGAGCAGTGAAAGCCACATGAAAAACTAAATAAAATTGATTCTCTCTCTTTATCTCTCTCTCTCTCTCTCTTGTCTCTCTCTCTCATTGTCCCTTTCTCTCTTAAAAAAAAAAAAGACTAGATCCCAAACATACTTTAGGATTCTTTAAATTCTATCTGCTGAATGATCTGGCTCTTTTTTTTTTTTAATTTTTATTTTTATTTTTGAACAACCTTACAAGATTTTAACAAAATAATATAAAATGTGTATAAAATGTGTAAATATTCTGGATATTGCAATTATCCCCAGGAGTGCCCCCGCCCAATTACCCTCCCTTATCCCTCCCTTCCCTTTCCCTTTATAACTCTAAAAAAAGGTATTAGATTGTAAAGCATTACATCTTGTCTGGATTTAACGATCTGGCTCTTTCATCCCACCTTGCCCCAGAATCCCTAGAATGTTTGCATATCTGTGTCTTCTCTCCAGAATAATGATCTAAAATCTTTGCTTTCTTTGGTAGCAAGGAGAGAATAACAGCTCTTCCCAATTTGTAATGTGCATATACTCATTTTCTTATTTGACCTTTTAAGCACCTTTGCAAGCGAGTAGAGATGATGTTAGATCCATTTACCAGTGAGGATGAAGGAGGTTCTAAGACATTAATGAGTAGTCCAAGGTCATGCTGCTAATAAGTGGCTATCTGGGGCTTAAACTCAAGTCTTTTGATTTTGAATCTAAGGCTGTTTCACTCTCTGATGCTCTTGTGCCCTTTAAATTGACAGATTGTTCAAGTACCCTTTTGAATGTGGAAGTCGGTCAACACAGCAGGTAGATTGCTAAAGCTTTTCTGGTCCTGATCACCATGTAGGTGTTAAAGGAGGGAAATGTCTAATGTAGGACGCGACCATATTGCAGTCCGAGTCTGGATCTCTTACATATTATTATATTGATCCAAATTATTTTTATTTAAGATGATTAAAACAGTATAAAATGTTTTGTTCTGACACTGTACACGTGGAAAGGTGACAAAATTCCAATTTGTAGTGAGTGGTAAATGAATTCTAAATTGAGAATAGGTACTTTAGCCAGGCTCTTTGGCAAACATCTGTAATTGCACTTACTGGAGAGGCTGAGGCAGGAGGATTGCAAATTCAAGGCCAGCCCGTGCAACTTAGTGAAATCCTGTATCAAAATAAAAAATAAAAAAGGCTGAGAATGTAGCTCAGTGGTAGTGCTTGCCTAGCATGCAAGAAGACCTAGGTTTGATCTAAAACCAATGAAGAAGAAACATAGAGGTATGTGTGTGTTTGTGTGTAAATATCAAAATAAGAGATTTAGGGCTAGAAGTGTGGCTCAATAATAAAGAAGGGGGGCTGGAGCGGTTACGGCGCTTGCCTGGCATGCATGAGTCCATGAGATCAAACTCCAGCACCACGTAGACAGTGAAGTGTCCGAGGAATGAAAGTCACATGGAAAACTAAATAAAGATTGCTTCTCTCTTTCTCTCTCTCACTGGTGTCCCCTTTTTCTTAAAAAAAAAAAAATAAAGAAGGAAGGAAAAAATGAAAAAGGAAAGAAAATAAGAAAGCTGGGCATGTTGGCATATACCTGTAATCCCAGTGGCTCATTGCAACTTCAAAGCCTGTCTCAAAAAATAAAATGGACTGGAGATGTGTCTCAGTGGTTAAGTACCCCTGGGTTCAATGTTAGAAAGCATTTTGCATAAGAGGTAAAATTTAAGATAAATATAAAAATGGGATCATCTCTTGGTGATTCGTTTGACCAACAATACATATTAACGTATCCTTTATGCCATTACTATGGTGTGTCAACAAGACACATTAATAAATGAAAAACAATTCCTGCCCTCAGCAAGGTCACGTTCTAGCTTGCCATTTCATGTGTACTATATAACACACAGTTTCTTAAACTGATAGACCACATATCTGTTTTATGGTGAAGAAGCATTTTAATAAATAGCTCGCAAGAAATCAATTTATTTGTCAAGTGAACAGCATTATTACTACCTAGATAATTCTGAACCGCAGAGTGTGTAAATGCAATACTAGCACCCTTTGTGTTTCACAGAAATTCATTAGTCTCTGTTTCACAGTTCCTATGCAGAGGCCCTGAATTTGAATTTAAAAACCATTATTAGAAACCCCACGGTAAACTAATATGATTGAATTTTAGAACAGTAAAATCAGCAGATCTTAAATCTTTTGTTCATGCTGTCCATGTTGTACACTGAGATGTAAAATGATACATATTTCTTTTTCCATTATTAATTTTTCTTTATTGGGTGACTTTTTTTCTGTCTTTGTGTCTAGGGCTTTTGGCCTGTTTTAGCTTTGATTAGATAGACTGTTTCTGATTTTTAAAGATCATTTTGGATATTGTCTTTGAAAAAGTCATTCTTGTAGACAGTTTACTCAAATGTAGAAAAAGCATCTGATTCAGATTTCGAGCCTTTGGTTCGTTGATGGTTAGAACATGTTTTCACTTTAAGCAGTCAGATAGCATTAGGGATCACTTCCTAGACTGTCATTCCTGCCTCACCTGCTCTCTGTGCTGGCTTGTGGCACACCAAAGGAAATGTGAGGAAGCACTTTGTAAACCATAAAATGCTATAACAGTATGTTTTGTTCTTATTCATGCTTGAGTCATCTAATTGTATACTTGAGACGTTTTTGTCATAAGACATTTTGCTGTGAGCTTATAGATTGGGATAGGTAAAACATATGGCTGATCAAGGAGTGTACTTAAATCCAAAAGTCCTTGCTGACAGTAAAATTATGGAGTGACTGGATGGTGGGAAGTAAGCCTAGTGTCTTAGAGCTTTGGAATGAGATTGGAAATAATAGGTGGATTTAAATTTTTTTTTCTGTTTAATATACAGTTTCTTCCTTCCTTCATCAGTTTTTATTGAGTATGTAGTAAGGATTAGGCACTTTTTTAGACATCAAAGATCTTCACAATAGGTAAGACAAGATGTTATTGCTATCCTCTAGGAGTTTCTAGGGAAAGACAGTCATAGATAAGACACAATGACATGGGATACTAAATGTTTGTATTTTGCATTGTGCCATATGCCACATGACTGAGTGTCCTAAAAAGGTGTAATCTTGGTTGAAGTTATTTTTGATTTAAGTTTATTAATACTGTCTTGGTCAACTTTTTAAACTTTAAAAATTTTATTAAGAATATATATTAAAATATTTGAGGTAAATATATATATAATATATAAGCTATATTTAAAAAATCTTTAAAACACATATTTATATGTACTTTTTATATTTTTAATTTTTATTTTTTATTAGAAGTATAAAGAGATACAATTGAGGGGGAAACATTATCAAACCAACAGTAATAAATGTATATATACTCTGTTATCCAGGGGTAATGCCAAAACATGGATGACCACCTTGGGTTTCACCTGTTGCAGTTTCCCCCAGAAGATAACAGACAATTCTGTTTATTAGGCCATCTGAGCATCCCGGCTGACGACATTAATGTTCGTGAACACTCAAAGAGAGGGCATGCTGCTGTTATCTTGCTGGTAGTCCTTGAGGCTAGTATTTTTTAAGAGCAGAAACATGGGTTTGAATCCTAACTCTGCCACTTATTATCTATGAAACTTATTTGTGCCTCCATCTGCTTATCTGTAAAATGGGAATAAAAATAATGTCTTGTACCTCATAGTTGTAAGGATTGAATGAAGCACTCAGGTGAATGTCTGGCATACATTAAGGGCTATATAAAAATGTTAATAGCTATCATAATCATCCTCATTATTTGGCAGTATAACTAAGTTGAGTAACATTTCAAGAATTGATTTTCTCCTTTTCAAGCCATGAGCGTTCCTCTAAACTAAGGGTAGAGAGACAAGGAAGAAACTAACCTTTCTTGATCAGTGGCTGTGTGCTAGGCAGTGTTGGAGCATTTTAGCCATATTCTTGTTTAATCTTCACACCAGTGCTATGAAATCAGAAACAGTCTCAGAGTAGTTAAATAAGGTCTTGTGCTAGTAAATGGACACCATGGTGAGAACATCCTACAGTCTGAGAGTCCAGTATGTTCACTAATAGGTAAGCTTGGAATATCCCTTCCTGAGTTTTGGTAACTTTATTTCTGTTTATTTCAGTATATTTTTAAATTTTATTTTTATTTTTAGTGTAAGAGATTGAACCCACAGGTACTTAACCACTGAGTCACATCCCCAGCCCATTTTTACATTTTATTTTGAGACAGAATCTTGGTAAGTTGCTTCTGGCTTCACTAAGCTGTTGAAGCTGGCTTTGAACTTGAGATTCTCTTGCCTCAGCCTCCAGAGCTACTGGGATTGTAGGCATACACCACTGTACCTGACTCTGGTGACTTTATTTCTAATGAGAACTTAAGAGATGTCATCCGCATTTTTAGTTTGTTCCTGCTACAGTGCTTTGTGTTATATATCTGTAATTCCATCCTCCTTCCATTCAAAAGCGTATTGCAGGGCTAGAGCAGTGGCTCAGCTGTTACGGTGCTTTCTTGGCATGCTCAAGGACAAGGGTTCAAACCCCAGCACCAAATACACAATTATGTGTCAGAGAAAAAAAGGCCAGATGAAAAACTAAATAAAAATTGATTCTCTCTCTCTCTCTCACTCTTTTTTTTAAAAGCATATTGCAGTAGTTGAAATGATAAGGGGGACTCTGATGGAAAATAATTGTGCGGAGTCCTAATAGTTTTCAGAAGTGAGCTGACTTATTGTAATTTCATAGTTTTCAAGATCATCATCATTATTATTGAAGTCATTATTTTTCAGATTAATTACTTTAGTAGGACTTTAAGCATAAACTCCATATTTAAATATCCTAGGTATCATTTAGTATAGAAGCAACTATTGTAGTTAACTTTTGGGGAGCTTTTAAAATTAGTTAAAATAACTTGGTTTTAAATGTAATTAAGATGACTTAATTTTTTGGTGTCTTACTTTGAAAGTCAACTCATTTGGGTAAGGAAAGAGGGACACTGTGTGAATACCCATGCATGCAGTATGAGCTTAGTTTTCCTGGATGTTTGCTTCGAACCCTCAACCTCGAATGTGTGGAAGATGTCAGCTATCCCTGAACATATTTGTGTGTTTTCTGATCTCTAACTTCTTCTGTCTCATGGCCCTGTGCATTCTTGCTTTGTGCCACAGTTCTGCACCTAGCACACCCAGATGTGAAACTTGGCTTCTTTTCTGGTGTTTGGAAAGGCCCTATTCACAGGGCATTTGCAGATTTTGTATATCTAACTGAAGAAGGGGGGCAAAATAGAGATGGAGTGAGCCTTGCTTTGCATTAATATAGCCAACTTTCCTAGTCAGGCGTCCCAGTCTTAAAATGTTTTCAGACTTCCCTTGACCTGAGCGCTTCACCCCCACCTAATCCCAGCTTTGCTCCATTATATTAGCTCTTCTTTTCTTCTCTCGTTCCCTCTTCTCAACATTCTTCTCCACTTTCCTTTCAGAGATAAAACAACAAATTCTTCCCCTTGTCTAATGCAGAGCAATTTCCCTTTCTTGACAACCATTCTGGGGTCTTGACAGCCATTCTGTAGGGAACCACCCACTCCAAGGGGACTGGACGTGAGAGGTGGGGGGTCCATATTGAGGGGAACGTATTTTCACAAAGAAAGTTTCTTCCAAGAGGAATTCTTGTGTTAGCTGTAGGATGACAAAATAGAGTTTTCCATTCTGTTACATAGTAGCTAAGTATGCAGTCTCAAGCTTTGTTGTATCCTGAACAAGTGTCAGAATCTAAAAAATGAATGTTATGTGCAATTTATCCAAATTATAAACTCCAGATCTCTTTGATTAATATAATGTCTAGTGTATAGAATATGTACTGTTTTTTAAGTAGTACGCTGCTGCTTATACAAGGATCATGAAATCAGTTAGCACAAGAGTCACCTCATGCTGTATAGCATTATCATATATTTCACTTACACAAAAATAATTTTGACTTTTAATCCTTGAATAGTTTTGTTACCATGAATTTTTTTCCTGAGAGTTTCAGGTTATATTCAAAGATAATATGTAATCTTTACAACCTAAAATAAATGCAGTGCATTTTTTTTCAGAAAGTAAACCTTTAATATTTTCATTTATGTATTAATCTACCTATAAGTGACTAAATCTTTGCCCTTAGCTGAAGAATGGATTGCAGGCTTTTTTTTATGTCAGTTTTGAGGACTTGTTGGGAGTTCACTGCGTTGGTAATATACTCACCATGTTCTGAATTTATAAATAAAATTCATGAAATTGCTTTTTTCTGGCCATGTGCTAGCCTAGGCTTACGGATTATTTCCCTCTTAGGTGTTAGAGAAGAGAAAATCTAACCAATGACTGTGGAATAATATGGAAGAAGATGAAAAAAACTTGTTTAATGGGTAAGAAATAAAACTATAATAAAACCTTATTAATGAAAAGTATTCATAATAGGATTATGCATGGCCAATCTGCAATATTGCAATCCTATTAGGGTAAGTGACCAATCACAATCTTTGTTTTATCCCTGTACTGAACTTTTACCACCCTTTTCCATCTTACATTTATGTATTATTCAATACTATGAAGTAACTTATGCTAAAAGGGGCAGACAGACATATATGACGTAAAATGGAACCCGGAGACTGGCAGATTTACCAAGTCTAGGGTAGGTCTTGAAGTTTATTTATTGGTGGTTGGATAGAGACCATGTCTGTCATGACCAGTCAAGAGTAATTATCCACCCCTTCTTCTTCTCCAAATACTGCCAGCTGCTATGATATTAGGCTCACCATGGGGGTCTTGCTCATTAGAGCAAGTGCAGATGTGTGTCAGGTGGTAATCAAATAGAATTGCACAGAAAGCCCAATAAAAAATGTGACTAAGTTTATGTATTAAAAAAATTAATTGTACAAATCCATACATTCTTATTGTCAAAAATTTCAGTATTATAGATAGCTAAAACCCTCTACATGAATCTTAGTCCCCTTTGCACAGTCTTTCTTTGACTAGTGGTTAAAAACATGGATTTGGAGCCAGACTGTTTTTGTCCAGCCACTGTTGACTTGATACTTGGGCAAGTTAATTTGTCCATGCCTCAGTCCTCAGTTTTAAGTTGGAGACTATAAAATACCTGTTTTATAGCAAGATTAAGGATTAATTAGTTAATCCATATAAAAACTTAAAAGAATACCTAGCACATAGTAAGTGTTCAATAAACATTAGCTATAACTTTCATATGTGTCCCAGTTAGTATTTTTATGTACCAGCCATCCACACATGGATCTTTCTGTGATATATTCCACCAGTTATGCCATCTTTGGACAAGGTTAACCCTGGTGGCAAAGGCTTTTCCATGAAAGTTTTCTTTTTGACTTCAAGCTTAATTTTGCACAGAGTATGCTGCTAGATTCTGTGGAGCATAGAGTTATACACCTGGGACTCTTACTGCATAGCTTATGGTGTAGATGATGCATACAGGTATGTATGAAAAAACCACCACTTCAGCCTATAATAGTTTTGCCTTGCCTGCAAAAATATTTATTTCAAAGCAGAATGCATAATTCTCTTATTTCTATTTCTTTCTTTCTATTTATTTATTTATTTACTTATTTACTTACAGTGCTAGAGATTCAACTCTCAGTGGTATTCTACCTCTGAGCTACATCCCCAACTGTTTTTTTCTTTTTTCTTTCTTTGTTTCTGTTTAGTTTTGAGACAGGAGCTCACTAAGTTGCCCAGGCTGGCTTTATACTTGCTATCTCCGTCCTCACCCTCCATAGTTGCTGGGATTACAAGCATGTGCCACCATGCTCAGCCCAAGTTCTCTTATTTCTAGATAGCTATGTCAAGTTTTGCGTTAAGTGTCCATCAGTCTGTTTGGAAAGACAGATTTTTTGAGTTTGTTTTTCTTGTTTCATAGAATCATAATAAGTTTGCAAGTATCTTTGCTGCCTTTCCCGTGGCTTGTCAGCACTTTCACAGGTGGTGCCAGCAGTTGCCACTCTTGAAAAGTAAGGCACCTCAGTAAACTTTTCTTCAGCATTTCCCTCTTGTATTATCCTTGGGCTGTGTTGATTATTATGGACTATTCCATCTGCTGTGACTATAGTGAGGCTGTTGTAATTGGCTAATATATAAAAAGAAAAGTCAACATTTACTGAGTTGTATATCAAACAATGTTTTAAGAGCTTTACTCATTTAATCATTATTTTATTTAATCCTATTATCCACTTAAGAGGTTGATACTGTGGGCTGGAGCAGTGGCTCAGCAGTTGGAGTGCTTGCCTAGCATGCACTACAAACTTGGGTTCAAACTCCAGCACCACATATGCAACTAAGTGTTGGAGAAACAGGCCAGATGAAAAAACTAAATAAAATTGATTCCCAATCTCCTCTCTCTCTAAAAAAAAAAAAAAAAAGAGGTTGATACTGTTGTTATCTTCATTTTAAAGCTGAGAAAAGCTGGGTGTGGTGGAACATAACTATAACTCCAGTGATTTGTGAGCTGAGACAGGAGGATTGTAAGTGTGAGGCCAGCCTCAGCAATTTATCTAGACACTTTTTCCAAATAAAAAGATAAAAAGACTTGGGGATTTAGTTCAGTGATTGAACCCCTGGGTTCAATCTCTAGTACCAAATAACAACAACAACAATAATAATAAAATTTTAAAAATTAAGCTGAGGAGGGTCTGAAATGGTGGCTTAGTGGTTGGAGGGCTTGCCTGGCATGTGCAAGGACCTGGGTTCAAACCCCAGCACCACGTATACAACTAAGTGTCATGGAAACAAAGGCCAGATAAAAAAAATAAATAAAATTGATTCTCTCTCTCTCTTTAAGAGAGAGAGTGAGAGAGAAAGAATCAGTTTTATTTAGTTTTTCATGTGGCTTTCTTTGCACCCATGCTTTGTTGTATACATGGTGCTGGGGTTCAAACTCGTGTCCTCACACATGCCAGACAAACACTGTAACTGCTGAGCCACTGCTCCAGCCCCACTCCCTCTTGAAAAATAAAAAATAAATAAAGTTGAGGGAAGTGAGGAGCAGATTAGGTAACTGGCCCAGGGTTACATTCCAAGTGGCAACTTCAGGATTCAAACCAGGACCTATGCTGTTGACTAAGGGAGTGCTAAAGTGCGTGAATTTAAATAAGACACGAAGGTCAAATAGCTCCTGGAAAAGTCACCGTAAGTAATCTTTTTAAAAAATTAAGTGTGGCCTAGAGTGTTGGCTCAGAGGTTGGAGCTCTTGCCTGGCATGCACAAGGACCTGAACTGTAGCACCACATATACAACTAAGTGTCAGAGAAACAAGGGCCACAAGAAAAAATAAATAAAATTGATTCTCTTAAAACAAATTAAGTTGTTTTTGGTATCCTGTAGGAAGAACATTTGAAATTGTGTATCTTCTTGAGTGTAGGAAAAATAATATTTGTGAATAATTATTTTTCTTGACCATATTTAAATACATCTGTTTTGCTTCACTGTGAGTTGTTTGTGGTAGGTAGAAATCACCTGAACTAGTTAAAGAACAATATCTGTTTAGAAGGGATTAGTGGGCATTGATTTGTAGATACCGTTTAGTTGCTATTCATAGAAATATGCAACTAAAAGATTGAACTGTGCAGCAGTTTGGAACTGATTGGTAATGTGAAATTGCTCTTTTGTCCTGTTAAATAATATTTGAATGACAGTCAGCAGGAAGTGGTGCAAGAGAAGAAAAACCAGGAGAAAGGTGACTTATGGGTCTTATAATTAGAATGTCACTTTAAAGTGATGGTCTAAAAAGTGAATGTACGTTAACAATTGACATTTATACACCAAATGGAAGGAGTTATAGTGTGCAGTTTTTGTTCTGGGGTCTGTTTTGTCAGACTGAAACATTGACTTTTTTTTTTTCTTCACATAGCAATTCACTTCCTGTTGAAATTAGTGTTAAAGTACAAAGAGTAAGTGATATTGAAGTAACAAGTATGCTGCTAAAATGTCCAGGCTTTCTTGTAAATGTTATTCCATTTAGTTAGTGATTTTTTCTCTCTTTTCCTTCTTCTTTTTTCTTTATGCCCTTCCCTTGTTTCAGAGTCCCTTCTAAATGTTTATTGAAGTATGGCTCAATATAAATATATCTTTTAAAACAATATCTTTATATTATTAAGGAGTTCAGTTGTTGTACAATCATAAATGGGTATAAAGTAACATGATATGCATTTGTTTCTAATTTTTCCACAGAGTTGGGAGCGTTTGTGTTTAGAGAGTAGATATTTACTATGGTTATATCTTCCTGTTATATTGTTCCCTTTACTAGGATGTAGTAGCTTTCTTTATCTTTTCTGATTAGTTTTTTTGAAATCTATTTTGTCAGATATAAGTTTTGCAACACCATCTTGCTTTCTTGGGCTGTACTCCTGGTATATTTTTTCCCATCCTTTCACCCTCAATCTCTGGATGTCATTGGCTGTAAGGTGGGTCTCCTAAAAGCAGCATGTTGTCAGATTTTGTATTTTGATCCAATCTGCCAATCTGTGTCTTTTGATTGGTGCATTGAAACTATTCATTATTACAATATTTATGTGGTTGTGGTTCATAGTCATTGTGTTTTATTAGTAAATTCTGTGCTGCCTTGATTGTCCATTGATAGCATGTACTTTTATTGAATTTCATCTATTTGTGGGTTTTGAGGATTGTTTCTTATTTTTCTGTCTGAAATTTATTTTTGAGGCTTGTTTGTAATGCTGGTTTTCTATTCACGAATGCTGCAAGTTTGATATTATTGTGAAATGTTCTTATTTTCCCACTGAATTTGAAGCTGAGTTTTGCTGTGTATAGTAATCTCAGTTGCAGGTTGTGGTCATTCAGACATTGAAAGATCTCTTCCCAGGATCTTCTTGCTTCTAGGGTCTGAGCTGAAAAGTCAGAGGTGATCCTTATTGGTTTGTCTCTGAATATGATTTGGCATTTCTCTTACAGCTTTTAACATTCTTTCCTTGATTTCCTGTTTTCATTTTGAATATGATATGTCTCAGTGAGCTTCTCATTTGATTAGGCCTCTTGGGTGTCTTGTATGCTTCCTGGAGGAGCATTTCTGACTCTATTCTGATGTGGGAAAATTGTTCTTTATCTATTTTGTTGAGAATGTTTATACCATTTGTTTGCATTTTGATTTCTTCCTGTATCCCAGTTACTCTTAGATTGTTTCTTCTTATTTCATCCCAGACATTTTGAAAATCTTGCTCGTGTTCTGTGAGTTTTTTTTTCTTTTTTTGTCATCCGTGTGCTCAAGCTTACTCAGCCTATCCTCATTGTTCAAAGTTCTTTCTTCAAGAGCTGAGGTTCTGTTTTCTCTAGAAGTTAATCTATTATTAAATTCTTATATCATTCCTCTGATGTGATTGACTGTAGATTTTAGCTTTGTTACTTCCTTTTTCAGTATGTCTGTTTAATTGATAATAGTTTTTCATCTGTTGAGTTTTCTCATTTATAAATCTTCTTTTAGTTCTTTGTTCCTTTTAGCAATCAGATCATTGATAATTTGTTCTTGGTTTTCATCCCACTCCCTGTCCATGGACTCCTTGGTAGGGGAGTTGTGGGTTTGAGGTGAATCTTTTCTGGGTTAATTCCTCATCCAGCTTCTTCTGGATCTTTGAATTGAGAAGGTTCCCTGTGTGGAAGCAAGGCAAGTCTCTGGGTGCTTCTTCCTTGCAGGTCAAAAGTCAGATACTACCTCTCTGCCTTATTCCAGAAAGCTGCTTCTGCCTGTAGTCTTATTTTGTTACACCTTTTGGGTCTAGGTTCCAGGAATTGGATTTTGAACCTGGTGGGGTTGCTGGACAGCCCACTGGGTTTTTGAAGCTAAGCAGTAGAGGTGCATCATAGGGCTCCCAGAGACACAAGGTGGGCCAGAATGGACCAGTCTACATGCCATCTGTGGACCTTGGATTCTTAGTGGCAGGGATGGGTCCAATATATCTAAACCTGGTGGGTATGCACCATGGCTGGGCAGTGTTTGGGCACAGGTTCCTCAGGGGTGTTCTGCACACCTGCTGGTGCTGGGGCCGGAGTCTTGGGCACATACAGTGGCAGGGTGGGGTTTAGTCATGGGTCCTCAGGGTGACCTGTACTCCTGCCAGGGCTGTAATCCTGGGCATGTGTGGTGGTGGGTTGAGGTAGGGGTCCGGGTCCTTCGGGTGTCTGGCTTGCCTGCCCAGGCCCAGGCCAGAGTCCTGGGCATGTAATGGGTGCGGGTCCAGGTGTGGCATCCTCAGGGTGTCATGCGTGACTTCTGGGGCTGGAGTCCTAGGCACATGTGGCAGCAGGGTGCAGGGTTGTGTCTGTTTGCGGGGTCATCGGGGTATCCTGTATGCATGCCAGGGCTGGAGCCAGAGTCCTGGGCACGCAACAGCAGGGTAGTGTCCGGGCTCCTAAAATAATGTCTGAAAAGGTAGTTCAAGGACTAAGGAGGTTCTTTGAGGGTCTCATGAAGTTGACACTATTTTTGTAACAATACTAAAATATTTTTTGCTTTTTTACCCTCATTTACACAGGAGTTTGCAGTGAGTTTTCCAAAGGCTACCTAAAGTGAAACTCACTAGGTGCAGAAGTAGAGAGAAGAATCCTGAAGTCTTTCTTCATTAATTTTAGACAGTAAAATGATTTGCAAAAACAAGTTTAGGCCACTCATGAAAAGCACCATGGTTTGTGTCTGAATCAGAACATTATAGTGATTCCAGGGCAGGCCAGAAAATCATGGTGCTTTCTCCCACTGATAGGTGCCAAAGCTGGAATACTCTTTGTTATGTTTTGCTCTCAACTTTAGAAAGTACCTTTCTGGGCAGCCATTTATTTTACAGTATTAATTGAACATCTACATTCCCATCCTTTTGTAGAGGCTAGAAATAAAACAATGAAGAAAATAAAAGCAAAAACAAGAAAATCAACCAACAAAAAATCCTCCAAATTTCTACACTCAAGGAGCTTACATACTAACTTCCATTCCAACCCTTGAGTTGTTGTTTCCTCTCTACAGGAAATCTCAGGGTTCATAGCCACTGTGGATTTTTTTGGGAGGACATCCTGGGGGTTGAACCCAGGAGCACTTAACTACTGAGCCTCATCCCCAGCCCTTTTTACTTTTTGAGACAGCATATCACTAAGTTGTTTACGGCCTTGCTAAGTTGCTGAGGCTGATTTTGAACTTGCAATCCTCCTGCCTCAGCCTCCCAAATTGCTGGGATTACAGGTGTGTGCCCCAACTTGGTGCTACTATGGATCTTTAACACTGACTTGTGTTTCTCAGTATGACTTGACATTGTCTGATTTTGAAATTATTTTTTAAAAGGCACCACATGATTTTGGATTTTTCATATCTTAAATAGAGCCCCAAAGAAGGGTCTATTCAGTCTTTCTTGCCCCTGCCCTTTGGTACCAGGGATTGAACCCAGAGGCACATAACCACTGAGTCACATCTCCAAACGTATTTATTTATTTATTAAGAGAGAGTCAATTTTATTTATTTATTTTATCTGGCTTTTGTTTTTCCGACACTTATTTGTGTTTGTGGTCCTGGGGATCGAAACCAGGTACTCACACATGCCAGGCAAGCACTCCACCGCTGAGCCACTGCTCCAGCCCCATTTTTAATTTTTTTAAAATAATAATAATGCTGGGGATGTAGCTCAGTAATAAAGTAGCCCTGGGTTCAATCCCCAGTGTCAATAAAGAAACAAACAACAATTTATTTTATTTTATTTATTTATTTATTTATTTAGTGGTCTTGGGGATTGGGGTCTCTTCAGGCTAGGTACAGTGGAGCGTGCCTGTCTTGGCTGCTTAGGATGCTGAGGTGGAGGATCACTTGAGTCTAGGAGTTTGAGACCAGCCTGGGTAATTTAGTGAGACCATGTCTCAAAACAAAAGCCCCATAAAAATCCCTTCAAATTTTATTGAGGTTTAGAAAACTTGTTCACATTAGTGTTATTCACCTAATTCTTTGAGCACCTTCTAAATGCTAGGCACTATCACATAAATTATTTCATATAATTATCACATCAACTCTGTAGATAATTATACTCTTTTAATTTTTAATTTTTTTGCAGTGCTGGAGATTGAATTTGGGGCCTTGTATATGCAGGACAAGCACTCTACCACTGACCTGCATCCGTATCCCTTTATTTTATTTTTATTTATTTATTTTAAAATGAGAGAGGGACAGAAAGAATCAGTTTTCTTTATTTTTTCATGTGGCTTTAATTGCTCAGACATTTCGTTGTGTATGTGGTGCTAGGGTTTGAACCTGCATCCTTGCGCATGCTAGGAAAGCATCGTAACTGCTGAACCCCCTTTATTTTTTTATTTTGAGACATGGTCTCACCAAATTGCCCAGACTGGCCTCAAACTTGTGATTCTCCTGCCTCAGCCCCCAAAGAAGCTGGCATTATAGGCATTATAGGCATGAGACACTACACTCAACTAATTACATAAATATATTTAATGAATATGGAAACAAATTTAGAAAAGATGAATTACAAATTTAAAATCACACAGCAAGAAAAAGGTAATGCCAAGTTTGAAATAAGTTTCTTTTGTCTTTTTTTTTTTTTTTTTTTTTTTTTTAAGAGAGTGGGAGTGAGAAAGAGAGAGTCAATTTTATTTATTTTTTCCTCTGGTCTTCCTGTCTCTGACACTTAGTTGTGTATGTGGTGCTGGGGTTTGAACCTGGATCCTCGAGTATGCCAGGCTGCCAGGCAAGCACTCCAACCGTTGAGCCACTGCTCCAGTCCCTTGAGATAAGTTTCTAAAACAATATTTAAGGTTGATTATAGTGGATTCACAGAGATAAGGAGGCATCAAGATCACCTAACAGTTTAAGCAGTAATAATCTAAGTGTATAGCATTAAGGGCTTGAATTTCAGGGTAGAGGATGGCATTAGAAATGGGGAAGGTGAGTAGTTTCAAGAAGTTGGAGAGGCATTTAAATCCATTCTTTTAAATGACTTATTATAGTAAGGAATCAACCAGGGTCTGAACCTCTTAATTTTTAAAATAAATTAGTAGATCTTGGTAACTGCCTTGATTGTAACAAGGAGTTAAAGAGAATGACAGATTTTCGAATCAGATAAGTAGCAGTGCTATATTCAGGACTGGGTATAGGTGGGAAGAGGTGCTGAACTAAGGGGAAATTAGTAAATTTAAAGAATAAACATCTGACTTGTCTTCTGTATTCCGCCCCCCCTTTTTTTTTTTTGGTACCCAAGATTGAACCCAGCAGCACTTAACCACTGAGTCCCATCCCCAGCCCATTTTTATTTTTTATTTTGAGATAGGGTCTTGCTAAGTTGCTTAGGGCCTTGCTAAGTTGCTGAGGCTGGTTTTAAACTTGTGATCCTCCTGCCTCAGCCTCCTAGCACTGGCATTACAGGTGTGCACCACCGTGCCTAGCCCATGATTTTATTTTTTTTTTAAAGACAGAGGGACAGTGAGAAAGAGAAAGAGAGAATCAGTTTTATTTAGTTTTTCATGTGACTTTCATTGCTCTGACACATAGTTGTATACATGGTGCTGGGGTTCAAACCCATGCTCTCGTACATGCCAAGCAAGCACTGTGACTGCCAAGTCACTGCTCCAACCCCCCATGATTTGATTTTTGACATTTATCTGAATGTCTGATGATTATATCATATACCATTACAGAAAGTCAAATTTATTAAGTCTCAATGTTTCATGGTATGTAATATGTTCTCCTATTTTGAAGCTAATCTCTCTTTTTTTTTTAGAGCTACTGGGGATTGAAGCCAGTTCCCAGCAAATGGTAGGCATGGGCTCTGGCACTGAACTACTTTTACTCCAGCTCTTTTATGATATTTTTGTTTTTGTTTTTGTTATTTGAGATTGAACCCAGGGATGCTCAACTATGGAGCTGCATCTGCAGCCCTTTTTAATTTTTATTTTGAGACAGGATCTTGCTAAGTTCTTAGGGCCTTGCTAAATTGCCAAGGCTTGAGATCCTTAGCCTCCCAATTTGCTGAGAGTCTAGGCTTATGCCATCGCACCATACTAAAGTTGATCTTTAGTATTTTTAAATCTATAATTTGAGGGTCATTGTTTTTTACCCCCATTTGAAAGCAAGTACTCTGATTTAATTAGAACACAAATTTATTTTACAAATCAATTTTACAAAACCAAGAAGCCAGTAGAAAAGACATGAATTGACAGATCACATAAAAAGAAAACCACAATTAAAGGCATACAAATAAACAAAATATATGTGTGCAGCTATAATTTCTCAAAAGTCATCTTGAAACATTTAAATATATGTCATCCCCAGTTTTAAGTAAACAAGCTCTCTTAAATTCTAGTAGGGAGAAATGAAGGGGGGAGCATAAATTTGTGTAACTTTTTTGGAGGGCAGTTTGATATCTATCCCAAATTTAAATGAATATTTCCCTTGACACAAAAGTTCTTCTTCTGTAAATTATTTCACAAAGATACTTGCATAGGTGTGCCTTGATATATGGCCAACAATTTCCATGCTGTATTGTTTGAAATAATGAAACACTGAAAACAGCATGAATCTCCTCTCATGGGTAGATAGTTAAATGAATTGTGCAATACATATTATAGAATATCCTAGTCTTTTATTTTTTATTTTATGTTATTTTGGGACAGACTCTGGCTGTGTTGCCTACGTTGGCCTCAAACTCCTGGGCTCAAGTGATCCTCCTCCCTTAGCCTCTGAGTACCATGCCTGGTTTATTGTACAGTTTTAAAAATAGCGAGAGAAAGCCAGACATAAGGAACAATGTCCAACATATATTAAGTAAAAAGAAAAAAAAGAAAGATGTAGAATAATATATATGGTAGGATCCAATTATTGAACATTATGTTTTTAAATGCATAAAAGATTCCTCAAAGTGTATTTCAGAATGACATTCAGCAATACTTCCTCTTCAGAAGCTATGAGGGGTAGAAAGCAAGGGGGAACTTTACTTAGAATTTTTATATTTTCTATATTCTCAAATTAGTTTTTTAAAAGTATATAAAATCAATAGGAAAAAATAATAATTCCAGTTGTCTTATCTATGATTAATCCTGCTTTTCATAATTTTAAATAAGCATTTTATTAGGGAAAATTTCAGACTTCATACCCTCTCAGCCTTACTCTACTCTTGGATTATTTTGAAGCAAATCATAGATATTATTTATTTCGTTCGTAAACATTTCATCATGTGCCTCTGACAGATGAGTTCTTTAAACAAAAATAGCCGTAATCATCATCACAGTATATAAAAATTGACCATCATTCCTTAGTATCATTGAATATCTGATAGTCAGTGTTCAGGTTTCCCCCATTATTTAATCAAGGTATAAGTGAAGGGCTGGACCAGTGAGCGGCTCAGCAGTTACTGCACTTGCCTGGCATGTGCGAGAACATGGGTTCGAGCCCCAGCACTACATACACCACAAAGTGTTGGAGCAACAAAAGCCACATGAAAAACTAAATAAAATTGACGCTGTCTCTGTCTCTCTGTCTCTCTCTGTCTCCACCTCTGTTTAAAAAAAAAAAAAAAAGAATAGCTGAGCCTTATCATGGTGTTAGGTAGAAGGGCTGGTCTAGAAGGTATGCAGGATGGGACGTGAAAGACTTGATGAACCTTGATGAGGTGGTTGGACTTTATCTCTTAGGCAATGAGAATGACATATTTGGTTTTAGGCCGAATGCAGAAAACCTATTAAAAGGCCCTTGCTGTAATATGGGCTGATGATAACCAAAATTACCTTAGAAGCAATGGAGATACAAGTAGCTTTATTCATTCTTTTAGAAAATAATCATTGAGGTATTTTTAGCTAGGTACTGTCCAAGGTGCTTGGCATACAGACCAAAATAGACAGAACTCCCCGCCCTCCCGGAGCTTTTAGTCTAGTGGAGAGAAAACAGATCAGTATATATGTACTATGTTTAGATAGTGGCACTGCCAGGAAGGAAAACAAAGCGGGATGGGGCTTAACTAAGGGAAGTGTTAAGTGGGGAATAATTTTACCTAGTACGCCAGGGAAGACTTCACTAAGAAAATTACATCGAAGTATACATTTGAATGAAGCGAGGAAGCAAGGGGATGAGCATCTGGGTACAAGAAGCAGAATTGCCATATCTTGAGAAGAGAATGCCAGGGTATTGGAGGAATAGGGAGGGGCATAATGATGGGTGCTGAGAACAGAGAGAGAAGGGGGGTCTGAGCAGGTCCTTGTAAAGCTGTGATAGAAATAAAGCCAAGGTTCATAAGAAAGAGTCAATAGGAATTGGGTACTGATAGAATGTGGGAGGTGGTGAAGAGAAGGAGTCTTGAACACTGGCTTCATGGACGAAAATAAAGCAGCTGGAGCAGGCAAGCTTAGATCCCATTATCATGGAAATCTCTTTTTTATTACAACCTTGGGGAAGAGGTAATATTGATTACACCCGTTATGAAGGGAAAAGTCTCTCACCACAGAATGGGGTTTCCTTGGATTTTCATTGGTCTCCAATTTGGGACAGACTTAACCGTACAGTAGCCAGGAGGATGCCTGGGTGATGGGGCAGTAAAGCTAGGCTAGATGGAGTGCTTAGGGTACTGAAAACTGCTCACTAAAACACGCCTCCACATAATCACACACGGCATTTGCATTTTGTCCTCACCCTCAGTTTTTAAGATGGTGCTAAATCCTGGTTGACATTAACATAGTTGAAGACTATAGCAGCTGCTTCCACTGAGAGAGAAGTCATTATTACTCTGCATCTATACTAATCATGGTTTCAGGAGATTCATCTATTCCTTGGATTCTCACTTACAGATGAACTTTTTAAGTTTCCATGTGATGCCTGGGTTATAAAGATGACAAGGACATGATCATTATTCCAAGGTTTCCAAGGACTTCAAAGTGGAATCAGGTGTATAAATGAAGCCAGGGATTTTAGTGACATGCCGTAATATTGGATGTGAGAGCTGTAGAAAGACCAAGGAGGAACTCCTTAGTCTCTAGGCCAAGTTAAGCAAACTTCTAGAAGAGGTCTCTGACTCCACCGCCTTTTCATTTCCTGCCTAGTGTGTAATACACCCTCGTGCTTTCTGTCTTCCTTCTTCCCTTCCTTTGCTTCCTCCTTCTTTCCTTCCTTTCTTGCTAAAGATTGAACCCAGGGCCTCGTGAATGCCAAGCATGTACTTTGTCACCAAGTTACCTACTCTCCCTAATCCCCTTCTGTCCCTTTTTCTAAGCCCTTGAGACTTTTCTCCTGAGGAAAACTTTTGTTTACAGGTCCCTGAATGACCTTCCCTATTCTTTTTTCCAGTATTCTGTAGATTATAATAACCAAGGAAGAACAACCACACAGTCACTTAACACAAGGCATGTATAAGCAGGCTCATATGGAATTTATTTTATGTTAAATTTATAATAGAAAATAATGCTTTTATAAAAATATAACTATGTATAGGTAGTTTTCAAAACTGAAGTGGAGGGCTGGAGCAATAGTCCAGCGATTAGAACCCAGGTTCGAACCCCAGCACCCCATATACAACTAAGTGTCAGAGAAACAAAGGCCAGATGAAAAACAAAATAAAATTGATTCTCTCTCTCTCTCTTTCTCAAGTAAATGAAATGGATTTGGCTGGATATGGTGGTACATACCTGTAATCCCAGGACTTGAGAAGTTAAGGCAGGAGGATCATAAGTTGAGGCCAGCCTGGGCCACTTAGGCCCTGAGCAAGTTAGACACTTTCATAAAATAAAAGATGAAAAGGTCTGAGGATGTGACCCAGTGGTAGAGCACCCCTGAATTCAATCTCTAGTACTGTAAAAGAAAGAAAGAAAGGTGATTTTACCCTTAGAATAGTATTTCTTAGACTTTTGTCATTTGTATACCACTTTCATGATTTTTGCCACATTTTAGTAATATCTGTAGAATTCATAATTTTCTATTAACCAAATTACTTTGCTTTTTAACATAAAAGCCGTCTTGAAATTCAAGGGGAGCTGGGCATGGTGGCACATGCCTGTAATCACAGCATTTTGGGAGACTGAGGCAGGAAGCTAACAAATTTGAGGCCAGCCTCAACAACTGAGCAAAACCATGTCCCCCTCTCTCTCTCTCTCTCTCTCTCTCTCTATATATATATATATATATATATATAAACTGTGACTCAGGGGTAGAGTGTTCCCTGGGTACATCCCTGTGCAGAACTGAAGAAAAAGAACCAAGGGATTGTGGCTTTTCCGTTGTTTTATAAAACAAAATAATATATTACTTTTTTCTTTTTAAAGAGAGACAAAGAATCAATTTTATTTATTTTTTTCATCTGGCTTTTGTTTTTCTGACCCTTAGTTGTATATGTGGTGCTGGGGTTCAAATCCGAGTCCTCACATGTTCCAAGCAAGTATTCCAACTGCTGAACCAACACTCCAGACCAAAATAATATGTTATTTTTAAATTTAAAAATATTTGCTCTTAGAGGGTTCTAGTTCTAGATAAGACAGAATAAGCATATTCTCCCCAATATTTCCCCCTGAGTGCAGCTAGATTGTCTGGACAGAATGCACGGGACGGCAATTTGAGGACTCTGAAAGGTAAATAACAGTAGGCAGAGTAGAGAAGACCAGGATTTGAAGTAGCAGCAAACCAGCTGGGAATTTCTCTTTTTATTTTTAGTACCCCCTGGCCAGGAATCAAGGCAGCCAGACCTGGAAGTCAAGCATGAGGCACAACACAGCTCCAGGATAATCCCTCTAGCTCTGCCTTGAATGGGAAAGGAGACTTCCAAGAATCAGCACCAGCATTTTGGCTGACAGACAGGAAAGGAAGTCCCAGGAAAGTGGAAAGTACCTGGGGAAAATGGGAGGAGAGGAGCCTGGGAAAGAGACCCCACAAAGTTGTTAGTGAACTCTTGGGCTCATCCCTAAACAGCACTTGAATGAATCTGATCCTAAACAGCAGTCTCAAAAGACTTTGAGAATTGAAATAGGAGCTAGGTCACAGCCCAGGTCCTAGACTGGATAGTACTCATGCCAGACAGTTAAAGTAACTGCAAAATTTTGAATGTTGAACTGATATTTAAATTATATCCACAGAAGGTTGGTTGGAACTGTGACCTGTGAATTCAACCAGGTTGATCGCTTACTTTAAGGAAAAAAAAATTGTTGACAGTCTTTGGAAGATTTAAACAAGACAGTCTGATAACATTTAAAATAGTCAGAATTACATAATTATTCAGACAAAGAAGTGGAATAGTTTTGTTTTTTGTTTTTTTTTAAGAGAGAGAGGGATGGCTGGAGTGGTGGCTCAGTGGTTACAGCGCTTACCCCACATACGCGAGTACGCAAGTTCAAACCCTAGCACCATGTACACAGTGAAGTCTCAGAGCAACGGAGGCTGCATGAAAAACTAAATAAAAATTGTTTCTGTCTCACACACACTCTCTCTCACTATCCCTCTGTCTTTAAAAGAAAAATGAGGGGCTGGAGCGATGGCTCAGTGGTTATACTGTTTGCCTGGCATATACAAATATGCAAGTTCAAACCCCAACACCACGTTCACAATGAAGTCTCTAAGCAACAAAGGCCATGAGAAGAACTAAATAAAAGTTGATTCCCTCTTTCTCTCTCTTTCTCTCACTGTCTCTCTTTAAAAAGAGAGAGAGAGACAGAGGGAGGTCTGGAGCGTGGCTCAGTGGTTACAGCACTTTCCTGGCATGTGCGAGGATCCGGGTTCAAACCCCAGCACCACATACACAATTAAGTGTCAGAAAAACAAAACCCGTATGAATACATAAAAAGAGGAGGGGAAATCAGTTTTATTTATTTTTTTCATCTGGTTTTTGTTTTTCCAACACATAGTTGTGTATGTGGTGCTGGGGATTGAACCCAGGTCCTCACATATGCCAGGCAAGCATTCTACCACTGAGCTACCACTCCAGTTGCCAGAAGTCTTAACTCATGTGAAGAAGATAGCCAGTTGATGCTGTCACTGAGATGATAGCTCTCCCCTGCACAGGAATTGCGTCCTTACCGCCTGTTGGATTGGCAGGCGTAGGCCACATCATGACCTCTACTGAACCAGCGACCATTGCAAGCTGAACCATGGAGAGACCCCTGTACTATTGCTAAGATCAGCTTCTCCCAAACTACGTAGCCCTGTGCAGGAGGAGTGGATATTCAGGATGAAAAGCAAAACAAAACTCCTACTTACAGACTTCATAAAACTTTACTTTCTAACTGGGACTCTGATTTTAAGAGACTTCTATAGTGAGGTACAAAGAATGTTGAAGGGAGATTACATGTCAGATGGCTCAATACGAATTTTATTAAGCCCTTGTGTGTTTTCCCTATGTGTATGATTTTTTTCCATTTTTATTTTTTTAGGCAGATGGCTAAATATGCCCTGAGGCCAACTGTCACTTTAGCACAAAGATAAATAACCAGTTAAAGAATGCAGAGTAGAGAGCCACACCTGATCCTTTGTACTTGAAGATGACAGTCACTGATCGGCAATTGCTGTGGAGCCAGCAGATCCCCAGCAGATCCCCACCAGCTGCACAACCTCCCTGGTCTGTGATTTGTAGCCTGCACACTCCATGTACTGAGCTTGGCACAGTTTGCACCTGCCATCCCCTCTTCAGAAAGAAATACTCCAGGTGCTCATCAAGGACCCCTAGGTTTATCTGCCACTGTGATTCTCTGAGTCCCAGTGGTGCTATATCATTTGAAGTTGCACTGTAGTATGTCTTTAAAGTGTTTCTTTGGCATATTCTGCTTGATTTATCTCTGTTCAACTTACCACCCAGAAGCTACTTGGGAATGCAAAGTAGAGAATTTCAGAATACATGCTTGAGATAAAGGCTGCTGAAGTGTCGGAGCTTATTAATATTACAAGTTCTTAAAGCCATAAAGATGACAAGTCTTCAGTTGTGCAAGCTAAACAGAGTTCTGAGAGAAGGTAGTTTTAAATCACAAACAAACCTATAACATTTAAATGGTAAGGTCAGGTTGTGAGGAACTCATAAGAAGTTGGGTTTTGTTTGAGGAGGTAACTAATAAGAGCCCAGAGTAATCATTTGCCCAGAAAAATCTATACTTTACCTTTATAGCATTCAGCCAGTGGGAAGGGAGTTTGTGGGGGTCTGCTAGAAAGAATCTCAGCAAGGAGCAAGCTTTACAGCTTTGTTAGCAGCAGCATCTTGTGATTTGGAGGAAGTCACAGGATCACTGTTAATAACTGTCATTTCTTTAGGTCCAACTATGTGTCAGGTATTACTTTAAATATTTCTTATCTCTTAACTAATTTAATGCTTACAACAAACCTATGTAGTAGAAATTGTATTTGTTTGTTTTATGGATGAGGAAACCCATCAGAGATCTTCCAGTCACATACAGCTAAAAAGAAAGCTGGAATTCCAACCCAGGCAGCTTGACTTGACTTTTTAACCACTATCTTGTACTGATTCTCAGTTTATTTGTAAATTACAGATTAAAAATTTCAACTTAACACTTTACAGAGTTGTAGGGAGCAGAAAATGAAAAATAAAAATATGAGGAAAGGGTGCAAACTTTAGCAGAAGATTCTAAGACTAATGCTGGCAATTATGAGGAGCTCTTCTCCGGGGAATTCTGGGTGTAGTATCATACAACCATAAGGTAAAAGGGCTCAGCAAGGCTTTGTTCCTTTATTTATTTATTTATTGAGAGAGACAGGGGCAGTGAGAGAGAGAAAGAATCTATTTTATTTAGTTTTTCATGAGGCTTTCATTGTGCCAACACGTTGTTGTGTACATGGTGCTGGGGTTTGAACCCGTGTCATCGTACAGGCCAGGCAAGCGCCGTACCTGCTGAACCACTGCTCCAGCCCCCAAGGCTTTGTTCTAATAGGACTTGATCTAAAGTAGTGGCTTGCAGTGTTTTTAATTTCATGGATCTTTAAAAGATGCACATGCATGCACATGGATGCACACATAACATGCACCCACACACCAACCTAAATTACAATCTACTATCTTTACCACAAGAAAAAGAGCATTTTAACACAAAGAATGCTGGAGAGATATAATCTTTTAATAAAGAACCAGTGTTTTCCAAGAACAAAACAGATATAAATCTTATCCTGGCCAGTAAAATTATTGGTCTGAAGATTAGTGGTTTAGGAACACATTCAACTGGTGGGATTAGATTCTGTATTGAGTTAGAATGAATTCATTTGGTATCAAATGAATTCCGAAGTGATAACATTGTCCTCTTGGTTAGAAGCATATTCAGAGAAAAATTAATTGAACTGTAGTTTACTCTGTTTCTTAGTAAGGCTATGTGTGTATATGTGTGCGTGTGTGTTGCTAGGAATGGAATCCAGGGACTCATACATGCTAGGCAAGCACTCTACCACTGAACTAATCCCTAGCCCTTTTTAAATTTCAATTTGAGACAGAATCTCACTAAGTTGCCCAGTCTGACCTTGAATTTACAATTGTCTTGCCTCCGTTTCCTTAGTAGCTATAATTATAAGTGTGCACCACCATTTGTGACTCATTAGTAAGGCTTTTGTAGAGGTTACCTTGGTTCCCTGAGATGGTCTTATCCATCCAGATTCTCTGTGTTTATATTTTGTCTTCCATTTGAGATCATAAATTCTGAAGTCATAGGTCTTGTTTGTGTTGGAAAAAATTTGTTTTTAAATATTTTAAAGAGAGGGACAGTGAGAGAGAGAATCAGTTTTATTTAGTTTTTCATGTGGCTTTTGTTGCTCCGACACTTTATTGTGTACGTGGTGCTGGGGTTCGAATCCATGTCTTTGTGCATGCCAGGCAAGTGCTGTAACTTCTGAGCCCTCCATATGAATTTTAGAATGAGTTTTTCTGTTTGTACAAAACAAAATGCCTTTGAAATTTTGATAGGGATTGCATTGAATTTGTAGATCATATTAGATAACATGGACATCATAAGAATATTGACTTCATACCTGAACATGGGATATCTTTATATGAATTTGTTTTCCTTAATTTTTTTCATCAGTATTTTGTAGTTTTCACATCTTTTTTTTTCTTTTCTTTCCTTTTTTTTTCTTTTTTTTTGGAGGGGGGAGAGTGAGAGAAAGAGAGAGAGAGAAAATCAATGTTTAGTTATGTTTTCATCTGGCCTTTGTTTCTCTGACAGTTGTGTTTGTGGTGCTCGGGTTCCAGCCCAGGTCATTGAGTATGCCAGACCGCTGAGTCACTGCTCCAGCCCCAGTTTTCACCTTCTTGATCAAGTTTATTCCAAAGCATGTTATTATTTTTGGTTCTATTATAAATGGAATTGTTTTCTTGATTTCCTTTTGGATTGTTCATTGTTAGTGTAGAAATGTAACTGTTGTAAGTGGATTTTGTATCACAGCTTGACTGAATTCATTTATTAGTTACAACAGGATTTTTTGTGGAATCTAGGATTTTCTACATGTAAGAAAATGTCATCTGTGAAAAAGTTAATATTACTTCTTCTTTCCAATTTGGATTTTTTTTTTGTTGTTGTTGTTGTTCTTGCCTGGTTGCTTTGGCTATGGCTTCTGATGCTGTATTAAATTGAGGTGGTGAATGGTGACTCAGTGGTTGGAGGGCTTGCCTGGCATGTGCAAGAACCCAGGTTCAAACCCAAGCACCACATACACATTTAAGTACTGGAGAAATAAATGCCAGATGAAAAAAATAAATAAAATTGATTCCTCTCTCTCTCCCTCTTAAAAAAAAAAAATCGAGGTGATGAAAATGGTCATCACTCCTGATCTTAGAGGAAAAGCTTCTGATTTTTTACCATTAGCTGTGGGCCTTTCTTCATAAATGGTTTGTACTATATTGAAGTTATTTCTTCTATTCCTAGATCATTGAAGTGTTTTATTGTTATTATTATAAAAGGATGTTGAATCTTGTCAAAAGTTGTTTTGGGGAGAGGAGGTGCTAAGGATCAAACCCAGGGCCTTACGCATCCTAGGCAAGCATTCTACCACCTAGCCCTTGTTTTTATGTGTTGACTGACATGATATATAGATTTTGTACTTTATTCTGTTAATTTGATGTAGTACATTGATTTTCATATGTTGAACCATTATTACATTCTAGGGATTAAATTCTACTCGGTCATTGTATTAATGTTTGTAATGGGCTATTAAATTGTTTGCTAGGGTTTTAACATCAATACTCCTTAGATATATTGGTCCAGAGTTATCTTTTCCTGTAATGGCTTTGTCTGGCTTTGGTATTAGGGTAATACCAGCATCTGAGAATGAACTTAGCACTTTCCCTCTTCTTCAGCTTGTTTTTGTGTTTGAGATGTAGTCTTCCTATGTTGCCCAGGCTGGTTTTGAATTCCTGGGCTCAAGCGATCCTTGCCTTAGCCTTGTGAGTGGCTGGGACTACAGGGGCTTGCCACTGTGCCCAGCTTCCTTTTCTTCAATATTTTTAGAAGATTTTTTTTTTTTAAGAGAGAGAGGGACAGTGAGAAAGAGAGAATCAATTTTATTTAGTTTTTCATGTAGTTTTCGTTGCTCTGACACCTCTTTGTATATGTGGTGCTTGTGTTCGAACCCTCGTCCTCATGCATGACAGGCAAGGCCGTAATCTCTGAGTCACCGCTCCAGCCACTTTTTAGAATATTTTAAGAAGGATTGGCTTTGAGGCTGGAGCGGAGGCTCAGCAGTTACGCAATTGCCTGGCATGCTCAGGAACGCGGGTTCAAAGCCCAGCAGCACATACACAATGAAGTGTTTGAAGCAACGAAAATCAAATGAAAAAACTAAGTAAAATTGACTCTCTCTCTCTCTCTCACTGTCTCTTTATCTTAAAAAACAAAAACAGAAGGATTGGTTTTAATTTTTTTTTATTTAAATGTTTAGTAGGATTCTCCAGTGAACTATCTGGTCCTGGGCTTTCTTTGTTGGGAGATTTTTTTATTACTAATTTAATCTCATTATTTAGCATTGGTCTTTTCAGCTTTTCTTTTTTGTTTTTTACGGTCAAACACAATGATTTATTAAAAATAAAACGTAAAAATGATTTTTTTTTACATATGCTTCCAAATTTCAGGCATGGGATCCAAGTAGGTTTCATAGAAAACGCTGTAGCCTCAGCTTTTCTGTCCTCATAATTCAGTATTGGTAGGTTGTGTATTTCTTCTAGAAATGTATCCATTTCTTCTGGGTTATCCAATTTGTTGGTGTACAATTGTTCTTTTTTTTTCAGGGCTGAGGACCAAACTTGGGGCCTTGTGCGTGGTAGGCAAGCGCTCTGCCACTGAGTACAATTGTTCCTAACATTTTCTTAGAATCCTTTTTATTTCTGTTGCATCAGTTACAATGCTACCTCTTTCACTTTTTTATTTTAGTCATTTCTCTTGTTTCTTCGTCAGTCTAGCCAAATGTTTGTCGATTCTGTTGATCTTTCAAAAATTCTTAGTGTCACTGATTTCTTTTTCTATTTTTCTGTTCTCTATTTTGTCTCTCTCTGCTCTGATATTCATTATTTCCTTCCTTCTGCTAGTTTTGGGTTTCATTTTTCTTTTTCTAGTTTATATGAAAAGTTAGGCTGTTGATTTGAGATAGTTCTTCCTTTTAAATGTATACTTTTGTAACTATAGAATTCCTTTTTAACACTAGTTTTCCTGCATCCTGCAAGTTTTGGTATGTTGGGTTTTCATTTGTCTCAAGGTAATTTCTAATTTCTCTTATAATTTCTTATTTGAGGGGCTGGAGTGGTGGCTCAGCAGTTACCACGTTTTTCTGGCATGTATGAGGACACAGGTTCGAACCCCAGCACCACCAATACAACAAAGTGTTGGAGCAATGAAGGCCACATGAAAAACTGAATAAAATTGATTCTCTTTTTCTCTCTTTCTGTCCCTTTCTCTTTAAAAAAAAAAATTCTTATTTGACAGTTTGACTGTTTAAGAGTAGATTGATTATTGGATTTCCACATATTTGTGAATTTCCCAGTTTTCCTCGTGCCACTGATTTCTACTTTTATTTCATTTATGACTAGAAAAGATATTTTATATGATTTCATTTTTCTTGGATTTGTTAAGACTTATTTGGGGATCTAACATGTGGTCTGTCCTGGAGAACATTCATGTGCCCTTGAAAAGAAAGCATGTTCTGCTGTTATTGGGTGATATGTTCTTTGTGTGTCTGTTAGGTCCAAGTTGGTCTATTCTGTTGTTTAAATCCTCGTTTTCTTTTTCTTTTAGAGAGGGAGAGTGTTAATTTTATTTTTTTCATCTGCCTTTTGTTTACCCGACAGCTATGTATGTGGTGCTGGGGTTCAAACCTGAGTCCTTGTGCATGCCAGGCAAGTGCTCTAGCTGCAGAGCCACCGCTCCAGCCCCAATACCTCTTTTTTTCTTTATTGGCATTCTCTCGGTTGTTCTATCCATCACTGAAAATGGGGTATTAAAGTCTCCTACTGTCTATTGTGTTGCTATTTCACCCTTCAATTCTCTTAAAAGTTTTTAAAAAATATATATATTTAGGAGCTTTAAGGTTTGGTGCATAGATATTTATAATTGTTAGATCTTCTTAGTGAATTGATCTTTTTATGAAATACTATCCTTCTTGTCTCATGTTCAGGTTTTAATTTTAAAGTCTATTTTGTGTGGCGAATGTATAGCCATTTCTGCTATCTTTTCCTTTCCATTACATGGAACATCTTTTTCCTTCATTTTCATTTTTGTGATTGGGCATCCTTAGATCTGATCTGAAGAGAATCTTGTTTCTTTTTCTTTTTCTTTTTGGTACTAGGGATTCAACCCAGGGATGCTTAACCACTGAGCCATATCCCCAGCCCTTTTTATATTTTATTTTGAGATGGGGTCTTATTATTAAGTTTCCTAGGACCTCACCAAGTTGCTGAGGCTAGCTTTGAATTTGTGATCCTCCTGCCTCAGCCTCCCAAGCCGCTGGGATTACACCCAGCTGAAGTGAATCTTTTAAGACAGCATATAGTTGGATTCTGGTTCTTAATATATTGAACTGATTTATGTTTTTTTAAATGTTTTTAAAGAGAGAGATGGACAGTGAGAGAGAAGGAGATAATCAATTTTATTTAGTTTTTCATGTGGTTTTTGTTGCTCCAAGACTTCGTTAGTTGTATACGTGGTGCTGGGGTTTGAATTCATGTCCTTGCACATGCCAGGCAAGCGCCATAACTGCTGAGCTACCACTCCAGCCCTGATTTATGTATTTTGATTGGAGAATTTAATTAAAGATAATTACTTATAGAGAAGGACTTACTGCTTCCATTTTGTCTATTTCTGTACGTCTTATAGCTTTTGTAAATTTTGTCCCTCCTTTCCTTCTTGCTGCTTTCTTTTGTGTTTTTGATTATTTTGCAGTGGTAGGCTTTGATTTCCTTTTGCATATATTCTACAGATATTTTCTTTGTGTTACATTGTAATTACGTAAAACACCTTTGAAGTTACAGCATTGTCTTTTAAACTCATAAAAACTTAATTGCATACAAAAACTCTCTTTAGAGTTTCATCCCCGATTTTGTTATTGATTCACAAATGACATCTTTATACATTGTATACCTACTCAAGTAAATTCAAAAAAGTTTTTTTCATTTAAATTCTTGCACCCAAATTACTGTAGTGCAGTAATATTTGTCCATGTGTTTACCTTACTAGATAACATTTTTACATAGCTTTGTGTTACTGTCCACTGCACTTTCATTTCAACTTAAAGGACTCCCTTTGGTATATCTTAGAGCATGTCTAGTGGCAATAAACTCCTTCAACTTTTATGTATCTGGGGAAGTCCCTATCTCGGCTTCATTTTTGAAGGACAGTTTTGCTGGCTATGGATTCTTGGTTAATAGATTTTTTTTCCCCTGAAAAAATATATTATCGTACTTTCTTCTAGCTGGGAGAAGTTCTGCTGAGAAATCTTCTGGTAATCTATGGAAACTCCTCTGAATGTGGCAAATTGCTTTTCTCTTACTGCTTTTGAGATTTATTATGTCTTTGATTTTGGACAATCTGATTATAATGTGTGTCTGTGTGATTCTCTTTGAATTTATCCTAGTTGGAGTTCTTTGAGGTTATTGAATCTATATATCTATTTGTCCTTGGATTTAGAAAGTTTTCAAACCATTATTTCTTCAAGTCTGTGTCCCTTTGTCGCTCTTGCTCCGTTTTTCTAGGCTATCATACAGCAGGTTTCGTGATGTGTTCTCTTGAATAGTATTCCATGATTCCCTTAAGCGCTTTTCTTCACTTTTTTTTTTTTTTTTTTGCTTCTCTGTTTCAATTGACTGCCTTCAGGTTTGCTTATTCTTCCTTTTACCTAATCAAGTCTGCTGTTGAACCCTTCTAATGAATTTAATCTTCAGTTACTGAGTTTTTCAACCCCAGAGTTTCTATTTGGATCTTTTTAATAGTTTCAGTTTTGTTTATGCATTGTCTTCATGATTTTACCTAGTTTAACATATGTGTTCTCTTCTAGCTTACTGAGCATCTTTAGAACGGTTATTTTAAATTCTTTGTCAGGCAGCTCATAGATCTGCATTTCTTTAGGATCTATTTCTGGAGTTTTATTTAGGTTCTTTGAGCCATATCTCCCTATTTTCTTTTGTTTGTTTGTTTTACAGCTTGTAATCTTTTGCTGAGTTTGGGGCATATAATAAAAGCACCTTTCCATGTCTTTGTGTAATAATGGTTTTTTGTAGGAGGAGACTTTTACCTATGAGCCCTGCTAGTGGTTCTAGGATCTCAAACTTTTTCAGATCTCTTGCTCCCCCTGACATCCACCTGCAGAACTGCAGTGTCAATGTGCAGCTTTCCTCTGCTTTAGTGGCTTCCAAACTCTGATGGCTGTCTATTCAGTATTCTGAATCAGGTGAGATAGAAACCAGTGCCTCAGGCAGCCCCCAGACCAGCCAGAATATTGAATACACAGTCCACTTATTTCTGTTCAAAGAGAGGAAGCTCAGTTTGGGGGTGGGGGACAACAGTTGCTGTGTTGCTGTGCTGTGTAGGAACATGATTGGGCATGCAAAATGTCATGAAATTTCCTATTTCTTTTGTTGTATTCTTTTTGAACTTATACTGGCTTAGATACTATAGCTTCTTTGCTCTTTAGAGTCCTTATGTAAGTACTCTGCTCTGTATATGGTTTTAGCACACAAAAACACCCTGTTGTCCTCTTGTCTTTGCTCATACTGTCCCTAAGGGACATACTTTGCTCATACTGTCCCCTTCAGCTCACTAATTTATTTGGTAAATAATTTTAGTATCTATCAGGTATTCTGTTGGGTCTGGAAATAGAGTGGAAGAGGCAGTGCTGGCCTTCTCTATACCTAATTGGGAAGGGACCTATAGCTGCCTAATCCACCACCGTTTAGAATACACTCCCTCTAATGCTTTTATAGTTAAACCATTTTGGTTGGCTCTGGAGATATGAGATAGCTGCTGCCCTGAAGTAACTTACCTTACAAATGAGAAGACAGATTTATAGATTAAAAGTATCAATATTTAGTAGACTATAAAAAGTAAGCAAGCAGCCTGTAAATGCAATGTGAACTCAGAATAGGACTTAGTAAGTAGTTGGACCTTGAACTCAGAATGGAAGAAAAACAACCTCTCTAGATGGTAAGCTTCTTAAAGGCATTTATTATTGGAAGGAGGTGTTTGGGTAAGATTGGGTAAAAATTATTTTCCATTTAAAATGGATGAGGCAAAAATGGGTACAGTGGCAGTTGCCTATAATTCCAGCAACTTGGGAGACCGAGGAAACAGGATCCCAAGTTGGAGGCCAGCCTTGGCAACATAGTGAAAATTGTCTCAAAATTTAAAACAGTAATAATAAAAAGGGCTGGGAATATAGCTCCCTGGATTCAATCCCCAGTACTCCAAGAACAGATGAATAATAAATGAATAAAAAAGCAGATGAGGCAGAGCTTCTCAGTCCTGGGTGAGCGGGAGAGTCGTGGAGCTACTCACAGAAGTGGCGGAATCAGGGAGTGGCTGTGCTTTAGTTTGCTTGTTTAACAAGACAAACGTCATGTTATGGCCAAGGTGTCTAATTTCAGGATTTGTCAGTACTGCTTTCTAAAGTGTTCCCTATGAGCCCAAAGAAATCTCTTCTTCCTCAGTTCCCTTCCAGGTTACCTACTTCTGTTGACTTCCTTCTCGCCTGTTCAGTTCATGTCCTATATAGTTTTCCTTTACCCACCTTTCCTTAGCTTGCTTGCTTTGGTTCTTAACAGTTGCACTGACATTCCATTGCCTTCCGTTTTCTAAACTTGAGGCACCTAGCAGAACTCAGTTGCAATCAAGTCGTTCATGACCACATTTTAGAATCTTATAATGGGAATGTTAATGGCATAAGCATTCCTTTAAGTTCTCTAAAGCCTCCCTTACATGCCAAATGTATATTTCTCATTCTTTCATCTCCTCCTCCTATCCAAAGGCATTATTAAGCCTTTGCCACTCTGGAAAATACCAAATAAATGTAAGACACAACCCCATAGTCCAGCTGTTCTCTAAACTAAAGATTGCCCGCCCCCATAATGTTGGGCAGAAACTCAGACTGAAGACTTCGTGGTGGTTTGGGATTAGAATGATGCATTGCTCCAGGAGTCATCACCACTTTTCTTCGTTCCTTTGCCACTGTCTCCCCATTTCTACTGTTACATTATTTTTTTCTTCCTTTTTTTTTTTTTTTTAAGAGAGAAGGTCAGTGAGAGGGAGAGAGAGACAGAGAGAATCAATTTTTATTGAGTTTTTCACATGGTTTTGTTGCTGACACTCAGTTGTGTACGTGGGTGCTGGGGTTTGAACCCATGTACTCGTGCATGCCATGCAAGCGCCACAACCGCTGAGCCACTGCTCCAGTCCCTCTTCCTGTTTCTTAAATATAACAAGTACAGATGGTTCCCGACTTACAGTGATGGTTCAACTTATGATTTTTTTTACTTTAAACTTGGTTGACTTTACAATAGCTGTTTACACATTATGTAAAAACCATGCTTTAAATTTTGAATATTGATGTTTTCCAGGGCTAGCAATATGCAGTATGATACTTTGTCATGGTGCTGCAAAGTGGCATTACTGCAGTGCCCAGGCAGCCATGTAAGCAGGAGGTAAACAACTGACGCTGTACAGGATGTGACTGTGTGCTAACCTGTGACGCTCACTCAGAAGGTCAGCTGTATCAGTGCTCGCGAAGCCACGTGCTGACGTGGGCTTGGGTTATTAACCAGGATCTTCCAGATGGACTGTCCACCTACTCTTCATCACTTGGCCCTTTTTAGGGTATAGGACAAAACCTTGCTGCTATTTCTTGCATTTCCCTTACACCCATACTGTGATAATCATGTCTACTTCTGCTTGGTTGAGCCTAGATTCTCTCTCACCTGTGAGGTATAGCAGGTACAAGAGAATTCTTACTCATACCAGTGAGAACTAGTGAGAGAGAAGCTATTTCACATGCAATTTTTTACTTTTTTGGGGTTTCAAATTTTATAACTTTGGAGTATAGAGGATGCCATTGGGGCAACATTACATGTCAGTGTTTAAACATTTTATCACCCATTGTAGTTTTCAAATTATTAATCATTTACTTCAACTATGAACTAATGGAGAAACATATTTAATGAGCAGAACCAAAAAAAATTTTTTTAAAGGAAGTGGGGACAGTGAGAGAGAGAAAGAGCGAAGCAGTTTTTATTTAGTTTTTCATGTGACTTTCATTCCTCAGACACTTCGTTGTGTACATGGTGCTGAGGTTTGAACCTGCATACTCACGCATGCTGGGCAAGCGCCGTAACCGCTGAGCCACCGCTCCAGCCCTAGAACCAAAAATTTGCTTCCCTAAATGTAGGTCTAAATTTTTCATTAATGGAGATTTAAGTCAAAGGCTCCTTCCTCAAAAAGGGACAGAAAAGGGGCTGGAGCAGTGGCTCAGCAGTTACGCTGCTTGCCTGGCATGTGCGAGGACATGGGTTCGAACCCCAGCACCACAAACACAAGGAAGTATTGGAGCAACAAAAGCCGCCTGAAAAACTAAATAAAATTGATTGTTTTTCTCTCACTGCCCCTCTCACTCTTTAAAAAAAAAAAAGGAAAAAGGGGGATGGGCAGAAAAGGTAACTAGAAGTACCATAAAAACTGCAATGACAAAAGAGTTAAAGAAATACTGAATTAGATTTACTGTAGTGTTTTAAGACATCAAATTAGGTAATCATTTTAGTTAAATGAGATTTTGTGGTGTTGCCTAATCCTGTTTCAGCTGCTTCTGTGCCTAAAGCACAGTGCTGGTATGTCATAGGCATGTGCTCAGTAAATACTAATTTGCTAAATTAATATGTAGCGATAGTGCCTTTTGTCAAAAATGCCCTCTAGTGGAAGCTGGTATCTTTTTTTTTTTCCAAGAGAGAGGGGGAGGGGCTGGAAACCTTTGGACTGGCATTTGCAAGTATGTGAGTTCAAACCCCAGGACCTTGTACACAACAAAGTCTCAGAGCAATGAAGGCCACGTGAAAAACTAAATAAAACTACTGATTCTCTGTCTCTCTCACTGTCCCTCTCTCTTTAAAAGAGAGATAGATAGAGAGAGAGAGAATGAGAGAGTGAAAAAGAATCATTTTGATTTAGTTTCTCATCTGGTTTTCGTTGCTCTGACACTTAGTTGTATGTGTGGTGCTAGGGTTTGAACCCAGGTCCTCATGCATGCCAGGCAAGCATTGTAACCGCTGAGCCTCTGCTCCAGCCCCAGAAGTTGGCATCTTTGAACAACATAGTCCCCATAATAACACTGAGTATTTGGTTGAAAGAAACTAACTTCATTTAAATATGCCACATTATTGGGAGCCATTAAAAGTGGTATCTTCAGTGTGCTTGCTTTCTGTCTGCAAACAACATACCATGTGTATAAGTTGTCTAAAAAGCCAACTCTTTTATAAACATTTGACCTTTCTGCTTGCATGTACCAATCTTGTTTATACTAGGACCTAGGCAATTACCCATACATACCCATGTAGCTAGGAAAGCATGGCAGTCCAGGAGCCAGATCTGGGAAAGAATAGGTTAAATCAGCAATCATAATTGTCTCTGCATAATGCAAAGCAATTCAGATTATCTATCAAAGGAAGGCGCTCTAACCAGGATTAGAAGCCAAGACTGGCATCTAATATCAGTAAAAGATGCCCAGGGGAAAACTGGGATCAAATTTTGGTTCTTTATATCAAAATTTCAGGGAAGGCAGTGAGTGGTGAAAGTGGTACAGCCTTTGCCTTAAGGAGTATGAAATATGGCTAAGAAACCAGATAAACAGCTGAGAGCTTGGGGGCATGTCGTGTTTGTTGAGGGAAAGATTCACTGTGTGGTAGAGTGGCCAGGAAAAGCCTTATGCAAATGACAGACCTGACAACACAGTGGCACATGCCTGTAATCCCAGTGACTCAGGAGGCTCACGTAGGAGGATCACAAGTCTGAAGCCAGCATCAGCAACTTAGTGAGGCCATAAGCAACTTAGCAAGACCCTTTCTCAAAATAAAAAAAAATAAAAAGGCTGGAGATGTAGCTCAGTGGTAAAATGCCCCTGGGTTCAATCCTAAGTAACAAAAAAGAAAATGATAGTAGATCTCAGCGGGGCTTTGAAAAGGATAGCAAGTCAAGAACGTGAGTGTTCTTTGGACTTCTGAGGAAATGATTAGTAGACCAGAAAGGGTGGGAGATAATATTTAAAGCTAGTCAGGGGTCAGATTGTTTGGAATATTTTTAAAGGTCCTGGAAACTTGGACTTATTTACATATGAGCAAGCCATTAAAGGTATGGTTGGAGGTTGTTGCTTTAGTTTAATTTGGAACAGTGGTAAATATTAATTATGGATTTAGAAGCCCAAGAGAACTAATGGGGAAAGGAAATGATTCATTTGCTTCAAAAAGTGATAGCACTGCTCTTATACAACAACAAAAACAATACTCTTGGTAGAGGTGCCCATCATACTCCCCATGGCACTCAGCCCGCACCAGGCCACAAGCTCTTTACCCTCCAGTACTGGGATTATTGCTGTCCTAAATTTGAGTCGCTTGCACATTTGTTTTGTTTCCTCCATCATTGTCCCTCTCTCCACCATTAACATACCATCTATTTTAATACTTCTTTTTTTTCAGGGCTGAGGACTGAACTTGGGGGCCTTGTGCATGCTAGGCAAGCACTCGGCTGAGCTAAATCCCCAACCCCTGAATACTTCTTTTTATTTACTTTTTAAAGAGAGAAGGACAGAGAGAGAGAGAGAGAGAGAATCAGTTTTATTTAGTTTTTCATGTGGCCTTCGTTGCTCTGACACTTTGTTGTGTACATGGTGCTGGGGTTTGAACCTGTGTCCTTGCGCATGCCAGGCAAGCGCCGTAACCACCGAGCCATGGCTCCACCCCCTGAATATTTCTTTTTAAAAATCTTTATTGTAGTACTGAGGATTGTACCCAGGGGCACTCTACCACTGAGTTATATCCCCAACCCTTTTTGATTTTTTTTTTTTTTTAATTTGGAGACAGGATCTGCTAAATTGACCAGGTTCACCTTGATTTTGAGATCCTTCTGCCTTTGGCTCCTGAGTAGCTGGGATTACAGGCATGCACCTGGCTTAAATACTTTCAAAAGTATAAACTAACATGGAATTTCTACAGGGATTAAAGTAAACACTGGATTACCTAGTCACAGTTTCCCAAGGCTTACAGACCTGTGATCACTGGGATAATTTTGGGGGTCCTGTTTTGCTGGGGGTTTTTTAGTGCTGGCGATTAAACCCGGACCTCAGGAATGCTAGGCAAGTGCTCTATCACTGAGCTACACACCCAGCCTGGGGTCTTACTTTGAACAGCTATATCAGTAACTAAAACCATCGTACACAATGTCCAGAAGAGACAGATTTGCAAGTAAATTTTATCAGATCTTTGTAGAACAGATAAATCTTGGAAGAATATGTTCCAGAGATAAATAGGGAAAGTAACTCATCTTAATTTTTAAAGTTGGTGTGATAGTAAAACAGGAAAGGACAATATAATAAAAGGAAAGATTAATCTTGCTTCTGAAAATGGATTTAAATTTTCGAAATAAAATCTTAGCAGGTTGAATATAATATTGTATTAGAAAACAAAACATCAAGACCAAATTTTTTGTTTAAAGTTACAGGAGACCATCATATTTTTTTTAAGAGAGAGAGAGAGGGATAATGAGAGAGAGAGAAAGAGAGAATCAACTTTATTTAGTTTTTCATATGGCCTTCATTGCTCTGACACTTTTCATTGTGTATGTGGTGCTGGGGTTCGAACCCACATCCATGCACATACCAGGCAAGTGCTATAACCACTAAGCCACCTCTCTAGCCCCAAGAACAAATTTTTTTATCATTATATGCAAGGATGGTTGAGCTTCAGAAAATCTATCACTGATGTAACCCAACTCACTAATTTTCAAAGGAGGAAGGTCATATGATTTTCTTACTAGGTTCAGAAGAAAATACTAGATGAAATTTAATATTTAGTGTAATTAAATTTATTCTAGCCAAGGGCTGGAGCAGTGGCTTAGTGGTTGGAGCACTTGGCCTGGCATGCACCAGGACCAGTTGAAACCCTGGCACCACATACACAACTAAGTGTTGGAGAAACAAAGGCCAGACGAAAAGATAAATAAAATTGATTCTCTCTCACACACTCTCTCTAGCTCTTATTGTCTTCCTCTCTCTCTTTTAAAAAAAATATATATTTTTTTGGTGTAGCCAAGGTGGAACTAAAAATGAACTTCCATAATCTAAGCATAGGAGAGGTGGAGTGGTGGCTTAGCTGTGGGAGCACTTGCCTGGCATGCACCAGGACCGGTTGAAACCCCAGCACCCTATGCACAACTAAGTGTTAGAGAAACAAAAGCCAGATGAAAAAATAAATAAAATTGATTCTATCTTTCTCTGTATCTCATTCTCTCCCTCTTTAAAAATAAATAAATAAAATAATAAAGTTAACCAAAATCCCCTAGGTAGAGGTTATACTTACTGGTAAAACTAAACCCATTATCTCCAAAGTCCCAACCAGGACATGGTGCCCACTCTGTCATACCTACTATTTACTAATGTATTAGAATTCCTAGCTAATTCCAGAAGACAAGAAAAAAAAAAAGATATAGAAAAGAAAGGAAAGTTGTCTATACTTGAAGATGATGTGATCACCCATAGAAAATTCAAGAGAATCTACAAATTATTAGAGCAGTTCAGTTCAGCAAGGTTTCTGAATATTAGACCTTATTTTGAATAATATGAATATATAATTTTTAATTCAAAATTATCAAAAAACAGCAGTTTGTATGAGTCAAACTAATATAAAAATTATCACATTTAGTAAATGTGTAAATTCTTTTTGTACCTGGGATTGAACCCAGGGGTGCTTAACCACTGAGGAACATCCCCAGCCCTTTTTTTCCTTTTTCTTTTCTTTCTTTCTTTTTTTTTTAGAGACAGGGTCTCACTAAGTTCCTGGGGCTGGCTTTGAGCTTGGCTTTGAGCTTGGATCCTCCTGCCTTAGCCTCTTGAGCCACTGGGATTATAGGCACGTGCCACTGCTCCTGGCTCCAGTGTGTGTGTGTGTGTGTGTGTGTGTGTGTGTGTACTTTTGTTTTAAAAAAGAGAGAGAAAATCAATTTTATTTGATTCTGATTTCTGTAGTTCAGCCCCTTAGTTGTATATGTGGTGCTGGAGTTTGAACCTGGGTCGTCATGCATGCCAGGCAAGCACAATACACAATACCACTGAGCCACCACTCAAATCCCTCATTGTTCTGTTTTAAATAGGGTTAAAATCACTACCTTATCAGCTTGTTGTGAGGAATAAATGCTATATATATTATACGTGCATATATCAACAAGATATATATGATATATATATATATATATATATCATAAGAACATTGCCTGGATGTGGTTAAGTGTTCTATAAATGATAGTTGATTTAATTTTTATAATTCAAGTTAGTTATAAAAATACTGGAAAGTATCAAGTCCCAACCAGATTTTGCCAAGTGGTTTTCAACTTGAGAGATCTTAAATGGAAAGCTACCTACACCTGAAAATGTCAGCTTCTTGCCCAGAACTCTCGTAGGTGGCATTACCCTGGTGAAATCATACTAGGGTCTAGACTTTAAAAGTACAGAACTTCAATTCTGTGAGAAGAAGATATGATGACTGGTTATCTTTGGAAGTGACTTATATGGTCAAAACCATCAGAGTGAAGATTGATTTACAGTGAGAAATAAAACTGTTAAGTACACTGGTACTTGAGTTTGGTGGTTATTGCATTCTCTCCCTGAAGCCTGTCTATATGGAAAATCAATTTTGGTTTTCTGTGCAAGAAATAAATGCAGAGGGAGTCTGCTGGATGGTTTTCGAGATGAGGCCCTCTATGCTATCACCAGACTTCAGTGGTTTATTTATGAGTTGGAGACCTACTCCCTTCAGCAGTGCAGGACAAACACTGCCTAATTATTGCTCAGAGGACACTTACTGCTGACCTCCAGTCTACAGTCAGGCATGCACTGACATCCTCAACAGTCATATTCTGTCTGGGTCATGGTTTGGAGGCCCTCAGAACTCTGTTACTTTTTTTTTCTTTTTTACTTCATTCCCAGAAGATAAACTCATTTTTTTAAAAAAGAGAGAGGGATAGAGAGAGAGAAAGAGAGAGAGAGTGTGAGTGCATATTTGTAAAAGATTCCCTTCACAAAAACATAAGGTGTCCAGGAAACACTTAAATGTAGATATGGATGGGAAAATTCATTATCATGAATAGGTCAATTTTCCCCAAAATAAGTGTAAATTCAATGCAATGTCAAACTTTCAAAAGGATTTTTTTGGACAGAATTTTACAACTCATCCTAAGTTTCATATGCTAAAGAAACAAAAATGGTTAAAGCTACTTTGGAAAAGAATTGGTGGAGAAGAGGTGGTGTGAGCCAGCAAGATTTGCCTAACTTGTCTCTGTGGTAATGGGAGCCCTGTGGTGATGGGAAACTGAGTCAAACAGGCCAGCAGAACAGGAAACAAAGGGGCTGGAGTGGTGAGGCTTGCCTGGCATGTGTGAGGACCATGCCAGTTCCAACCCCAGCACCACGCACACAAAGCAAAGAAGTCTCGGAGCAATGAAAGCCACATGAAAAGTTAAATAAAATTGATTCTCGCTCTCCTTGCCCTTCTCTCTTAAAGAAAAGAAAGAATAGGAAACAAAAGCAAAACAACACAGATCTGTATAACCTTTAGGAAAAACTAAGGGGCTGGAGCGGTGGCTCAGCGGTTAAGGCACTTGCCTGGCATGCAGGAGGACGTGAGTTTGAACCCCAGCACCATGTACACAAAACAATAAAGTGTCAGAGCAACAAAAGCCACATGAAAAATTAAATAAAACAGATTTTCTCTTTCTCTCTTTCTCACTGTCCCTCTCTTTAAAAAGAAAAAAGAAAAAGAAAAAACTATAAGGTAGTATTATCTTGGGGTACAAAATGATTTCTAAAACATAAAATGCACTATATGATTGCATTAACTATAAATCTTAGGCATGACAAAAGACATCCTAAACAAAAGACAAGCCACATACTTTCACACACACAGATACTTAACAACACATCAAAGTGGCAGAGGCCTTACATCCAGAACATATAAAGAACTCTAATCATTTAATGAGAAAAATCACCCAATCAAAAAAATGTATTGTTTTATGTCTTGGAATATGAAATGCCTATGATTTGTTTCTGCTGATATTAAATATGTTTCTACTGATAGTGCTTCAGAGCAGTTTAGTTCATATTAGTTCTGGTAAGTTTTTATGTGAGTGGAAGTATAGTGGTGAGTGTTTTTCAGTTCACAAAAGAGAAAAGAGAATGGCTAATATATACTTGAAAAGATGGTCAACTCTACTGTGGTAATCCAGAAGACACACTTCAAAAATTTAAAATCTTATACAGGTTGATCACATTTGATTAACAGGTTTGAAGTTTGCATCATAGCTCAGCCATGTACCAGCAGTGCAACCATGGAGAAGGTTCATTGCCTCTGAGTTTCTTTTTTCTATTTTATTTATTTTTTTAAAGAGAGAGAGAAAGTGAGAGAGAGAGAGAGAGGGAGGGAATCAGTTTTATTTGGTTTTTCTTGTGGCTTTTGTTGCTCTGGCACTTCAGCATTTCATTGTGTACATGGTGCTATGGTTCGAACCCACATCCTTGCACATGCCAGGAAAGTGCCCTAACCTCCGAGCCGCCGCTCCAGCCCAGAAGATATACTCTTAACTCTTATTTTGGAGACATTTTATGTCATTGACGTGTACAAACACAAAGTGATGATTCCTTATTTAGTTTTGGTGCTGGGGATTAAACCCAGGGGTGCTTTACCACTAAGCACATAGCCCCCTTCTTAAATTTTATTATTTTTTTTTATTTTGAGAAAAGATCTAATTTCTTCAGGGCCTTGCAAAATTGCTGGGGGCTGAGTTTGAACTTGCGATCTCCTTCTGCCTCAGCTGTTCAAGTCACTGGGATTATAGGTGTGTGCCACCACATGCAGTAGAATTCCATATTTCTTTAACCTTAGTGACATCACCTTGGTAGTTCAGCCTCTGTCTTTCCATTAAAGTCCAAATTAGATCTAGAACAACTCAATGTGATATTTACTGGAAGACTTGTAAGTTGACCTTTTAGAACTAGTTCTGCACTAAATGGTCCCTCAGAAGTCTGATAATTGGTCAGGTGTGGTGGCACATGCCTTTAATCCTAGTGACTTGGAAGGCTGAAGCAGGAGAATTGCTTGAGCCCGGGAGTTTGAGGCCTGCCTGGGGAAAATGAGACTCTTAAAAAAAGTTGCTTAATGAATTACATATATACTTTGTTCATTTTAATCTTTGTTACAGATATACCTCAGGGCTGGAGCAGTGCCTCAGTGGTTACAGTGCTTGCCTGGCATGCACAGCGACTTGGGTTTGAACCCCAGCATACATAACACATACATAACACAGTGTTGGAGCAACAAAAGCCACATGAAAAACTGAATAAAATTGACTTTCTCTCTCTCTCTCTCTCTCTCTCTCTCTCTTTAAAAAGAAAAAATGCTATACTTCACTGATATTATCATTTGATGGGTATTTAGTGTTTAACGCAGTTACCACAGGCAACATAGGAGGGATGCTGGAGAAGTACTCGTGAGGCTCAATTTTTGTTTCCTGTCCCTGTCCCTGCACCCTCTCTCTCTAGTGACCATCCTCATTTGTCATTAAGGCTCAGAGGCAGTGATTCATACTTTCCCCTCCCTCTTTAGCTTCTTTCTGTCAGCATCTGCTTATTCAGTATCCTGTCCTTCACATCTCTTCTTTCTATTTCCTGCTATTTCCTGTATTTAGTTAATAGTTGATTAGCTTAGTACATTTCCCTTGTGAAATTATGTTTGCCTTTAATAGGGACTTTGATGTCTTCATGTAAATTGTGAGACTCACTGGCAGCATAGGAAGGTGGATATTTCAAAACGGGAGCAGAGGTGCGAGGATTAGTGGGACTTAAATTGTAAGAAGTGCATTGCATGGGTGTGCAGTGGCCCTGTTTATGGGGAGGCTGTCTTATTGCAGGAGTTAGGGGACAGCCCTCTCACCTCCTGTGCCCGTTCACTATAGTGGAGTTCCCAGAAGCACTCCTGCTTTGCCCCTATACAAGAGATGAGGGTCATGCACAGTTCAGGTCTTTCAAATGCCTTCTATGGTTTATTTGAAAGAAGGCCCCTTTGATATTTTTGCCACGCAGCACATTCTGTTGGACCTGAAAGTATTCAGTGAGCATACCCCCACTGGAGACAGCTGAGGTAATGCAGTGGGTTTACTTTCAACAACTTTATTGGGTTTTTTCTATTCCTGCACTGTGTTGCTATTAAACAATTTTTGAAGACTTAAGAAAAATAGATGAGATAAAACCCTTTAATTTGTTTTGAAAGGACCATGATTTTTCTTGATTTTAATATGTAAGTGTCCTCTAATTGTTTAAGAATATCATACTATGAATGCCTTCATAGATGAAACTCTGGATAAAATCAAGACTACAGTGTTAGTTACTGTAACCTGCCTGATAAGGCAAAAGCCCTTTGGAGACAAAAATGAGTGGCTGATAAGAGCCTGTTTTCAGGGATAGGTGATATGGCTGGCCATGTCAGCCAGTATTTTGGATATATTAACTACTTTCAGAGTATAGGGAGTGCATGGACTCTCATTTGAGCCTCCCTTGCCATTCAGCTGATTCCCTTCACCACCTCCTAGCATACACACACACACACACTCACTCACACACTCACTCCCCTGCTCCCACTCTTTTAGAGATGTCAGTGGGGTGCTGAGAAAGAGAATTTACTGACCAATTAACTGGAATAATATTAGGAGCTATTCCATGAGGGAAGGGAAGATTTCTTGAGAATTAGGGGAAAGAGTCTGCCTACAAATTCACTTCTATGCACAGCTTTTAGGAATGCCCCATGAAAAGAAGAGTAGAAATTACCTTGGTACCTTGAATGATATGACAAGGGGTTCTTTTATATTATCAGTTTGCAGTAAATGTCTGTTATTTGCCAGTTGTAAACTTATGGATGAGAGGAGGGAAGAGGGGGCATTTTTTTTGGTACTGAGATTGAATCCAGGGGCACTTTACCATTGAGCTATGTCCCCAGCCCTTTTTATTTTAAGACACGGTCTTACTAAGTTGCTGAGGTTGGCCTTGAAACAAGTGTCCTACCTCAGCCTCTGGAGTCCCTGTGATTACAGGTGTATGCCACTGTGTCAACAGAAGGACTCTTTATGAAGTGGCAAGTGCAATTAGAACATCTCAGGTACTCTATATACCATAAATGTCATCAACTGCCTATCTCAGAATGTTTTCCCAATGAAAGCATGGCACATAAGCTCTGTGCTTATCTTCAGTCATCTTACTGATGCCTGAAAAATTTTTTTTTGTACTGGGAATTTAACTCAGGGGCACTTTACCTACTGAGCTATACCCCCAACCCTTTTTATTTTGAGACTGGGTCTTTCTAAGTTGCTTAAAGCCTTGCTAAGTCACTGAGTCCGACCTCAAACTTGCAATCCTTCTGCCTCAGCTTCCCAAGTCACTGGGATTACAGGCATGTGCCACCATACCCAGCTTGATGCCTGATTTTTAAAGATGGTTGAAACACTGAGTTTCCTTATTTATTTTCTTAAAAATAGGTAAGCACATATTTTTCCCCTAAAGGTGCAAAGGTGGACAACAGTGTCCTTTCTATCTACTCCCCATCAATTTACCACAGAGCATGTGGCATTGCTAATTTTTTGTTTATCCTCTGAGCTGCATAAGTGCGTGTATGAGGCTTTTTTATACATGTGATGACACATTATATACCTGTTCTGTTCCTTTCCTGCACATTGTTTTTTTTTTTCAGGGCTGAGGATCGAACTAGGGGCCTTGCGTATACTCCGCAAGCGCTTTGCCACTGAGCTAAATCCCCAACCCCTGTGGGTTTTTTTTTTTTTTAACAACTGTTGGTTTCCTTTGTATGGCTGATTTGTAATTCGTTTTATCTCTTCCCTATTAAAATTCATGACTGTTCTCTTTGTAGGTTCCAGTGTTTTCTTTAGTATATATTTCATAAATATTTCTGTGTATTTGGCGTCTTTTCTTTGGACATTTGTCATCTTTGCTCTTGAAACCAGGTGCTTAAAGTTGTGTCTCAGCTGGGCATGATGGCACACACCTGTAATCCCAGCTGATACTTAGGAGGCTAAGGCAGGCATATTCAAGGACAGCCTGGGTAATTTAGCAAGACCCTGTCTCAAAATGTAAATTAAGAAAGAACTGGGGATGTTGCTCAATGGTAGTGCACCACTGGGTTCAGTCTCCAGTACCATTCACACACACATGGTATTTCCATGCAAAATATGATGGGTCTCTGTCCTGACACAAGTCTTGGTGTAGTAGTGGAGAGGGGCACAGGACTAAATGTTACTACTGTCATTTAAGTAGTAGGACATCAAGAAGACAGGGTTCCCATTTCCTAGAATAGCCACCAAGACAGCCAACATTGGCATCTAATCCTAAGGATGCATTTGTAACTTCTAGTCAGATGTATTTTCTTTGCTCAGAAATTGTTCCTTTTTTTCTCTGCAGGCAGTTTCTAATGTATATATGTGTCTTCCATACAAATGGCCATGTGTGGAAAGCCTTCCTCAGCCATGTGGAGAAAGTGGGAGGAGGGTTTCCCCATCTCACTGCTTGGGCTGCAGCTGGAAAGCAATTCTTAGCATCTTAAGTTGCAAATCTGAATTTTTCTCAGAGAAAATACATTTGAAGCTGGGTGTGGTGGTGCATGCCTGCAATCCTTGCAACTCTGGAGGCTGAAGCAGGAGGATTACAAGTTCAAGACCAGCGTGGGCAATTTAAGATAAAAATAACAAGATTAAAAATAAAATAAGAAGGGCTGGGGGTGCAACTTAGTAGTAGAGTAAACCTGGGTTCAATCACCAGTGCTACCAAACAACGAAAAGACAATAAATATATTTGGTAGCTTCCACAGTGGTAGTACTAGTATCCTAGTACTGTATTATAGACACATCGTAAGTTCATTAGGCTTTTCAAATGAGATTGAGTGCTAGTCATAACATTATTTATATGACAACACATATTCCAAAGGCCCCACTGGCAAACAACTGGTTGGTTGCTTGATATATTTGTGAATATTGTATTGGAGCTGTGTGGCCAAATTTTGCTATGGCACACCAAGCATCATGTGGACTGGGAGTAAGATTAATATGACTTGAGTCAGAAATAAAAATATTTGGATTTTTAAAACTATAATTTTTGGGCACAGTGGTGCATGATTATAATCCCAGCAACTTGAAAGGCTGAGGCAGGAGGATTGCAAGTTCAAAGTCAGGCTCAGAAACTTTGTGAGGCCCTGAGCAACCTAGTGAGACCCTGTCTCAAAATAAAAAAATGAGCTGGGGATGTAGCTCAGTGGTTAAGTGTCCCTGGGTTTAATCCTTTGTACCAAAAAAAAAAAAAGAAAAAAAATATATGTGTGTGTGTGTGTGTGTATAAAATAAAATATATGTATATGTATATACACATGTATATGTGTATATATGTGTGTATATATATATTTTGAGCTACAGTTTGCTGAGACTACAGTGACTCCTAGGATATAATAAGGTAAATGCCTTTCCACTTGGATGACTGGAATTGGTGAAGAAGGAGCAGAGTTCTGGGGAAAAAAAAAAAATCAGGGGTTCTTCTTTCCCAATAAAGGAACAAGTTTCAGAGATAGAGAATCCAAGCAAGCAAGGACATTTTTTTAAAGGTGGAGTGCAGAGGGAGAGAGAGAAAGAGAGAATCAATATTATTTATTTTTTCATCTGACTTTTTTGTTTCCCCCGCAGTTAGTTGTGTATGTGGTGCTGGGGTTCAAACCTAGTCCTTTGGTGTGCCAGGCAAGTGCTCCAGCTGTTGAGCCACCATTCCAGCCTCTAAGTGAGGGCATTTTAACAGACTGACTGAAGTGGCTTAATGTCCCCAGAAAGTTTTGTAAACACAATTTTAGATAAAAATCTGATGAAATTATTGAAAAATTTTGGGAGGGAGGCTTGGAAAGAAGTCTCCATCTGAGTCTAAAAGGTAGACTTGAGGCCCTACCGAAAGGCCCATGCAGGCAATCTCTGTGGTCAATAATGTAAGAAAAAACTTAACTGCTTTGATTTGGTGCATGCTTAGGGTGGGCAGCAGGTAGGTAAGGGAGAGTGAGTAAAGTAAAACTAGAAATGGTTTAAAATGATGGTGGAAATGAAGAGTGCCTCATCAGCTAATTTGTGGGTGAATGGTTTGTATCCCAAGGTTTTTTTCCTTACTGTCAGAGAGGATATTGTTTGCTTTTTTGTCCTTAAAAATATTTTCAGTGGAAATTTTTAAGCATACACAAAAATAAAGAGACTAGTATAATGAATTCTATGTAACCATCAAAGAGGCTCAACAATTATCAACATCTTTTTTCCCCCCAGGGCTGAGGACCGAACTCAGGGCCTTGCGCATGCTAGGCAAGCACTCTGCCACTGAGCTAAATCCCCAACCCCAATTATCAACATTTTGACAATCTTGTTTTATCTATCTTCCTGCCACTTCCCTCACCCCAGAGTATTTGAAAACAAAATCCCCACATCATAATATTTTACCTTTAAACACGTCATAGGTAATCATGGTTAATGCTTCCATACAAAGATTTTTAAAATGTAATCATAGGGGCTGGAGCTGTGGCTCAGCGGTTATGGTGCTTGCCTGGCATGCCTGAGGACGCAGGTTCAAATCCCAGCATCACATATACAACTAAGTATCAGAGCAATGAGAGCCCCACGAAAAACTAAGTAAAACTGATTCTCTGTCTCTCTTCTCTCTCACTGTTCCTTTCTTTCTTTAAAAAAAAAATGTAATCATAGGGGCTGGAGGTGGTTCAGTGGGAGAGTGCGTGCCAGGCAAGCATGATGACCTGGATTTGATACCCAGCACCACATGTACAACTAAGTGGTGGAAAAACAAAAACAAGGTGCAAAAATAAAATTGACTCGCTCTTTCTCTGAAAAAAACTAATAAAAACTGCAATCATAGTACATTATCATATCAAATTAATCATTACTCAATGTCATACTTATTCTATGTTCCAGTTTCTCCAGTTGTGGGCTGGGAGTGGTGAGGAGGGAAGTTGGAGGAAGGGGCTGTACAGGGGCATGAGTAAATGTTGGGGGTATTTGATGTGTTCATTATTTTAATTGTAACTTCATAAGTATATATCTTGACAAAACTTACCAGATTGTACATGTCCAACCTTCAGTTTATTGTATGTCAATTATACCTGAATAAAGCTGTTTTAAAAAAACTAGTGATATAGCTACAGGCAGTATTTTAGAACGTTTTCCCCCAATTTTCTAAGACACATCTTTTTAATAGTTGGTTTATTCAATCAGTATCTTAGACCAAGGGCACTAGCACAGGTCTGTAATCCCAATGACTTAGGGGACTGAGGCAGGAGATCTCAAGTTTGGGGCCAGCCTCAACAATTTAGTGATGCCCTAAGGACTGGAGATGTTGATCAGTGGTAAAGCACCCTGGGTTCAATCTCCAATACCAAAAAAAGAAAAAAAAAGATTGGTATTGCTTTTTTTTTTTTTCCTTAAAAAGAGAGCGACATGGGGCTGGAGCAGTGGCTCGGCAGTTACAGTGCTTACCCCACATGTGCAGGTATGCAGGTTCAAACCCCAGCACCATGTACACAATAAAGTCTTGGAGCAATGAAAGCCACATGAAAAACTAAATAAAATTGATTCTCTCTATCTCTCTCACTGTCCCTCTCTCTCTGTATACATGGTGCTGGGGTTTGAACTCACATACTCGCACATGCCAGGCAAACGTTGTAACCGCTGCGCCACTGCTCCAGCCGGATTGATATCTTAATAAGAACCATGCATTAAATTTGGTTGATATATATCTAACTTTTCTATTTTTATTTTTTTAAAGACAGCGAATCAACTTTATTTAGTTTTTCATCTGGTTTTCATTGCTCTGACACTTGGTTGTGTATGGGGGTTTGAACCTGGTTCCTCACACAAGCCAGACAAACACGATACCACTGAGCCACTGCTCCAGCGCACTTTATTTATTTAGTTAGTTAGTTAGTTAGTTAGTTAGTTAGTTAGTTTTCACTAAGTTGCATAGGGCCTCCAGAAGTTGCTGAAGCTGGCTTTGAACTTGCAATCCTCCTGTCTCAGCCTTCTGAAATTACAGGAGTGTGCCACAACATCTGGCAACATATCTAAATTTTTGATAATCTATAGTGGATCTACTCTCCCTGCCTCCTTTTGTAGTTCCATTTGTTAAAGAACCCCTATCACTGATCCTATAGCATTTGCCACATGGTTTTTGGTGATTTGACTGATCACAGCCTGTGTTGGCAATGTGCTTATCTCCTATTCCCCATAGTCTGGTAGTTAGCTCTAAAGGCTTCACTGGACTCAGGCTTAGTTCTTTTAGCAAGAGTATGTGTAAGTTTTTGATTGGCTGTTTAGCAGCTGTAGAGAACATGGTAGGTGGGAGACATACTGCGGGGACAAATCATGCTTCCTATGATCAGATTTTTAGAGAATCAACACTGATTTTCTCAGTGCTAGCAATGTGATTTTTTTCTGCGTGTCAGAAGAGAACTAGAAGCCTTCAGTTTGGATCTTGTTTTATCACTAGTTGCCAGGAAGATCATGCTAAAACAAAAAACTGCTAGTGACCCTATGGTTTCCCCTTTCCAGTGTTGTTATTATATATATATGTATGTATGTATGTATATATATATATGTAGTTATATATATATATATATCTTTAAATATCTACTAGAGATATGCACAAGCTTTTTTGGGGTTTATTATGAACATGGTCTTGTTTTTGGCTTTGCTCTTTAATTGACCCTTTTGTTCCATCTCCAAAGTACAAAATACCGGTCTCAAAAATATATATGTTGAAGAGGGAGATCTTTTCATTCCTATACTAATTCTCCTTTCCTTTTGCCTTTTGGGAAAAATAATTAAAGTACTGGGAATTGAACCCAGGGGTGCTTTACCACTGAACTACATCCCCAGCCCTTTTTGTATTATTCTGAGACAAGGTCTCACTAAGTTGAAGTTGGACTGGAATTTGAGATCCTCCTGCCTCAGCATCCTGAGTGGCTGTGATTATAGGCATGCACCACTGTGCCTAGTTCAGGGAAACTTAATACCAATGTAGTAATCCAGTCAGAATGACACACAGTGCAAAATGGTTTGCACAGTACAAGTCTTGCACCCATTTATACTTACCTGAAGTGAGGTTTCTGCTGCACTTAATGAAATTGGTCTGTATGTAATATGGGTAAAGACAGTTCAATGCCTATCTCAATAAAGAGAAGAGGTAGCAATTTAACAGATCAGTATTCTACTGTATAGGATAATTTTTTCCTAGCCAATGGAAAATTCTGGTCTGTGATTGACATATTCTGTTGGTTGGATAATTCATATATTGGCATTCACAGGGAAGTCAGATTGAAATTGATTCTCTGGTTGGTGAGGGGACTGCTGTTTTGCAGGACCTGTGCGTTGGGACAGCTTGGGAACAGGCTACTGGGAAGGCTGAAATGCACACAGTACCTATTTTGAGGTTAATACTTGAGGATGGCCTCAAGTAGGTGTAGAACCAACACCTGATTGTAGCAAATCGATTCCTTTGATCTGGAGACAACACAAACTACAAAGTAATTTTTGATTTTGCAGTGCTAGGGATTGAACCCAAGACCTTGTGTATGCTAGGCAAGCACTCTACCACTAAGTCTCACCGCAGCCCAACAAACTATCAAGCTTGAAGCAGACCTGAGAAATCCTTATACCACTAATCTGGTTCTCTTCAACTTTTGGCTGCCACTTCTCTGCAGAATAAAGGGTAGTATTTCTGAGGAGGGTAGAGAGAGCATGTGAGGGGAGTCTCCCAATGTATTCAGAATTTTCTGATTTTTTGCCACCTTGCCTTCAATATAGTATCCAGAAAAAAGGGCTGAGTTTTGGGCACAGACCTCTGTGGCAAGAGTATTAAGTTAATGAATCCAAAAGTGTGATGCCTTAAAGGCCAGCTAGCTTAGCTTTGTTCTACAGATGGCATCTCCTTAGCCCCCTTTCAGTCATTTTACTCATCTTGGTCATCAGGAGACCCGGACAACAGAGAGTGCATAGCACAGAGTTTGATCATCACTGCAACTAAACAATCAGAAAAGCACAAAAAGTGCAGTAGCTTCTTCCTCCAAACATCAGTAATAGGATTGTACCATAATGCAGGTATCAGTATGTGCAAACTGGAGGCAGAGCTGTTGCAATGAAATGGAAACATTTTAAAAAGCTTTATACTTTTCTGGTAGTGGGGATAGAACCCAGAGCTTGACACATGCTTTACCATTGAGCGACACCCCCAGCCCAGAAATGGAAACATTTTATATTTAAAAGTATGTGTGGGGTTCTGTGAGCATAAAAATTATTGAGTTGTATACCTGAAGTGGGTGAAAAATATATACATATATTTTGGTACTAGGGATTGAACCCTATTCAATTGTTGCTTAACCACACCCCCAGCCCGTTTTATTTATTTTTAAAGAGAGAGGGACAGTGAGAGAGAATCAGTTTTATTTGGTTTTTCATGTGACTTTCCTTGCTCTGACACTTCATTGTGTACATGGTGCTGGGGTTCAAACCGCCATCATCCCTCATGCCAGGCAATCACTGTAATCTCTGAGCCACTGCTCCCCCTGCCGCCCCACCCTTTATGTTTTATTTTGAGATGGGATCTTGCTAAGTTGTTCCGAGCCTGGCTAAGTTATTGAGGCTTTGAATTTGCAATCTTCCTGCCTTAGCCTCCTGAGCTGATAGGATTACAGGCGTGTGCCCTTGCACCCAGCTAAAGTGGGTGAATTTTATGGTATGTAAGTTACATCTCAGTAAAGCAATTTAAAAATATTAGTGGAAATTAAAACACATAAAATGCTGTATTGAAAATGATACTTAACATTCCAGGAATAGGTGAAATCATTAAGAGAACTGAGGACAAAACCTTAAGGAAAGCCTGCCCGTCCAGGGAGCAGGGAGACACATGAAAACAGGTGTGATCCTAGTGTAGGAAGGGAACAGACCAGAACAGTGGCCTGGAGTTCAGGGGAGAATGCATGTTTGGGGTCAAGTGAAGAATAAATGTGGATGGAGGCTGAGAAAAAGCTAATGAATTTAGCTGTAAGAAAATTACTAGTGACCTTTGGAAAAATAGTTCCCATCACATCTAAGTGTTAGGGAGAGAGCTGTAAAGGAGATGAAGCTGCATATTACTCCTGCCAGAGATAAAGTGAGCAGCAGAAGAAATAGTCTAACCAGCATTAAGGGTAGTCTAGAGGTAGGGCAACCTTGTGTCTTTCTTTTTGTCTCTTCTCTCCCTTTAGTCACAATAGACTTGAGAATATTTTCAGTGAAAGGAAGGAAGCAGGGCTGGAACAGTTGCTCAGTGGTTTCAGGACTTGCCTAGCATGTGCAAGGACCCAGCTTGTAACCCCAGCACCACATACACAATTAAGTGTCAGAGCAATGAAAACCAGATGAAAAATTAAGTAAAATTGAGTCTCTCGGTGTCCCTCTCTGGCTCTTAAAAAAAATAAAATAAAAAGAAGCAGCAGCAGCAAAAAGAAGAGAGAATGGAAGTACATGGGCTGAGACCCAGTTGAAGCTCTTCCTGTGGTTAGAGAAGTCAGTATTTGGTACAAAATAAAGCATTTTTGCTGTCATTTGCTGTTGGATGACAGATGTCAAAGCATCTCTCTTTCATTTTCCTGTATGGTGGCAGGGATGCCCGCCCCTCTCCATGGGCAAACCATTGTGCTGGGCCCAGTTCTCTGAATGAACTCTACTCCCACCCTTTTGCCCCTGTGCCACCCACACACACACCTGTCCCTGGTCCCTGCCATGCTGGGATTGAACCTGGCTGCTGAGGCAGATTCAAGGCTCTACCACTGAGCCACACCCCCAGCCCTACTCTACTGCTTTTGCATTGAAGAAAGTACATCCTAATGAAGGTGAGATATTATCATGCTGGTGTAACCCCAAATCTGGAATAACCCATGACTACAGAGTTCTTCTTGAACTTTAGCACTGGACTACTGATAAGAGATGAGTGATAGTCACCTTGCAAGGGCTCTGACACATCAGGTCCCACTGCGTAATGGATGTTCCTGTTCTCAGGTCCTACAGCCAGAAAACACATCAGAGCTCATCAGAGCTTCTGGACCCTGTTCAGAGATTTCAGCCCCTCTGGGGCTTTGAGAACTGTGCTGTGGAGGTCATCCCTCCTTCACTCCCCTGCCCGCTCATACTCAGGGTGGATGGTAATTTGGGGAAAGGGAAGCACAGTAGTCTGCAGGGACATTCCACCCATCCAGCAGTCTCTACCCAACAACACCCCTCGGTGAAGGACTTCTGAGCATCCCTAGCCCACCCTTCCCAGTTTCTGCCCTGACTTATTTTTTGTTTTAGCTATAAATATAAAAATTCAAAAGCTACTGTCATTGGCCTTTTAAAGTCCTCCAGAGTACTTGAAAATATGGGTTATTTATATCTTAAAGTGATTTCTACCTTTTTAAAAAAGCCCTTTCCTTAATTATATATTGATAATGAATTATATTTTCTCATACTACTTGGAAATAAAATTTAGAAAAAACAAAATTCAGGCTGGAGCGGTGGCTCAATGGTTACTGTGCTTGCTCGGCATGCACAAGTACTCGAGTTCAAGCCCCAGCACCACGTACACAACGAAATCTCAGAGCAACGAAGGCCACATGAAAAACCAGATAAAATTGATTCTCTCTTTCTCTCACTGTCCCTCTCTTTATAAAAAAAAGATTCACTTTTAACACTGTTTATAAATGCCTTCATTATGTCTCTTCAAGTAGTTTTTTAGGATTTTGTGCTAGATGTAATTGTGGGTACATTTAGTGAGTTGAAGGGTTAAAATACCCAGCACTGTCGCATATGGCAGTGAGCAGAATCACAGATGTTGGTGATACCACGTAATTAGTATTCTTTTATGTAAATGAAGGCTGTCAGCATGTTACCATAGTGTCTACTCTTTCTGAAGCTGGAATTTATGCCACTTAGTCTCACCAAGACCAAGCAGGATTATTCTGTGGTTAAGACAGAAACAAAATCAATACCATGAGAGAGAAAGGAAATGGAAATCTCCCTAAAGTAGATTCTCTTTATTTTTGTTCCTGTTTTGTTTTTGTTGATCCCTCACTCTGCCAAGACATATTATTTCTGGTGATGCAGTTATGCATTTAATATCTGCTAAGAAATTTGCTGTCTGAGAATAATTGGAAGAGTCCAATTAAAAGATACCATATTTTCAGGCGATAGATTTTTTGAAAGATGATTATTATGTTTAGTCATCTCTCATATGGAGACTTTTTAAAAATGATGTGGTAAACCTAGATGTTTCTCATCAGAACAAAAGGCAGAAATAGAAAAGATTCCATTATCTTTTTTATTTAATACTTAGTGACAGTTATCTAGTAGAATTACTGTCAATACCATTTATTATTTTTAGCTCCAGTTGATTCTGATTTTTAAAATAAAACTATGGTAATTAAAAAAACAAATGCTAATGGTTATTAGGTTACTTTCCCACATGCAGATTGATCCAGGGTACGCAAGGCATTTATTTACATGGCAGATCTACTTAATGATGTAGAACTATTCAGATACATCCTGTTCTTTCCCAACAATACTGCAAGTCTATTTTGGATATTGGGCACCTGTCATGTTTCGAGTAGAAATGTTAGAATTATTGTGACCTTTCAGAATATGAAGAGAAAGCTGCACATGTCAGAAAAATATAAAAGAGAATTCTTGTTTCTGTTGGTGGGTATAGGGCTTGTTATGAAATGAGCGTGGGGGGGGGTGATACAAACACATTCTTCCTGAACTGAGCCTACCTGAGGTTGTGTTCTCTTTACTCTCTTATGTTTGGGCTAAGGTAGCTTTTCTTCTTTTGTGTCACTTTTGGGAGGTTTCCATTTCATGATCAGATATGGTTTTCCTCCAGAGAAGCTGTCTGCCTAGCTTAGATCTGTGTGGTGAGGTACAGAGTAGCCCTGTTTTCCTGAATGGATTTACTCTGCCATATGGCAGGTTAGTGAGTCACCAGGCCAGATTTGTAACGGGAAAAGGGCTGTGCAGGAAAGGATGTGCGTGATCAGCAGACACATAGATCAGAAAATGAAATCAGAATGCCCTTTCCATTGACAGGGCTCCACTGAGAGGCTGTGGAATGGTGTTGGAGTGTTTTTCTATTTTGGCTTTTGGTTGTTCCGGCATGTTTTTTCTAGCACAGGAGTTGATTTTTGTAAGGCATCAGTGTTCTGGGGGTTGTGCTGCTGTATTCCTATTTACAGAAATACTCTCTTTGTAGGATATGAAGCTGTCTTGTATTTCATAGGATAAGATCTTGGTGGCAACTAAATTCCTGAAGACAAATGTATTGAAGCAAAAATAGAGATTGGCTAGACATCACATTTTGAGTTATAAGGGGATGCTATTCAGGTATGTTTCAGCAGGTACTGAATTTTTCAAAGGAAAAGAAAATAAACAGAAAAGCAGAGTGAGCTAAACAGTATATCCTGGTGTGTTTGTCTGCACTGTTTTAATACTACACCATTAGCAATGTGTGACTTTTTTAAAAGATTCATTTACTTTTGGTACTGGGGGTTGAAGCCAGGGGTGCTTTAGCCCTGAGCTATATCCCCAGTCCTTTTAATTTCATTTTGAGACAGGGCCTCACAAAATTGCTGAAGCTGGCCTTGAATTTGTAATCCTCCTGCCTCAGCCTCCTGAGTCACTAGAATTACAGGCATGAGCCACTAGGCCAAGCTATGTGTGACTAATTAAATTTAAATTTTAATTAATTAAAATTAAGTAAAATTAAAAGTTCAGTCCCTCAGTCTCACCAGCCACATTTCAAATGCTTGGTAATCACATGCAACTAGTTACTTCAGTATTGGATGGCACAGAGAATATGCCATCACTGCAGAAAGTTCTTTGGGATAGTGTTGGTCTGAGTGGAAGAATTTGAGAAATAAATTTCTTTCTTTGATTTTAATGAGTTCTCCTTCCCTATATAATTTACTGGATTAATGTGGTGGTTCTAGGATTTTAATGTGCAAAAGACTCATCAGTAGAGCTTGTTTAAAATGGTGATTTTAGACTCATCTCCAGACAGATTCATTAAGTCTAGAGTAGTAACCAAAGAAGCCTAGGGAATTTTGATGCTGGTAGTTGATTCAGGGACTACATTTTAAAAAATAGTGATAAACTTGGGAATTGCCTGTCTCTTGATATTTTTCCCCTTCAGTCCTTCCTTACTGACTTTCTTTTGCATCCCCAGTAATTGGTTGAGAGAACATCTTATGTATTCAACTTGTATTCTCAATGACTGTATCCCAAGAAAAGTAAATAAAAATGGCTATTTTAGTACTATTCTGGACTATGTGGGAGGCCTGTTTGTTTTTGTACTGGGGATCAAACCCAGGTTTTGTACATGCTAGACTACCACTAAGCTATATTCCCAACCCTTTTTATTTTATTTTGAGAACAGGGCTTTGCTGATTGCCCAGACTTGCCTTGAACTTGCAGTGTTCCTGCTTTGTCCTCTTGAGTAGTTGGGATTACAGAGGTACACCACCATGCCCAGCCCTGAGAGGGCAATTCTGACAATTTTTGACCACTAAGAGTTGTGCGTTCTTAAGTCTTGGCATTATGAGGAAGTAAATGGAGACAACACAAGATCTCCTCTCCAAAGGAGAGCTGTCTAATTAGAAAATGGACAAACAGCCAATAGGAAATTACAATAATTTCAACAATAAATAACGATAACTAGAAAACACAGTAGGAACTAAATCCTGACAGGGGTGAAGGAAAGCATAATTTAACTTGGCAGAGGGTATCCCTGCAGTATTTGAGGGCTTGCTGTATAGGCACCTGGCCTCTACCATCTATAACAGACAGTTCAAACAGGAAGGGTCCTCGAATTTGGTCCTGCAGTTTATTTATTTGTGCGTTTTGGCGACTGGGCTAGGCTAAAAGGACATCTGGAAAACTAGTTAAAGGGGCTACTTGTTAAATTGAATTTAGAACTTCTCCGGATTGACCCCATTATCTGGAACTGTTGCTGACAGAAATGAAAAGTGAAAAAGAGGGGCTGGAGTGGTGGCTCAGCTGTTAGCGGTGGCTCAGCGGTGAGGGCACTTGCTCGGCATGCGCAAGTATTCGAGTTCAAACCCCAGCACCATGTACACAACAAAGTCTTGACGTCTCAGAGCGACGAAAGCCAAGTGAAAAACTAAATAAAATTGATTCTCTCTCTCTCACTGTCCCTCTTTCTTTCTTTTTTTAAAGTGGAAAAGAAATGGAGATGAAGATGAAGGGCAAAGAATAAAAAGTGGTTTTTTTTTTTCAAAATAGTCATCCAGCTTTTTTCCCTTATGAATGACATTGAAAAGGCAGTACAACAACAACAACAACAAAGTGCTTAGGGGGCCGGAGCAGTAGTGGCTCAGCAGTTGGAGTGCTTGCGGGAGGGCACAGGTTCAGACCCCAGCACCACGTACACAACTAGGTGTTGGAGAAACAAAAAACAGATGAATAAAAAAAAACTGATTTTCTTTCTCTCTCTTCTCAAAAAAATTCTTAAAGTGCTCAGTATGTTAGCACTTCTTGGGGTGGTACTGGGGATTGAACCCAGGGCACTTTACCACTGAGCTATATCCTTATTCTATTTTATTTTGAGACTGTGCCTCACTAAGTTGCTGAGAATCTTGCTAAATTGCTGAGGTTGGACCCAAACTTGCTATCTATCCTCTTGTCTCAGCCTCCCAAATCTCTGGGATGATAGGTGAATAACGTGCAAATGGAACCACTGTTTTCTTAAAAAAAAAGTCATTTTTATTCCTGGCAGATTTGTTGCTTTTTAAATTGTAGTTGGGTTAACTAATATCATCCCTCCATAGCCACTCTGCCTCTTTTCCTAAGTCAGATTTAATTCTTTACTTACCTGTGCTTCGAGTGTAGGTAAGTGTCCCTACCCCTTCTACAAGATGTAAATGTTCTTTTGAAAAGGACACATTTAAAATGTTATTTAAATTGAGGCCTGAGGGCTGGAGCGGTGGCTCAGCGGTTACAGCCCTTGCCTGGCACGTGCAAGCATGCGGGTTCAAACCCCAGCACACAACAAAGTGTCAAAACAATGGAAGCCACACGAAAAACTAAATAAAATTGATTCTCTCTCTCTCCTTCTCTATCTTTAAAAAATAAAAATAAAGGCCTGAGATATTCCTCCTTAGACAGCATAAAAATGCTTCTTTGTGGAAGACTTTCATTTTATTATTTTTTTTACCTTTACCTTACCCTGTATCTCTGCTTTGAAATACATTAAAATTAAGCGAGAGCCAGGTGTGGTAGGGCATGCCTGTAATTCCAGCAGCTCTGGAGGTTGAGACGGAGGATCACAAGTTCAAAGCTAGCCTCAGCAACTTTGAAAGGCTCTAAGCAACTAAATGAGACTTTGTCTCAAAAAAAAAAAAAAAAAAAAAAGGGTGGGGCTGTGGTTCAGTAATTAAGTGCCTCTGGGTACAATCCCTGGTACCAAACCAAAAAAAGAAAAATTAACCTGAAAAGAAAAAATAGCCTTTTTGTTCGCAGGTCTTCCTTTTTCTTACGGGTATATGAAACTCGACAAAGTTTAACCCCTGAACCACATTCCCAGCCCTTATTTTGAGACAGGGTCTTGCTAAGTTGCTTAGGGTCTCGCTAAATAGCTGAGGCTGGCTTGGAACTCGGGGATCCTCCTGCCTCAGCCTCCCGCTAGGATTACAGGCTTGCGCCACCAGGTCCAGCAACTTTCAGTTTATAAAGGAACCAGTTTTGAATTGAAAACTAACGCGTCTTGGGTTGAAATGACAATTGCAAACCTTTCTCTAGGAAATTATTTTGCTGACTTTTTGTTTTTCCTCTTTGGGGGCTCTGTTGTGCCAGGTTGAGAGAGTGGCGACTGTTCTAAGACATGGATAGATGCAAACATGTAGGGCGGTTACGGCTCGCCCAGGACCACTCCATCCTGAACCCTCAGAAGTGGTGCTGCCTGGAGTGCGCCACCACCGAGTCGGTGTGGGCTTGCCTAAAGTGTTCCCACGTGGCCTGCGGCCGCTACATTGAGGACCACGCACTGAAACACTTTGAAGAGACTGGCCACCCGCTAGCCATGGAAGTCCGGGATCTCTACGTGTTCTGTTACCTGTGCAAGGACTACGTGCTCAATGATAATCCGGAGGGGGACCTGAAGCTGCTGAGAAGCTCCCTCCTGGCGGTGCGGGGCCAGAAGCAGGACCTGCCCGCGAGACGCGGACGGACGCTGCGGTCCATGGCTGCCGGCGAGGACGTGGTCCCGCCGCAGCGCGCTCCTCAGGGACAGCCGCAGATGCTCACGGCTCTGTGGTACCGGCGCCAGCGCCTGCTGGCCAAGACGCTGCGGCTGTGGTTCGAGAAGAGCTCTCGCGGCCGGGCGAAGCTGGAGCAGCGGCGGCAGGAGGAGGCGCTGGAGCGCAAGAAGGAGGCGGCGCGGCAGCGGCGGCGCGAGGTGAAGCGGCGGCTGCTGGAGGAGCTGGCCAGCGCCCCTCCGCGAAAGAGCGCGCGCCTGCTCCTGCACGCGCCCCGCCGCGCGCCCCCGGCCGCAGCGCGCCCCGCCGCGCTCTCCGCCTCCCGCCCCGCGTCCGGCGCCTCTGCGCTCAAACCGCGCCGCCTTTCCGCCGTGGCCCCGGGCGTCACAGGCCTGCGCAACCTGGGCAACACTTGCTACATGAACTCCATCCTCCAGGTGCTCAGCCACCTGCAGAAGTTCCGAGAGTGTTTCCTGAACCTTGACCCTTCCACCACAGAGCACCTGTTTTCCCAGGCTACCAATGGCAAGGCTCAGCTCTCTGGCAGGCCGGCCAGCAGCTCCGCCACCGAGCTGTCGACGAGGAGCGACAGGGCCGAGGCCTGCGAGCGGGAGGGACTCTGCTGGAACGGCGGGGCCTCCATCAGTAGGAGCCTGGAGCTCATCCAGAACAAGGAGCCCAGCTCGAAGCACATTTCCCTCTGCCATGAGCTGCACACCCTCTTCCGAGTCATGTGGTCCGGGAAGTGGGCCCTGGTGTCGCCCTTTGCAATGCTTCACTCCGTGTGGAGCCTGATCCCCGCCTTCCGCGGCTACGACCAGCAGGACGCGCAGGAATTTCTCTGCGAACTGCTTCACAAAGTGCAGCAGGAACTGGAGTCAGAGGGCTCCACGCGCCGGATCCTCATCCCCTTCTCCCAGAGGAAGCTCACCAAACAGGTCTTAAAAGTGGTTAACACCATATTTCACGGGCAGCTGCTCAGTCAGGTAGGTGTGGTTCACCCCAGCCTTGACTCCGCCCAGAGCCTCCCTCCCCGCATTCCTGAGTTAGGATAACCAACTTCTCTCTCTCTCTCTCTCTCTCTCTCTCTCTCTTTTAAGAATAACCAGCGTCTTCTGTGGTTATGCATATTTGAGGGTGGCCACAGTTTCTGTCGGTCATCCTGTACCTTTTGATGGCCTTTCAAGTGAACTTGCGCACTCTTTCCAGCCAGATTTTTAGTTTTAATTGGCCATATCATTTTATTTGCAGCGAATGGTTTTAACTGCTAAGGAAGATATAGGCAGTACAGTCATTGTTATAATTAAATACCCACCGTTGGCATCCCGTGCTTTGATCATTTTTAGGGAACTAAACGGAGTGCCTATAACCCTACTTCCATACTGATTTGAAAGAGCATCTTCCTTTACCTACAAGGAAAAGAGGAGGCTGGGAGCATGCCAGAGGCCTAAAAAGTCTCCTTCCTGTTCCCCATTATCGTTTATTTCGTGAATTTTTTGTCATGTAGATTTATAGATGAGGCCTTGTGAGAATATGCAAAAAGATAATTTTTATAGATTAAAGAAGTGGGCAACTTATGAGATGCAGGTCAAACCTCTACCCTGAACTTCTGAGATTATGTGTCTTAAAGGACTGATGAGTGGGATGGGAAGAGAAAGTTTTGAGGCTCCTGTGCAGTGCAAATGGGAAAGTTACAGTGGGAGAGGAATTTTAGTCACAGTGGTTTGAAGCTCAGCAGACTCAGAGATCAGGGTAGGGGCACTTAATTAACAAGGGCAAAAAGAGGCAAGTGGGCTTCATGGAAGGACCAAAGTTAGGAGGAAGTTGAGGATAAGAGAAATGGAAGATGACCTGCAAATTCTCCTTCTCAGACCGATTCCTTGAACTCCTTCAGGATAACTTGCAGTCTGTACTACTGCAGCATTCCATGGTGGAGCATACTTTGATAGAGGTGAAGAGAGAAACCAGTAGGTGTAATCACTATGCTTTGTGGTTTTTCAGTGTGTAACTAGTATCACATAACTAGAAATGTATACTGATGTAATACTCTCCAATTTTTTTATTTTATTTATTTTTTTATTTTTTAGAGAATGAGAGAGAAAGAATTGATTTTATTTATTTTTTCAGACACTTAGTTGAGTTTGTGGTGCTGGGGTTCAAACGCAGGCCCTTGCACATGTCAGGCAAGAATTTACTGCTGAGTTGCTGTTCTAGCCCTGGTGCAGTTCTTTTTCATTATTATTTATTTGTTTATTTAGGTACTGGGGATTTTTTTTTTTTAAAGAGAGAGGGACAGGAGGGAGAGAAAAAGAATCAATTTTATTTAGTTTTTCACGTGGCTTTTGTTGTTCCAACACTCCATTGCATATATGATATTGGGGTTTAAACTTGTGTACTTGCATATGCCAGGCAAGTGCCATAACTGCTGAGCCACCATTCCAGCCCCTAGGTACTGGAGATTGAACCCAGCTATGCTTAACCACTGAGACTTTTTTTTTTTTTTTTTTGAGACAGGGTCTTGCTAAGTTGCTTAAGTTACTTAAAGCCTCGATAAATTTCTGAGGCTGGCTTTGAACTTGTGATCCTCCTGCCTCAACCTCCCAAGTCAGGCACATGGTTTGCTCCAGTTCTTTTAAAGTTTTGTTATTTTAATATTTCTTTGAAAATTGTACACTTAGTTTTGGTTAAGTTATTTGTCTTGTATAAATCTAGCAAAAATGTATGTGAAAGAAGATAGAAAATTATATAATCTGCAAATGAATCTTTTCCTTCTAGGTCACATGTATATCATGCAATTATAAATCCAATACTATTGAGCCCTTTTGGGATCTGTCCCTGGAATTCCCTGAACGTTACCATTGCATAGAAAAGGGGTTTGTCCCTTTGAATCAGACAGAGTGTCTGCTCACTGAGATGCTGGCCAAGTTCACTGAGACAGAAGCCCTGGAAGGGAGAATCTACGCTTGTGACCAGTGTAACAGTGAGTACTAAGTGGAGAACTGATGAGGGTGGGGGAGGTTGCTCCTTTGCCCCTTTAGTCCAAAGTAACATTGATTATATTAAGTGTTTTAAAACCATCTTTAAAGATCTTTTATTCTCCCTTTTAAAAATAAGCAATATGGACTTTGTGTAGTAAAGCAAAGGCGTACGAGTTGTGCCTGCTTTGACCCCTCCGTATTGACATTAGTTGTTATGCTAGGAGGTATTTGAAAGTGGCTTCTGAAATAGGGGCTCTGAAAATATTAGTACTTAGTTTTGTAGTAGTGTTTAAGTTCATAGATAGAGTCTGACAGTTCTTATTTAGTCTAAATTCATTTTATTATTTAGTCTGTTTGAGGGTTATGGTATCAGAAAAGCATGTTTTTGTACTGAATTGGTAGATTTAAAGTCAGAAATGATACTAAAGATTGTACAGTGGGACCAGGACAGCAAATCTTAGGTGCTCAGTGGCAATTTCATGGATATTTTCTGCTTTCTTTTTTCTTCACGTACTTGAAAGGTTCATATTTCAGGGCAAGTCATGAAGAAGTTTTTCTGTAGTTGTTTTAAGTTTGAAGTTGGGACTCCTTCCATATGGTTACATGAATATCTGATGCTGGGCCTTCTGTATAGCCATACTAACACTTAATGCTTCTGTTAACTGAGCATGTACAGAGGAAATGCAAAGCAAATAAGAGGAAGCTTATGTTTGGTTTTTATGGCATATAAAGATGTGGAAACTAAAAATATAAAATTAATAAATTGTGCTGGGCGTGGTGGAGCATGCCTATAATCCCAGCAACTTGGGAGGCTGAGGCAGGAGGATCGAAAGTTCAAAGTCAGCCTCAGCGGCTTAGCAAGGCCCTAAGCAACTTAGCAAGACCCTGTCTCAAATAAAATACAAAAAGGGCGGGCTGGAGTTGTGGCTCAGCGGTTACAGCGCTTGTCTGGCATGTGTGAAGACTCAGGTTCAAACCTCAGCACCATGTACACAACAAAGTGTCCAAGCAATGAAAGACACATGAAAAACCCTAAATAAAGTTGATTCTTTCTCTCTTTCTCTCACTGTCCCTCTCTCTTTTTTAAAAAAATGAATATATACACACACATACACACACACACACACACACACACACACACACACACACACCCTTAGGTTCAATCCCTACGGTGTTTGTCAAAAAAAAAATGGATTGTGCAAAGCCAGTAAATCAGTGCAGCCATATAATAGTTGGGACTGTTAAGTTTTGAGAAAAAAATTATTACAGTGCTGGGGATTGAACTCAGGGCCTCATGCATGCTAGGCAAGCACTCTACCACTGAGCTACACCTCCTCAGACTTGAAAAAAAAATCTCATGTTAGTACTTATTTATATAATTTGCACTGTGTTTTTTAAAATAGTAAGTTATGGCAGCTGGGCATGGTCAGGCACACCTGTAATCCAAACAACTCAGGAGGCTAATTCAGGACAACCACAAGTTCAAGGCCTCAGAAACTTGAGGAGACCCTGACTCAAAATAAAAAGGGCTGGAGCAGGGGAATGTAGCTCAGCGGTAAAGTACCCCTGGGTTCAATTTGCAGCTTCACTAAAAAAAAAAATCTAGCTATTATTTTGTTTTTTTAAAATTGGACATATACTTGGCTAAACCCGCCTGTCCTGTTCCATTTTGACATACAGAGGCAAATGAGTCTAATTGTTTAATTACAGCATCTTCTCTTGGTTTTTTATTTTTAAAGAAACAGACACAGTGAGATAGAGACAAAGAGAGAATCAGTTTTATTTAGTTTTTCATGTGTCTTTCATCACTCCAACACTTCATTGTGTACACGGTGCTGGGGTTCCAACCCACATCCTCACACATGCCAGACAAGCGCTATAACTGCCCAGTCACTGCTCTAGCCTGGGTTTGTTTTTTTAAAATAGTGTTTCATAAAGCTTTTTACTTGTAAGGAACAAAAGGATATTAACAGTTTCAACTCTATCTTTATGATATGCTAGATTAGGCAAAATATGCTTTTAGGGGTTGGGGATATAGCTCAGGGGCAGAGCGCTTGCCTCGACCCTGGGAAAAAAGGCAAGGAAAAAAAAGAGAAGGTAACAAAATATGCTTTTATTTATTTTTGCAAGAAATGATTGTTCTTTTGCTTGCCAGTTGTGCCAATCTATCAGGATTTTTCTAGGCAGCTGCAAATAATGGCAGCTTCGGAAGGCAAGCTATGGTGAGGGGACAGATGCATTGATCTGTTGTGAAGTTTCAGAATTCAGTCTTCTACCTCTCTGTGTGGCCACCTTAATCAAACAGACAGAACTGATCAATCTCAACTGAATCAGTAATTTCTTTTTCTTTGTGAATTTCATTTTGGAGAAACAAAGCCTGATTCTACATTGTCTTCATCTTAGCTCACATGCTCCCTCTGCTGAGGGTGGCAGCTATTGCCAGGTTCTCAAGCAGGGCTGCAGTAATTTTCAAAACTGAACAGGAATGGAAAATAGGGCCAGGCCCCTCTTTGAATGCTCCTTCTCTTCATGCCCTTTTGTGTCATGACTGCTTGCCTTGATAAAAGCTTCTGTGGTACATTCGTTCTGATGCGGTGTATTATGAGCAGTTTCACTTCCACATCCTATTGTCATGGAGAGCTGTGATACGTCATCAGGCTGTGCTTGGCTGCCTTTCACAAGTCCTACCAACCAGACTTAGAATCAGATGCCCGGTGCTTCATATACTGAGAACATGATAGCAACAGCTCAGAGAAAATTAGCAGGTATCTTGGTAGACCACTGATTTTATATTCCCATCCTTTTGCTTCTTTAATTATCAGTAAATGGTTATAGAAAAGCCTTCTGATGGAAACTGAGAGCTGTATTTCCATTGATTATTTGCTCAAATTTTAGAAATGCATTTCCCCCACAATTCAGTAACTTTAGAAACAAAATGAGAGGGTCCGCAGAGCACTGGTTCTGTTGTTGGGTTGGGTGACTTGGCTGGCCTACAGTCCTTGTCCTGCATGTCCTAGATGCCTGTTTCAAAAACTAGTGGCAACATAAAAAATAGAAACAGTTTATTTTCTAAACATTTGTATATGCCACAAATCATGCTGAAAAATGTTTAAATATTCTTTCCTTTAGTAATATTATCCTTTTTATCTTTTTCAATGCTTCAATTATATGCATTAGTCCCTATTTTACTCGTTAGGAAACAAATTCAGAGTTTAAAATAATTTTTTATTTATTCAGCATACAACTAGCTGTGAGCAGACTAGCTGTAAGTTGGGCCTATCTTGTGAAAATAAAAAAACTTTTAAAGTTCTAGTGCATCGTAATCTTAATTTATGCATACAAAGGCATAAACCTTGGCATATTCAACCCTATGTGCATTCTACTGCACTGACCATCCATTATATTCTGTCAATAAATTCATGACATCTAGGGTGTACCATCCTGAACCCATACCAGTTTGTTTTGATTGCTTGTAACAGTCAGCCCAAGTAACAAAGACTTCAAATGTGATAAAATTTTATTTTTCTGTTTTATAAAAGAAGTCTGAAGGACACTCAGGGGCTAGCATGGTGGCTGCATGATCATCAGGAACCCAAGCCTTCTCCTTTCTGTTTTACTGCCCGAGTTCAAGGCTCCATCCTCAAGGTCACCTTATGGTCCCAGAGGAGTTCTAGAAAACCATGGGAATGACAAAGAGATGATCTTGCAACTGAGTCAGCCCTCCGTAAGCAGCCTTCCCAAGAGTGCCACACAGTCCTTTCATCTCACCCAGTTCCAGAGCCATGCTGTGCAGATGTGAGAAGCTGGGAAGTACAGTAGTACTGTCATGCTCCTGGAGGTCAAATATTGAGAAATAAGGAGAATGTATATTGAGTGGCACATCATTGACTCTGCCATAGCTAGGAAAGAATGAGACTCCTTACAACCTATGTCTTATACCTTCCCAAACCATATAGGCAAACGACGAAAGTCCAATCCAAAACCCCTTGTTCTGAGTGAAGCTAGAAAGCAGTTAATGATCTACAGACTACCTCAGGTCCTCCGGCTGCACCTTAAAAGATTCAGGTGAGCTTTCTCTGGGAGCCCAGATGGCTGTGAGCCTCAAAGGGTTAGAGAGGGCAGACATCTGCTTTGGTGTTGGGAGGGGAAGCCTGTTCTCTTGAGACCTTGAGCTTCCCATGGAGATTCAATGGTTCACATCCAGTAAGGCCAGCTGATATTGGAGCCCAACAGGACTGGGCTGTGCTCTGTGGCCCTGTTAAACTGTCTAGCCTGTACCAGGTATCTGTGCTCCATGAATTTCTAGCCTTGTTTGGACTTAATGTAGATTCATCTTCAGGATGAAGTTATATAAAATAATCTGTGAAAAGAAGGGCTTGAGTAAACTGTAAAAAGATTGTTGCCTGAATTGCTTGCTTAGAACTTTGTGGAACAGTTACAGAAATATATGTGAACACTGATTATTACTACTTTATTGATGGGAAAACCAAAGCTGGAAGCTTAAGTTTCCTCACTTCCCTGTTTTGCCTAATGCTGTCTATGATCACATATACTAGTTTGCACTAGTAAGATGTTTATGTCCATGTTTTAGGTGGTCTGGCCGTAATCATCGAGAGAAGATTGGGGTCCATGTCGTCTTTGACCAGGTATTAACCATGGAACCTTACTGCTGCAGGGACATGCTCTCCTCTCTTGACAAAGAGACCTTTGCCTATGATCTCTCCGCAGTGGTCATGCATCACGGGAAAGGGTTTGGCTCAGGACACTACACAGCCTATTGCTACAACACAGAGGGAGGTGCGTGCGCTTTACTCTGTGGGGTGGGGGACACGGAAAAGGGTTGGTTTGTCCACATTTTATTGCTTTCCTTTTATTTCCATCCCACAGGGGAAACTTATATACATTAAAATCCAGTAGAAAGAAATATAAAAGTCAGATTCAAATTTTGGATATATACTAAGTAACAACATAAAGTTGTTTTAAGAATTAGAAGGAAGTGACACATGTAAAAGAGCTTAGATCAGTGCCTAGTACATAATGCTGGCTCAGTCAATGTTGGAGGTTATCATAATATTATCAGTAGTATTGGTTATTGATAGCATTGCTATTGCTGTCATAATGCTATTCTGCAGACCCATTTTCTTCTTGGTTATGCAGAAACAATAGTATCTGTGATTTTGCAGAGATATGCTGTGACTCTCACAAGCCTCACTCAAAATAAAGCCAAGGACATTCCTGATCACTTTTTGTGTCCTTACTACCTCCCTTACTCTGGGAAGAGAGGGGATGCAAGGGACCCTCTAAAGATTTCAGTCCTTGTTCCCCAGGGCAGAAGTCCCCAAATACCATACTGAGGCAAATGGGGTACAAATGTATTTCAGTAGTGCCCCAGTTTTGAACACCTCAGCACTTGGGGCATCCAGAGCCTGTGAACAAATACTTTTTATCCTTCTAATTTTCTATTATCACTCCCCTATTTTCATTTCTGTCCTCCTCTTCCCAGTGCTTAGTCTCTACAATCCTGGCTATTTTTGTGAAAGGCTCTAATGGACAAGGAAAAAGCCCGAGTAAAATGATGACAAAATGACAGTCAGTTGATACGCTATGCAATGTTCAAGGTTGGGTTTGGTAGGAATAAAGCCAATGGCTACAGGGAAGTATGGTTTCATTTACTAGTCCTTTGTGCATCACCAGTAATCAAAGGGTGGCTCTATTCAGAATTTCTCTGTTCCTTTCATCTCCTGGTTTTGCAGCGGATTGGAAATGTAAATTGGGAAGTCATTTTCTCTTTCTTTCCTTTGGTTTCCTAGGTTTTTGGGTCCACTGCAATGACTCAAAGCTGAATGTATGCAGTGTCGAGGAAGTGTGCAAAACCCAGGCCTACATTCTTTTTTACACTCAAAGAACAGTGCAGGGCAATGCAAGAATCTCAGAAACACAACTCCGAGCTCAGGTGCAGTCCAGCAACAAGGATGAAGGCAGACCACAGATATTCCCCTGACTGAGAGGCATGGATAAAGACTGCTTTGTTTTTAATCTGTTGGTGTCCATACATCTTTCCTCTCATAGGAAATAAGGCTACTGCAGAAACAGATTACTAGGTTTGCCTCACTGGGTCTAGAATGAAAGGTGCCAGGTGATTCATGTCCTGTTATATTTGTAGTCACTTTCTTTTGAATGAATTTAGAAACTCCCTCAAATCAAAAGGAGTAACTTCTGTGAAGATTCTTTTCATCAGTTGCTTCTGAATACAGAGGGATCTGGGTTGAAGAAAGTGGAGGTGGGGATTGATCATCTAGCTAGGAGAGCAGCCATGTCTTCTCTCCCAGTATGAGTCAACTACTAAGCAGGACCTCCTAGCAGCACCACAATGTTCCCAAGGTGAGCAACCCTGGACAGAGCCCATGAAGAGGGGTCTTGGGCTGGCAGCTTGCTGGATGGGGTTGGTTCTAAGGTGGGAGGTAGTCTAAGGATTTATTCCCCCAAAGGAAGTAACCTTTCAAGGGTTGAAAACTCGGAAACTTCCTTTTATAGGGGATAGCAGCTGAAGAGCAGAATGATACGTGGAGCAAATTTCCCCATGCAAAATGGGAAGGTTTTCACATGTCACACCCTCCATGGTTGCTGCTGTCGTTAAATCATTCCACACTTCTGAGACTGCCATGAACATCCCTTCCTTTTAAAGGGATAGTTGATATGAAGGCGCAGTGGACTATTACGTGTTCTCTGCTGCGTGCTGAGCCAAGGGACTCGCCTGGCCATCCCAGTTCTGTAGCAGTCCCGATTCAGGTCTAGGGCAAGCTCATGGTTCAGTTTGAATTGGTCTGGAGGTCAGTTGTCTCAGGCTTTCTCAGAATGCAGTAAGGGTAGGCAGGGCTTATCCAAATGCCTGCTACCTGTTCTCACCTTGGTGCAGCTCGTAACTTCTTCACCTGCAGCTTCTTTCTTAACATCTAGAGAGGTAGAACATTGGTGTTTGTAAGGTTTGGGAGCTTTTGCTTTCCTAGGGCAGGGGGATTATTTAGTAATCCACTCTGTGTGTCCAATTTGTTGCTGATGGCTCTGGCCTGTTTCCTTCCCAATCTGCTACTCCCTGTTGCTTTACCTACCTAGCCTCAGTCTATCAGAGAAAAAAGCAAAAGTGCCCTCTCCTTTACTCTAGTGCTAGTAAAATATATTTTTCTTTTAAAATTGGGTCAGTTTCCAAATAGGATGAGATTGCCAAACAAATGCTGTCCTTGACATTAGGCACCAGAATGTCCCTTCTCAGTCCTTTGCTTGAACTTCCAATGAAAATGAAGGTAACCCTGTCATTGCAGTGGTTGCAGCAGTGAGCCCCAGCCTGTTCCTATGAATGCTCATCTTTTGACTGAGTATATCATATTAATGTTTCAATTCAGGTAGAAGTACAGTTGTCACTTGAAAGGAGTAGATGTGGAAGGGATTTTGGGGAGGGTGGGGTCATGGGAAAGTGAGGCTAAAGAATTGAGGGTTATAGCTTTAGCAGTGCTGATGAGCCACATTCCCAAACAGATCTGTAGCATTTGCTATTGATCTCTCGAGTTGAATTCTCCTGTGGGACCTGCCAGACAGCACTGAGACATAGAGGAAATTCAGACAGCAAATGGCTCACCCTGATAGGAAGGAGTGACTATATTTTAAATTAAACTTGCTTTTTTCCAACACTGTGAGGTTTCTGTAATATTTAGCTTTTATTTGGAAGCACAGCGTATGGCATTTTTATGCTGTTTGGTTTATATTGTCTACTGCAGGCTTCTTTGTACAAGCTTTTCACCCTCTGCTGGACACCATTTTAAAGTGTCACAGCTGCCCATGCTGCCAGAGGCTCTGATGTGAAAGCTGTACTCTCAAGGTTCACATTCTTAAGTTGGCATGGCTGGTGATGACTTGCTGTGGCAACAGGAAAGGCCATTAACAAAAACAAAAACAAACAAAAAAATGGAGGAGAGTGAAAAGTAAAGGAAACTGACTTGTGCCTCACCTTGACTCCTATGTTTATTATTCTAGAAAGAGAACTTGCAAGATAGAGAAGAACCAATAGAGCATCTGCTTCATACCTCTGGCTATCCAGGGGAAAATACTTATTAATAAACAAAATGTAATGGACAATTAATTAAAAGGTCTTCAAATTTAATTTTAAAATAGTTTTATACCAAATACTATAAGGATTATAAAGCAGATTCTTTGTAAAATAAGTGCTTATTTAGCTGAGCACTCACATATCAAATTATTTAATAAAGTCATTTAAAATGAGTTGGAACAGAAACCAACATCAGAGTCCACTGAGCCTATACACTGAAGGTGCCCAGTCAGTCACAGACACCTCAGGTACCAGAAGCAGCAGCACTAGACACTGTTAACTTAGTTTTTTTTAATTACAGAAAAGAGTTCACCATTGCATAAGCCAATAGCTGTTGAGGGAAATGTCCCTTTGCCTTTAATTTATTTATACATTGGAAACAAATGAATGTCTCGGTTGCATCTTACATTAACTGCAACATTGTGAAAAGAAAATAAGAACAGATAGAAGTTGATTAGCTGCTGCCAAATCAAACCCAAGATGATCTACTGAATCTTAAAGGGCCTGCTTCTTTCCCAGGGAGAGTAGTTAAGAGTCCCATTCCAGAAACCCTTTGTAGTTGGCTGGTGTGTTTACTTGCTGCTCTAACCAGCCAAGAAGAATGCATCCCGGCCCTGGAAAAAGATTTCTTACCTCAGTCTAGCCTGACCCTTATACTTGTGGTTGCCTCTGAGACCAGCATCTACGCTAGTGTAAAAAAATTAGGAATGCCCTTAGCAGCCAGAAAATGAAGCACTTATTAATTGGACAGCTCTTGCCAGCTTTGATCCAGCCCCTCTCAGGCTGAGGTAGGGGGCAGTGCCACACTAAAGAATTTCCAGATCTCTCTCAAAATGTCGTGAACAAAATTGGAAACTGAAGAATGTTAATGTGTCCTATGGACTCAATAGCAGAGTTTATTTTTGTTTTTAAGGCAAGGCTTCTAGAGCCAATGATTGTATGAGTTCCCTACTCTGGCTATGCTGACAACTCCATCCAAGTACAAGGGAAGAACCAATGAGGTGGATTGGCTGGCAGTGGGGCATGCTCCAGCGCAAGCCAGAGAGGAAGACAGTAGTGCAGAATGAAAACTTGGTTGGGATTGGGGGGGCGGGGGGAGCAAAGAGGGAGAATGAAGTTTGTTTTACTGATAAAGCTTTGTGAACTAATTTTATACAATTCATAAATTGGTGCCTTGTACTCAATTATGGTTTGCATGAGATTGAAAAGATTAAGAGAAAGGATTCCTTCTTATTTCAAGTGGCAAATGGGTCTATGTAGTGTTTAAAGCATTTCATTATCTCGTGTGTAAATGCAAATTATTCTTACCAGCAAGTTCTGAAATTTTATTGTAATGTCCAAGTTGTTCTTATTTGTGATTATTCATCAAATGGCTGTCTTTCAAGGCCTGCTGTATACTCCATTGTTGTTCAACCACCCTTTGTATGTGTTGCATACATTAACTCTGGCCTTTGCAAATCAGGCTGGAAAGCTATCCCTTTCTAAATGTGTACTATATCCCTATCTGGGATAAAAACTTGTAAGTGGAAGGGTTGCTTTTCCAGCTGGTTGGGAGAGCACAAATGATCAGAAAAGGCCTTTTAGTCTTTATCAAAATGATTTGTGCTGGGCAAAATGTGGTAGAAGTCAAACAAAAGTGGTCCTCCTGAAGGGTACCTTCATCAGTTCTGAAGTTCTTTTGCACAAAACTATCAGGAAGCAGTGTAGAAAACAATCCCCTATATGTGAATTTTAAGGCAAACCAGTGCACTGTGTAATAGGCAAATGGAATGATGCAAAAGAGAAGTCTCCATCCCAGTCCCCCATACCCTTTCCCAGGCAGCTGTTGACCAGAATGGTGAGTAGATATGGAAGGTTCAGAACATCTGTGGGAGTGAGCTGAGTCCACTCACCATCCAACTGAAAGGTTTCCACTGAACTCATGACTTCACACCAAAGGTTTTTAAAAAGCTCACCATTCCAAGCGCACTTGATAACTGAGTCCCTTAGCCTAGTTACTGGACTAATTAGGTGAAAAGCTGTATCTTTGCCGTAAAACTTCCCATGGCCACTTAGGTTTAAACCAGGTACATATGCATCTCCATGGTGGCTTATATTCTTTGAAAACTCAGCCCTAAAGCTGAAAAACATCTTCTACCAGAGGACTATGTATTTATGTCTGACATATTTATTAACCATTTCCTTGGTCTAGGGCTATGACTTTAATCTCTCTCTCTCTCTCTCTCTCACACACACACACACACACACACACACGTTTAGCTCACACATTGCCTCCAATTAAATACCACAGCTTCTACAGCATTGAAGCAGTCATTTTTGTGGATTCTTTCCATACTTATGCTGGCATGTTTCATTTAAAATCCAACTAGCTATGGTGATACAGCTCAATGATAAAGCACTTGCCTAGCATATATGAGGCCTTGGGTTCAATCCCCAGCACCATGAAAAAAACATAGTCAAGAGCTGACAAATGTGACAGCATCTAAAACTGACTTCATTTTGGAGAGAATGTTGTGTTGGCAATGGTGAAAGCCAACACTTTCAGTCACATAATTAATGATACTCCAAATTTTTTGAAAATTGTACATTTGATAGTTTTATTTACTAAATTTATACCATTTTTAATTAAGCCAGTTTGGTATTTTACCCAACCAGCAGTATGGCTTTAAAAACCAATTAACTGTAAATACAGTTACTTAAAACTCAACATTGAATTTTGAGTAAAATCTGAATTATGCTTTTGGATGCTGCCATGTCTCAATTCTTGGTGATTTTGATTTTCAACTTTGGAATTTTTTATTTTATTTTTTTGGCACTAGGGATTGAATCCGGGGACTGTTTACCACTGATCTATATCTCCAGTCCTTTTTACTTTTTATTTTGAGACAGGGTCTTGCTAAGTTGTTGAGGGTCTCACTAAATTGCTGAGGCTGGCCTTGAATTTGCAATCTTCCTGCTTCAGCCTGCTGAGTTGCTTGAATTAGAGGGTGTGCACCACTGTGCCCAGATCAACTTTGGAAATTTTTATCAAATAGAATTGTTCACAATGAGATCAGGTAGCAGACTTTAAGAGTCTAAGTTTCATTCCTATAAAGATCAGGAGATAATGGTATTTTTTTGTCTTAGCAGTGGTCTGATGCAAGTCTGATGGGGTTTAGCATGTTATAGCTTAAACATTTCCTACTGATTACTTGGGGGGATGGCTTTAAACCTAAGCCTTGCTCTCATGTGTGTGAACACTCTTCATTTTGATAATCAGTGAAATACAGACCTCTGAGAGGATTTGTCATCCTACTGTACTCTAAAGGGTCTTGGCTTCATACTAAGCCAGCCCCAGATCTGAATTCCCACAAGTTCATGGTTTGTTCCCCCTATCAGATAGGATTCTATCTGATGAATGTTCAGAAGAGAATGGTGCTATATATATAAAATTCTCAAGCAGCTTTCCTTTCTTCTCTCTCTTCCTTTTGGTGCTGGGGATCAAACCCAGGACCAAGTACATGCAAAGTACTTGCTCTGCCACTACATCCCCAGCCCTCAGATTTCTTAAAGAAATTTATACCAGCAGTGTCAAGACTTGAGTGAAAAAATTGCTAAAGATAAACATCTTTCTGGTGTAACAAGCCACAGTGGTCCAGTTATACTGAACCATTTTTCTAATTCACATCCTTTAAATTCACAACAGTTCCACAGGAACCTTGGCACATAAAAGCAGTGTTTTTAAAATGCCTACTACAGCCAATTGACTAGAAAAAAAATTATTATGGTGAACCTGTCTTTATCTTCACCTTTTTCTATGGCTGTGAGTCTTTCCATGCCAGTTCTTTATATATTCCATTTCCAAAGAACCCATGTCCCTGGACAGTGGCATTATGAATTTTAGGGTCAGAAAACATGTTTACTTGTGCAGGAAACAGCTTCCTCAGTAGTCTCACTTTAGTGCCCACCGCCAAGGCTTACTTATATCTTCCCTCTGCCTATCAATAGCTGCCCTCTTTCTGCCACCAAACCTCATTTTATTCCAGCAACAATGCCTCCTGGGTGCCTGGAAAACCCACCCGGTACATTAAAATGCTATGCAACACCAAATGGGTTCTTTCCCCCAACACTGCTCAACAATTTAAATTCCTCAAGAATAAGCTTCACATTATGTTGGCATCTGTGTGTAGTGGGTGGCTGCAGTTTCTTTTTTTTTTTTCTTTCTTTTAATGTAAGGCAAACCACCTCCATTACAATCCATGTTTGGGGCTTGTTCCTGTCTCTTTCAAGTGTGAAATATAAATCATGTTTTTATGATTTTTGTAAATCTGGACTTTTTACACCTTGTTTTTGTAAGCAGAAGTTTCTTAATAAAAGAATAAAATGGCTGTCTTTGTGTGTGGTCTTTATTTCAAATATTTGTTAAAACACCATTATTATTCCTTGGAACAAGAGCAAAGATCACCCCCTACAGAAACCTAGGAACAATGTAAAGAACTTTCTGGAACAGAGGCAATACTCTGGCAGACTGAATGCTGACCAGAGAATGAAATTCAGCCAGGGAAGGGAAGGTGCCATCTGATTTGAACTGTAGCTGCCATCAGGGCATACTTTGTGCTGGTCACAGACTGTAGGCTGTTTTGGGAAGGTCTGGGTACAGCACAGGAATTCCATTTGTCTGCAATAAGATGACAGGACAAGAGATAGCATTAGAAATGGAAAAGTATAGGAGGAAAATGGATTAAGGATTCAGATCTTTTGGACATCTAGACTCTTTACTAGGAAAAGCTAAGAATTTCAAGTCTCTAGTACATTTCGTGAACAGGTGATGTAAATTATTGCTTCTTCCAGTCTCTAGGACTCCTAAGACAGGCAGCAAGGAGGTTAAGTGCTCACTTACTTGGCTAAACCCCTGGTTGAGGTGCCATTAGGTCAATGTCACTCAAGTTCCTGGCCAGCCAAACTCCCGCAGCAAACAGTCCCAAATTCAGGATCAAGTTCCTGGATAGAGAATATATTTCATTAACTCTAAGGACACTGAGTCACACATAAGGCTAAGGAAAAATACTCTGGGTAAAAGCTACTCATCACCCAAGACATTGGTTATGACGAGGTAACGTTGCCCAATAACCACGTGGGAATTTAAGAGTTCACTTCTGTTCCTACAAAGTGCAAGATCAAGCATAGGCCAATTAGGCACTCGTCCAGGGCTGAAAAGCCTATTCGTGTGTTGATGCCTTTTGCCTGGTCCCCGTGATCAGGGTAACATTCTCCAATAGCCACGTGACAAGTCGATATGTCACATAGGAATCCTCCCGGTCAAGGGCCTCAGCAAAACACACCCAGCGCTACTTTGAGACCGCTATGTTGGCAATACACTAAAACAGGGACGCCAACCTCTCCAGAAGGAGAAACACAAGAGGGTCCAAACTCCCCGTACCTCCGGAAATCATTTCTATCGGTGGCGAAGCGGTAGACTCCCCGGAGCCAGTCTCCTACGTTGTCCGGAATTTCGGGAGCTTCATTTGCTGAGCCTGCAGCGCTCACCGCGACCCCACTGGAAGCCATTAATATCTTGGACCTCTGCACAGGCCTCACAAGGCGCACCGCTTTGGCGCCGGCGGATCACGCAACTTCCGGCCTGGCGCTTCCGCCCATCGGCAGACGGCGCAGTCTCTCCAGCTTACTTCCAGGCAGGCGCGAAGGCCAAGCGTGGTGTCCACTAGCTCCGGGAAGGTAGGGGCGTAGCTCAGCCCTACGGTGCCCTGCCTCGGGTCCTACCAGGCTTCCGGCTCCGCAGCCGATCGCCGTCACACGTGCGAAATCATCATTTCATTGGCTCAAGATTAGGGTGTTTGGGATGGGTGGTATCTTAGCAGAGGAAGTGTAGCTTTGGGGAATGGGATTCCCCTGGAAAGTTTCTATCAAAAGCTATAGAAAATGTAGTGTCCAAGGGACGCACTCCAAACTTGTCATCAGGACGCCTCTCCCAGGCAGCCATCCCGATAAAGTTCAACCCGGGATTTTGTAAAGAGAAGAGAACCTTGTTCTCCCGCCTTACAGATTCCGCCCACCCCACCCCACCCCACCCCACCCCACCCCATCTCTGGGCTGCGCCACTAGCAAATAGTGCACTGCTTCCTGGAGGTGTCGCTGTCCTCTGCCCGGACGCTTCCGAGGGTCTTTCTGGGCCGGGGGAGACGCTGGCCTAAAAAAAAGCCTTCGGGTTCTGAGTCCGAGGAAGAGGAGCAGGTGGGGCAAGGGGTGTCGTCCTTGGGATCCTGGGGCGTCTCCAGGGGGTCTTGCTTCTGCCCACTCTGGACTTCCAAGCTGGGGCTGGCTGTTGAAGCGGGAGATTCTGCTCGGGAGGTGATCACGGCGTTTAACAAGGCGCGGTTCCTTCCTTCAGATCGGTCTGGTCCTGCCTCCCCTGTTCCAGACCGGGACAGAAATACCCCTCTCAGAGCCCCCAAGTTCCTCTGCACAACCCTAGCGAGGCGACCCACTGAAGCTAGCCCGGGTTGGGCGCAGCCTCCCGCCCCGCCCCGCCCCGGACAGTGCGCGCAGCCGCCGCCGCGAGTCCTGCCCAGGGGCCCCCGCCTTTCCCAGTTCTGTCCACCAGCCGGCGGCCGCGTGCCCAGCCCAGGAGCGAGTCCGGCGCCGCAGCCCCGACCGTGGCGCAGGGTGGGTTCGGGAGGCCCTTGGAGCGCTCCGGCCTGGGACGCGCGGTGAGAGCTGCGGGCCCCGAGGCTCGGGTCTGGGGGTTGCGATGGGAGGGCGCTGCTGGAAGGAATGGGACGGCGTGGAACTGGGACAAGGGTCCGGCCCGGGAGAACCCCCTCCTCAGCCCAGCCCAAACCGCCACCCTCACCCGCTTTGATCTGCACCTTCTCCACCTTTACCAAGGGACGCCCGCCCTTCCAGTGTCCCCACCGGGCTCAAGCCCGCATCCGAGTAGCGGCTCTCAAAGCAACTGAGGCAGTAAGGGCTGCCTCCCGGCAGGGCATAACCACCCCCGCGAAGGGGCCCGGCGCAGCCCTGGCAGCAGAAGTGGTTCTCGTGCCAGTGCCGTCCCTCTGCCTCTGTGCAGCGCTGGGAGAAGATCAGCTGGGAGAGGGAAAGGGAAATAGTCCATTCATTCATTCACTCATTTATTCATCCAGTAACTATGCCTTATGCCTAGTTAACGCTAAAGCACATTCACAGACATTTCCATTTGATCTACTTAGTCACTCTTGGATGCTTGTGGGTTGATTGGCTTAGCCAGTATCCCCCAGCTAGCAGGTGGCACAACCAGAAGTTCTTCCCAGGCCTCCTGGATTCCCAACCCAGGGCTGGGCACCACCTCTTTTATGCTCACATTAAGGGTCTTTCTTAACATGATTGAGCACAACATTGAGCACCGGCATGCTGAGATGGACATCTAAGAGTCTCTGCTCCAGAGAAATTCTCTTGAGTCCAAAAAATAGAAGGGACTCTGCATGTGATGGCAGGGGCACAGATAAAGGCAGCAGGTCTCACATGCCCAAAGCTCAAGTGAAAACCCATTGGGTAGTCTGGCTGGTTCCTAAGTTCTCCCTGCCCTACCCTGAAATACTGGGACATGCCAGTATCTGTCCCCTTATACCCTGTCTCCTTGGGCCTTGAGCAGTACTCCTCTCCTACCTACCCCTTAGTGTTATACCTGGTCACAAGCTGGGCAGCGTGGCCGCAGCAACTCAGCATGATGACGACCACAGTAGAGATGCCCATCATGGTAGAAGTAGATGAGGTTTACCAGGGCCTGGCCACAGGCCTGGCAAGCAAAGCAAGGCTGGTGCCAGCAACGCTGCTCTCCTGCCGGGGCTGCGAACACTCCATACTCTCCAGGCTTCAGCTCTTCCCTGCACTGCCGGGTGGGGGCACTAGACAGGTCACAGTCACAGCCTAAACCATCCTCTGGCCTCCTTTCTGGCTCTCCCATTGCAGTCCCAGCCTGTTGTCTTATGTCCTGGCAAGCCCAACCACTCTGCAGTCTCCACCAAGAATTCCCAGACTTGGTTTCCCTTTGTCCCTAAGGTTTACCAAATTGCCCATCCCTAAACCTTGTCTCTTCACCAGAGTCCCAGCAGTGAGAGGGTAAGGAGTGGAAGAAGGAAAAGGATTGGGGAAAGGGGACTACATACCTTCTCACAGGTGTGTCCTTCAAGCTTGGGAGGTACCAGGCGGGCCACCCCTTGTCCCAAGGCCTTCTGCTTCCGCTGGGCACAAAAGAGCCGCAGCTCAGCCAGCTCCTCCTCTCTAAGGGCCAGGCAGTAGCGTTCCTGCAGAAACAGGCCTCCACTATGACTGGGACAGCCCCAGCAGGCAAGACAGGTTTGACTGTTGAATTCTAGAAGGCTTAGCTGCTGGGTCTGAGACAGGTAGAACCTCAGGAGATAATAGCACAGATGCACTGACTAAGGAGAGGGAAACCAGTACAAGAAAGTCCACCACCCATTCACCCCGTTCCCCCTAAAAAGGTCATCACTCAGGGCCTGAAAGGCCCCCACCACTTGGCCCTGTTCCCGCATATTCTATGTCCTTGCTCCCAGTGAGATAGAGCTCAGTATCATTTCCTGTTCTTGTGTTTCCTCTATTTCATATGCTCCTGTCTTGCCTCCCCAATTGAACTGTAAGCCTTTAGGCTGGGCATATGTAGGACCTCAATAAATACTAAACAACCATACTCTACATTTGTTCATTCCATTATTGGTTTCAAAAGCCGTTCATGTCCATTTTCTCATTTCCTCTGGAACTAACCATTATGGAAGGTATGGCGTATGTTACTGCACCCATTGTGTTGATGTGAAAATTCACACTGGGGTGGGGATAACTTCCCCCAGATAGTAACAGAGTTAGGCCTTAAATCCATGTCCCCTGACTTCTGGGTCAGGCTTTTTCCACAGCAAGTAAAGAAGGGGAAAGAGAAAGGAGGTAGGTAAGCAAAAGGGGAGGTGGGGAAGAGGAGACTTACATCACTATCCTGTGGAGGGAGCTGCTGCAGGAGGGTTCGAAGCCCAGGCCAGTTGGGGACATGGTTGGTGTCCAGGTGAGATTTGCCCAAACTCAGGACTATAGGACCCTGAAGAAAGACAGCAAAGGGGGAAGAGTGGAGCTAGGTTTTATCTTCCCTTACCTCTCTTTCTTCCCTTCTCATTGCCATCTCCTCCATCTAGAGCAGTTTCTAAGCATCCCACTCCACTTGGGAGGATATTCCCTCCAGATTCTCACTGTACATGAAGATAGCAGGTCACTCCTGCATCTGTGACCTGTCTTGAGAGAATGCCCCCAAAACTTCCCTTCTTATACTTGAAGCCACCCCCTTCACTCCTTGAGGCTAAAATCCCCTGGTTTGCTTTGACTACTTGGACCCTTAGGAGAAGTAGCATAGATTCATGTGAATGTGTTTATTCATGCCCTGAGGTAGAGACAGGAATTTCTGAAAAGTGAAAAGGGCAACAAGAAGTCAGGCACAAGGGAAACTGCCTCCCAGATGATGGAAAGGGGAGGAGGTCCAAAAGACATAGAGTATGTTGGTCTCAGGAAGGGCAATACTCTTACTACCTGAGCAGAGATATCCTCACTGTCCTCTTCTGGCAGGTGGCCTGAGTCATCTGAGTTGGCAGAGGGACCTCCCTCCCTGGAGATGAGACTGTCCTCTTGATGGAGCCATCCAGAATTCAGCACCGACATTGGTGGCAAAGTCTGCCCCAAAACAATAAAAGCACCTCTATTCATTGGGCCCTTATAGTGTTCTAGACAGTACTGAATGCTTTACAGGGTCTTTACAAAACCTCACTCAGTCTTGCCAACAATCAGGTGACTTAAGTAGTATTGTTGTCCCCATTTTACATATGGCCAAGCAATCAGTGAGCAAGAATGGTATACCCAAGGTCAAACAGTAAGCAGCAGAGTCAGGTCTCAAGACCGGGCCTTGGGCTAGAGTTTCTGAAATTCAAATTGTGGAGTCGCCCAAGATTAGGATGAAGGGAAGAGGAGGCCCATGGTGGGAGGAGAGGGCATTTTGCCTTTCTGGTGAGCCCATGGGCAGGCTGGCCCCTTCCCCTCTACCTCAACAACCTTAATTCCTCCCATTCCACCATATGCTCATGTCCCTCTCAGCTCATCTAGTCTATAAGCTCTGTGCTTATAGAGGAAATTTCTGTGCTTCTATTTATAGCAGCAATTTTTTATTTTCTTCTTTTTTTTTTTTTTTCCAGTGCTGGGGATCCAACCCAGGACCTTGCCCATGCTAAGCAAGCACTCTTACCACTGAGCTTCATCCATAGCCCCTATGGCAGCAGTTTCACTGGATAATCTTAGTGCATTTCTTTGGCCTTTCTTAGCAAGTCCTGATGTGACCACAGTATCTTGGAGGTGGGGAGTAACTACTGAAGTAGAGTAGAGATGGGCCCTGCCCTCAAGAAACTTACAGGGTAGTGGGTGAAATCAGACAAAATAGGGCCAGAGTTCTGGGCAGATCACACACCCTGCAGAAAAAAGTTATCATTACCAGAGCAGCGAGTGTGCAGTGGTGCATGCCTGTAATCCCAGCTATTAAGGAGACCAAGGCAAAAGGATTAATATTTGGATGCCAGCCAGGGATGGTGGTGCACACCTGTAATCCCGCAACTCAGGAGGTTGAGGCAGGAGAATCACAAATTCAAAGCCAGCCTCAGCAACTTGGCAAGGGCCTGAGCAACTTAGCAAGACCCTGTCTCAAAATAAAACATAAAAAGGACTGGGGATGTGGCTCAGAGGTTAAGCACCCCTGGGTTCAATCCCCAGTACCTAACAAAGAAAGAAAGAAAGTTGGAGGCCACCCTTGGAAACTTAGCACCACCCTGTCTCAAAATAAAAAGGGCTGAGGATGTAGCTCAATGGTAAAGTGCCCCTGAGTTCATTTCAGTGTTGGTGGTGGGTGGGGAGAATTACCAGAGCTGACTTTTATGTTTTCTCTGTGCCAGGGACTATTTTAGGATTTTACATAATATGGTCCATCCTCACAATAACCCTATAAAACTGTTTCTTTTATCCCGTTTTACAGTTGAAACTAATTAACATGTCCAAGGTCACACTAGAAAGCTAAAGGAAGCCTTAGGGGAAGGTGGCCTCAGAACTGGGATGGACTCCAGTGGCAGCTGGGCAGAGGGCAAATATTAAATCTTTGGCCTCTATAAGACCCAACTTCGGGGTTGCACCCAGGCTTGGGCCCTAACATTCATTGTGCCTCCTAGGCTCAACACTTGTCAGCCCTTGCTTCAAATATCCTGTGCCACCCTTCCCTCCTTTCTGGCTCCACACCCACCTGCTTCCTTCCTGTTCAGTCCTCGGGTTTCCTGTGGAAGCTAGCCAGGATGGACTGTTCACATTCAGGACCAGGAGTAGCAACTTCCCCTAATAGCAGGGACCCTGCTCTAGGCAGCAAGGAAGAAGGGGGCATATGGGGCCCCAGAAGAGGACTTGCACCCTCTTCTAAGTTAGCTGTAGTTAGCCCAGAATTGTCTGACCCAGAAACAATGCTCAGAAATCAGTCCTCTGGTCCTCACCCTTCCTCCCTCCACCTAGGGCGGCCTAAATTCATCTCCACCTAGCACCAGACCCCATCTTACTAACATGCCGGACTCTTTCCATTAGTTCTCCTCCTCCGACGAGGGACAGTGTTGAACCCTCCATCCCACCTCCCCGCAGCTGTAACCACGCTCAGGGAGTAGACATCTGCAACCCACGCCTGCCCAGAAGGGCAAAGTCCGACAGGATCTAGGGACTGGACAGCCGGAAAGAAGGGAAGGTTTTCCCGTATAATTGGAGGGGGAAAGGAGGGGAGTATTAGGTCTGGACAAGTGCCCCCTTATTTGATCCCAAAGTTTTCTAGGACTTTAGGGGACCCACCCACGAGGAGGGGACGTGAAGTGTTGTGTGGTTCCCAAGTCCGCTGGGGCTCCTTTTCTGGCTGCTGGTAAGGGGAAAGGGACCGGGACTACGCCGGGGTCTCACCGTAGCCAGTGTCCGCGCCGTTCTGCACAGACTGCCGTCGGGCCCCGCCTCCACTCCCCGCCCCCGCCCTCCCCCAAGCCACAGCAGGGTCTCTGACCCCCGGGTAGGCGCGGCCGTCCGTCCCCCAAGTACCCGGAGGTCCCAGTCCCGTCCCCCACGTCCCCCGGGCTGGTGGAGAGGGGCGCCGCGGAGAGGGACCTGGAACTGCATGCTGAAGAAATGCATTCGTGGGATCTCAGGATAGAAATAGCGCAGGCTGTCCTGTCCCCGCCATACGTGGGCTTTGTGCCGGGACAGCGCCCCCGCGAGAGCCGCGAGTACACCGGGTTCTCAGCCGCGCCCTGAAAGGAAGCGCACTGCGGAGTCCGCAGCTCCCAAACCTGGCGGTTCTCAGGTCCTCTCGGACCCTACCTCTAGCCTCAGTCCCGCCCCTCTCCATGTGCCTCCCTCCCGTTCTCTTCCCTTTGTCCTCATTGGTCCCCTGCGTTTCCCTTCTCAGCCCGCCTCTCAGCTCCGGCCCTTCTTCCTACGGTTTCCCGGGACCCTCTCCCCTATCTTTCGTGTTTTCCTGCGCTCCAGTCCCCTCAGCCCCGCCTCCGCCCCGGTCCCGCCCCGGTCCCGCCCCAGGCCCCGCCCGCCCCCGCCGGGTTTCCCAGCCGCTGGCCGGGAGCGCCCTCTGGCGTCTGCGCATGCTCCCTGTTCCCGACTGCAAAGTCCTCCAAAAGGACCTTCTAGGCTGTGCGCCGGTTGCCCCCACTCGGGTCCGCCGCCCGCAGCGTCTCGTTGGTGCTGCCGGTGACCTCCGACCCCGCAGCCGCGGGGCGGGACGGGGAGGCCTTAGCTCCGGGCGGGTGGCGGCTGCTGCAGCGGGACCCGGGAGCGGGCCCGGCGCTGCCCGGGCTGCGGGGCGATGTGAGTCGGGGCGCGGCGGGGCAGGGACGAGGCGGCTCCACTGAGGCCGCACCGCGCCGCAGTCTCCGCTCCCTCCCTAGGAAGCCCTGGGCGGGGGGGGGGGGCGGTGGAGCCCCCGGGGCTGGGGGCGGGGATCCAGGCACGAGCGCGGCCCCGACCTCCCTATTCTTTGGGAGTCCCTAGCAATAACCCCCTGACAACCCGGCAACCAGATCTGCCTCCCACTCCGCAAACCCCACCCTTTCCCCCTCCCCATTGGGCACACTTTCGCATCTCCTGGAGCCCTCAGAACCCTCTCCATCGTTCTGCGGATACCCTGAAACGTGCACAGACCCACCGTTCTGAATGTCCCCAAATGCTTCCACCTTCCTGAAATTCCTCGGATCGATCCTTCATATCACCTATTCTCTTTGCACCACGTCCAAATCCGGAATTCTTGCTCACGTTCCCCCATTGCATGCATGCATTTTCAGTCACCATAACCCTCTCAAACTCCTGTCCCCACTCCATACTTATCCCAGATGGGAGACCCCCACCCCCAACCCACATCCATTCTGCCCAATGTAATCCCCCCTTAATGAATTATCTGATGATGTGTCCAGATACCTTAAAAAATGGAGACCCGAAAAGTGCAACCCTTCCCCATCTTGCACCCTATAATTCTTGGCTTCACACACAATCCCCACTCCCTGTTGGTAGCTTAAAACCCCAATATTTTCCCAGGAATCGAGAAATCTGTCTTTAGTCTGCACACATCTCCTTCGGTCTGCTTCTTCCTTTCAGAGAATAAGCCACACCAAGAGGGTGGGGGTCCTTTTACCTAGGAGTTATGCAAAGATGCAGGCACTGGGTCTCTGGGAAATACTGCATTTCTAGAGTAGGAAGGTGGGATTTTGAGGGTCTCCAAAGTCCTGGTTTGTTAACTTCTCTACCTGGGGTTCAGATGCTCTTAAATTTGGCTTGTTAATGTTTATGTTAAAATTGGACTTTTCAGAGTTTGGGGAACAGAATGTTCCAACTTCAAAATGTGAGATTGAAGAAGCCTGTGCTGGAAGAGGAAACTGTCCATTTTAGTGATGTTGGTCCTACATATTTAACTCTAGAAGTGCCACAGTTTTCCAATGTTTCCCCTAGAAACTAAGGTCTTGGGGTGGGAGTTGGGGATGGGGTAGTGGGATACTGATTTCATAGAGGCTCCCAGATGCTTGGTAGCAATAAAACAGACTAGAGTATTGGATTTCTGAATCTTAAGCCAGTGCTTTTTCCAGTATATTATAGTATGCTTTTGAGAAAGCTCTTTGTAGAGTTAAAAATTCTCTGCAAAGGTAAGGCCTTGTTTTGAGCATTGGTTATACAGGGCTGACAAGGGAAATCTAAACCTTTAGAGGGCCTTGGAAGAGCTTGGGCTGTCTCAGACTTCAAACTAATGCTAGGGAATCTTTCCCTCTCCGGGCCAATGGGGCTTACAATTTGTTGTCCTATATTTTGCTTTTTTCATTGGTGTTTCTGTCTCATCAGGACCTAGAACAGACATCCAGGTGGGAGGGACTGACAACAGGTTGGTTTCATTAACAGTTGAGGGTGAGGATAGAAGGTTTCCATTAATCTGTGGTCTCTGTTTCCTATGCTAGGTGAGCCCCAGGTGTGTCCCAGAGGGATCCAGGTGTCTTCTCTGCAGGCTGTTTGCCATGACACCCCACCAAGGACTCGGGGAATAAAGTGGGAATCTTTCCCCATGCCCCTCCCATGGTCAGCTCCCCAATGGCCTGGGTGAGGTAAGAGCTGTGTATAGGAGTCAGTTTCCTGGAGTTTCCCAAGTTGGGAGGAAAGCAGAGTACAGATCACTGGGTTGTTGAGGGCTTCACACATGCTGCAGTTCTAGAAGGACAGCTAATCTCATTAGCTCATTCTTGGAGCAAATTTCAACCTCTTAAAACTTCTTGAGTTGGTCCATGTGTTTCTTGTTCCCTGAGGTCACTCAAGCCTGGTGGTGTCCTCTCCATCCTAGGCATGGGCCTCATTGTTGTGACATATAATGCAAAGTACCAGAATCCTGGAGAGAAAAGCCAATTAAAATTGTAAGGCTTCTGGTCTCCCCTTTGGTCAGTGGGAAGTAAATCTAGCATTATGTTTTTGTTTTGTGATGCTGGGGATGGACCCTAGGGCCTAGTGCAGGCAAACCACACACTCTACCCCTGAGACACAGCACCAGCATTTTTTTTTTAAAGAGAAAGAGTGAGAGAAAGAGAAATAACTTTTATTTATTTTTTCATCTCATTTTTGTTTTGGGGACACTTAGTTGTGTATGTGGTGCTGGGTTTGAACCTGGGTTCTTGCGCATGCCAGGCAAGCACTCTACTTCCGAGGCACCGCTCTCAGCCCCCAGCATTTTTTTTTAAGTGGTGAAATACCCAGTCAGGGCTACAAAAATTGTGCTGTTTGAAACCTTCAGTCTTTCAAATGTATCTTTATGATTGTAATGGCATAGTTTATTTGAAGGCAAAACCCAAAAGAAAAATTTCAGGTGGCTGTTGGGATGGTAGTGGAGAAGGAAAGAAATTGAATGAAACAGAGGGGTAAGGTAAAAAAGAAGGTGGAAAAAAGAAAGCCACAGTACAAGTGACAGTGTCTTTGTGTGAGTGCCTTAGGTTGGCACCCTACTCCTGAGATAGGTCACTCCTGGGCCCCTATTATATCCATACTTTTCCTCCAGTCCAGGTCTTCCTTCCCTACCATTTCAAAATCCGGCATACTTCTCAAGGTCCAGATTGAATTTTTTATCACTGAGAAACTCTCCTCACACTCCCACCATTAGCATGAAGCCTTAACATATTCTAACTTGAATTAACGTTTATCCAAAGTTTATCTCTCCTTAGGCGAGACTGTCGTACAGTCTCTTGGACAGAGTAGGTGATCACAGTGAGGTGTTTCTGCCCAAGTTCCCGTAGCAGGGCTTTTTGGAGCTGCCTGTTACCTGCTTATCTCTTATATCTTTCCCTAGGGTGGGCTGGCTGCTCTGACACCATGGGGAGCTGCTGTAGCTGCCTGAACAGAGACAGCGTCCCAGACAACCACCCTACCAAGTTCAAGGTACCCAGAGCCACCTCCTCCCTTGAGTTCTCAGTGGCCTCTCGGGCTCAGGCCTGGTGCAGCCACATTACCTCAGCCTCTGTATGGAAAGTGAAATGGCAGGCAGAGGTTGTAGACGTGAGTCTCCTCCCACTCACAGCCTCTAAGGTGGCCTGAGGAAAAAAGGCCCAGGCTGCAGCCATTCTTCCCTTCTCTTGATGCCATTAGAAGCAAATGTAGCGCCATAGCAAGTGTGTTGCCTTCAGAGTCTTCACTCCCATTAGTGTATTTTTGTAACTTTGTATGTACTGTTTAAAACAGCAAAAGTTTATAAGTTAATATATGTAAAGTATTTTACCCCATTATGACCCATTATCCCATTTGTAGAACACTTAAAAAACTTGAATTGAGCAACAAAGATACACCACTGTGATAACTTTAAATAAATATTTATGTTTTTAGAGTTCTGTTATCTTGGGAAAAGAAATTGGTGAATTATAGGTCATAGTATTCATTAACATTATTGATGATATAATATATAGTGATATTTAATATTTGAAGTTAATGATAATAAATTATATAAGCCCTAGATTATGATTTCCAACGTATTTTAACTCAGCTCTGTCAGTTTCATTGAAATATTTGCAAAATCGAAAACTGGGACGTAGTGGGTTAAAGAGTGCCTAAGTTAGGCCTGTATCAGTTTGTTGCTTGCCTTGGGAAACTAAAGCCAAACCATTTGGACCTTGGGCCCCGGACTCCTCCCTGTAGAGGGTGCCTCTTCCTCACCCTGCTACATGCAAGTTGAGGCATGTTTATCTGCCCACCAGAAGAGGGAGCACTCAGCAAGGTCTCCAAGTTGGGGAGGTAGAGGCAGTATGTGTTTCTTCTGCCTTGGGCTTGATTTTCCAGGTGTCTTAAGAATTTGAATTTACAGTTGAACTTTTTCCTTATTAATTTCTGGCCTTTGGATAAGCCATGGACTGTCATTTAACCACTGACCTTGGGAGTCAACTACCTACCTCTTCCCTCTCTGTCCAAATAACGTAACTGAGTCCATAGAAGAGAGGAATCACCCAGAGAATTGCCACGGGTTCACGGCACTGCTTTGTGCACCCCCAGGACCATGTGGCATTCGACATTGTCTGGGGTGGAGTCAGGTAACACCCTTAGTCTCCCAACACCTGCATGGAAATGCCAGGGACCCTGAAGGAACTGCCAGTGACTCAGGGTCCCCTGCACACCCTTTATCGGACTCACTCATTGACCTTTCTGTCACTTGCCCTCCAGGTGACGAATGTGGATGATGAGGGTGTGGAGCTGGGCTCAGGTGTGATGGAACTGACTCAGAGCGAGCTGGTGCTGCACCTGCAGCGGAGGGAGGCTGTCCGTTGGCCCTACCTCTGCCTGCGGCGCTATGGCTACGACTCCAACCTCTTCTCCTTCGAGAGTGGCCGCAGATGTCAGACAGGCCAGGGTGAGTACCAGCCCTGCCCCTCCCCCAGAACAGGGACTTTTGCTCCTGGGGCTGGAAGGCACAGTGCCAGAGACTGTTAGGAAGTTTGTTGTGGAATTTGAGAACCGTCCTTAACATCCAGTCTAGCCGTCAGACATGGTAAGTGTTGCCCAAAGAGGGGAAGGGTCTTAGCTAAAGGTACACAGCACTTTATTGAAGAACTATGTGAACTTCCAGGCCAGTGCCCTTTCTCTCTTTAGTCATTGAGGTTCCATCAGGTCCCTTTGTGAGAACTTGTGTTGCACAGTCTGTGGGCAAGAGTCAACTCCTAGCCAGAGCCTTCCTAGATTAAAAAAAAAAAAATGATTCTCCCTTCTGTTGCCCCAGTTTCAAAGATCCTTCTGGGCCATTAAGTAGGAACAGTTTTTCCTAAACCTCCAGGTAGTACACTGTAGACCCTGTAAGTAATGAAAGTCAGGAGTCCCTGGCTACTGGAAGAAGATCTGGGGAGCCAGGACACCTGGGTCTGCAATGGACAGATTAGCCCTCAAGAGATTATTCTTTGTCCCCAATCACCTGTGGGCAGTGGATTATGATGTATTCTCCCCCCTCTCTCCCTGCAGCCAGAGACCAGGGAGTGGTAGGTTCTTCCATGTTGTCAAGGCTAGAGCCAGCCATGAACTTTGAAGGAGTGGCATGGTGAGGGTTTTTCTGTTATGATCTATGCATAAGCCCTGCAAAACGAGTCCTGTGTGGGATTGTGTTAAATGCAGGTTGGGATTATGACTGCAGAAATGGGACGAACAAACCGGATATGGTGATGCATACCTGTAATCCCAGTAGCTCAGAAGGCTAAGGCAGGAGGATCTCAAGTTCAAGACCAGCCTCAGCAACTTAGCAAGACCCTAAGCAACTCAGCACAACCCTATCCCAAAATAAAAAAATTAAAAGAGCTGGGGATATGGCTCAGTGGTTCAGGACTCCTGGGTTCAACCCCTGGTACCAAGAAAAAAAAAAGATGAAAAAATTTCTCTGCTGAGGTAACCAACAAGACAGCGAGTTTGTGAGGTCCTGTTTTCTGGAGGAGCCTTCCCCTTCATGTGCCTTACACCTGGAGCTCGTAGGCAGAGGCAGGTAACACCGAGTGAACAAAGAAATGTACAGGAAAGGCTTCCTTGCTCCTGGTGAGGTTTGCTCTGCCACTGTCATCCCAAAGGGGCTCCCTAACCCCCAGCACAGGGTTAGTTCTTCCAAAACTCCATGCTTTCCCGGTCTTTTCCAACCTGATTTATCTTGCCTAAATAGCCATTTTCTTCCCCTCTGTCTTTCCCATCCATTCCAGCAAATTACAGCTGTCCTCTACAGTGTCTCATTGTAATAAAAGTAGCATAGTAATATAATTTTAATTGTTGTCCATACCCAGCCTAATTGCATTTATCTTTGTTGTGGATGTGTATGTACATGCACACCCCAAGTAGCCTTCCTATAGTTTCAGGTCCCACTTGCAGAAGTTGTGAGGCTGGCTGCCTCTGGGAGCCACACAGCTGCCTTGCCAGATCTGTCTAAAGCAGCTCTGCCTGTCTTTGCTTCCTTCTTTCCTTTCTCTCTCCACAGATATTGTGGGTATAGAACGCAAAGTACCTTGGGCCCAGCCTATCCAGTAGCCCTGGGGTTCTAGAGTGCACCTGGGAAGAATGACTGGGTGAGGAGAGGAACTCAGGCTCTCTGCAGGCCTGGGATTGGAGTTCAGGAACATTTCCTGTGTGTATGTGTGTGGAGCTTCTCAACCCTAGGAGCCTTCGTTTCTTCCTCTCCTTCTCCAGGGATATTTGCATTCAAGTGTGCTCGGGCTGAGGAAATCTTCAATCTCCTTCAGGAGCTGATGCAGTGCAACAGCATCAATGTGCTGGAAGAACCAGTCATCATTACCCGCAATAGCCACCCCACTGAACTTGATCTCCCTCGGGCCCCTCAGCAGCCCAATGGTGAGGTGACCCCCATCCTGGGACCCCAGTGTGCATGCATACAAGCACAGGCCCAGGAAGCATGAGTGAACTGACAGGTGGTGGACAGCTGGGAGAGCCAGCCTTCCAGGACAGTTGTCCATTATCCACCCTTGAGGATGGATAAGTCTTGGGCTAGGCCAATCAGGTGACTCAGGCTGAGGCTACGGAGTCCTGGGCCTTGTATCCGACTAATGGTTGAGGAACAGAAAGGAAGACATTGGGTTTCCATGGAAACAGCAGTCGAGCTTTTTGCTTCCTTTTTTCTGTCTACTGGGTCACACATATACCCCTCCTGGCTGCTACTGCAGGCCTCTAGCTGTGACTCTTCTGGAGGTGTTCCCACAGCTTCTGCTTTCAGTCACTGAGTTTGGACCAAGCACCTGCTGCTTCTCTATACTCCCTGAGCTGACCTGTGAGCAACAGAAAGGATAGAAAAACAGTATATGTTTTGGAAGAGCTTTCCTAGAGCCACCAGCAGAGTGAGAATGAGGCCAAGAGGCAAAGCAGGGGTGACAGGTGTGGCGTAGGTATTTCAGGAAAGGCTGTAGTGGAGAAAGTGGAGGTCATCTTCAGGCTGAGCTCTGAGGGGCAGGGTAGGATTTGAGTTGCTGAGAGGAGGTTTTACCTGGCAATACAGGCTGCCAGTCCAGTGGGGCTAACCACACTGGGGACCCTGAGAGTGTCTTCTCCCCTAGGAGGGGTCCTGGGACGCAGCACACTTGCAGTTGCAAGTGGCTTTCAGGTGGTTTAAGTACCCCTCACCTGGGCTTGCCTCCCCTGGGCCCAGCTCTAGGCTACACAGTCTCCAGCTTCTCCAATGGCTTTCCTGGCTGTCCTGGAGAGGGCCCACGATTCTCCGTTCCCCGGCGACCATCAACAAGCAGCCTGCGACACTCCTCACTTGGGGAAGAGTCCACCCATGCCCTCATTGCCCCTGATGAGCAGGTGAGCATGCAGCTGGCCAGCCCCTGCCCTGTTGGTGTGGGTGGGGACAGGAGATAGGAAATTTGGTCACCTCCTCCCAGGAAGGATCATGGGAAAGGCAATAAAATTGATAGAATCCCTTCCTGTCCCCAGAAGGGAGGCAGTGTCTCTGGAAGGTTTGGAGGACAAGGACAGAGGAGACTCCAGCTCTTTTTCGCTATACCTCTCTTCTCTGGCCCTGTCTATTCTGTCCTGTCCTTCCTCCTGACACGTGGACCCTCCTGTCTCACTTGGACTCTTTCTGCACAGTCCCACACCTATGTCAACACACCGGCCAGTGAAGATGACCACCGTAGGAGCCGGCACTGTCTGCAACCCCTGCCTGAGGGCCGGGCACCCTTCCCCCCACAGGCCCAGGGCCCTGACCAACGGGACCCACAGGTGTTCTTGCAACCTGGCCAGGTGAAGTTTGTGTTGGGCCCCACTCCTGCTCGGCGTCACATGATGAAGTGCCAGGGCCTCTGCCCCAGCCTGCATGACCCTCCCCACCACAACAATAACAACGAGGGTTCTTCCGAGTGCCCGGCCCAGCCCAAATGCACCTACGAGAATGTCAGCGGGGGGCTACGGAGAGGTGCTGGCTGGAGACTGAGCCCTGAGGAGCCAGGCTGGAGTGGCCTGGCTCACCGTAGGGCTGCCCTGATGCACTATGAGAACCTGCCCCCGCTGCCCCCTGTGTGGGAGAGCCAAGCCCAGCAGCTGGGAGGGGAGGCCGGGGACGATGGGGACTCGAAGGATGGGCTTACCCCCTCCTCCAATGGCTTCCCTGATGGTGAGGAGGATGAGACCCCACTGCAGAAGCCCACCAGCACCCGGGCTGCTACCCGCAGCCACAGCAGCTTCCCTGTGCCACTGACCCGCCGCCGTGGCTCCCCAAGGGTCTTCAACTTTGATTTCCGCCGGCCAGGCCCCGAACCCCCAAGGCAGCTCAACTACATCCAGGTGGAGCTCAAGGGCTGGGGCGGAGACCGCTCCAAGGGGACCCAGAACCCCTCGGTGTCCCAAAGCCCAGTGCCAATCACCCACCCTGCCCGCAGCTCAGACTCCTATGCCGTGATTGACCTCAAGAAAACTGTGGCCATGTCCAACCTGCAGAGGGCTCTGCCTCGGGATGATGGCACTGCCAGAAAGACCCGGCACAATAGCACTGACCTGCCTCTGTAGATGGCCTGGCTCTCCATCCTATGCCCACTGCCGTTTGGCCTCCATCTCGCTCCCATCCTCTGACCCACCCAGACTTGGATCTGGGCTGCTTGGCCAAAGGCACTGAGGTGGGTCCAGATGCTTCCCAGCAATGGCTGGAGTCCCCACAGATGTCAGCCACTGAGTCTCCTGGTCCCCGAGCTGGGAAGTGGAGAGGGTGACTGGGCCAGGAGGGAGCCACAGTGAGAACTGTGAAGGGTTCCCGTGATTGTGTTTCACACCCTCCCCTTATGTCCATTTGTCTTGTCTGTCGGCTGTCTGTGTGATTTTTTTGGTTGGAATTTTGAAACATTTTGTACTTGTTGATTTTATTTATCAGTTTATTTTTCTATTTATTGTTTTAAATGTAATTTAACATATTTATTATTAATATAATTATTTTTAAATTCTGGCTCAGTGGGTAATGACTTCTTTTTGTTGTTTTAGTTTTTTGGTACCAGGGATTGAATCGAGGGGACCTTAACTGCTGAGCCACATCCCCAGCCCTTTTTATATTTTTATTCCGAGACTTTGTCTCACTAAGTTGTTCAGGGCCTTGCTAAGTTGCTGAGGCTGGCTTTGAACTCTTGATCCTCCTGCCTCAGCCTCCTGAGTTGCTGGGATTACAGGCGTGCACTGTGCGCCCAGGCAGTTGATGACTTCTTGTGGAATCTTTTTTGGGTGGGCTGGGGCAGGCATAGGGCCAACCTGATAGAGGTAGGAACTTCATTCTGGGAAGTTTGGGGTGGTTGTGCTTTTTGTAAAAAATCTGTGGTCATATCTTTTTCTTTAAGAAACCCTGCCCCAGAACTTGGACTCACCAGGAATGGATGCTTTGTTAAAGTGTCAGGGTGCATAAAGGTGACCTGTGAGGAAAACTGCCCTAACAAGATAAGATTCTGACCCTCTTAGACTGACAGTGGGCTGGGGAAATGTAGCAGGGGTTGATGGTACATAAGATTCACCTTCTCATGGACCCTCTGGGCAGGCTTCAGGGGTGACTGTTTTCTCTTAACACATTTGACTCAAAGGTAAGCCCTGGGACCTCCTTAACCACCCGAGCACAGCTGAACCCAGACTAGTTCCTTTAAATAGGAACCTTTGTGGAAAGCCCAGGAACAGTAGGAGGAAAATTAAATTTGATGTGTAACTAGGTACCTGGCTTGCAAAGGGTCTTTCCCAGAGAGTCACCCTCAGGGGTGAACCTCAGAGGACCGCCACCTTATATCAGGGGGCCTCACAGAGGCGCCAGTGGAGCCTGCCCAGGGCCTTTCTGTAGCAGGAGTCCCCCTTCTCTCTTCAGCCTTTTCTTTCTACTACTTCTTCCAAGATGCCATTTCTAAATCCCCATGCAGTTAAAGAATTCTAGATTCTGTGCTAAGCCACTCAGACCCAGGTGAAGAATGAAAACAGGTTTGTCCAAGACTTAGGGACTGTCCCATGTCTGGTCACTGTCCCTTGGAGTGAGCAGACCTGTCCTCTTCCTCACTGAGGTGATGGGCCGGAGCGGGGCTCATCCCTCCATTTCCTTCCCCGCCTTCTGTCTGGAACACTGCTGCCTGGGCCTTGTTTCCTGGATGTTCTCCTCTGTTTTGGGATTGGACCCTCCTGACCATGGGTGTCACTTGCTGTCAATGAAATGGGCAAGGAGGACTGGCTACAACAGGATTAAGAGAAACCCTTCAAGTGGGACCCAGCAGGGTGGAAGGGGACAGCTGGACCAAGCCTTCTCCCTCTCAGGTCGCCCGCTGCAGGTGCAGGCCGGATTTGTCGAGCCTTTTCCACCTAGCTGTTGGGCAGTGCTGTCCTCTGCAGCTTCCCCAGGCAGCTTTCCTCTGCTCTATGGATATTCTCAAACACTGACCCCTGTTCCTCCTGTGGCCTGGATGGTGATCGTAAACAGGAGAGCCAAGGCAGGGCTCAGGTATGGCCATGCCAGGACTGAGGATAGGGACCCTCGTCATGTTTGTAAGTCATAGGTCTGTGCAGGTTTCTCCTCCCCACTTGTGGACAAATGCTGTCATGGAGTAGCCAGGGGATGGTTTAAGTCAAGAGACCAGGTTGTGACCCTGGCTAGGCCACTATCTCTGCTGTCTTAAGCATTTGGTTACCCCAAGCAGGCCTCTACTTTTTGCACCTGGAAGAACAGGAACTGGTGTGAGAGGTAGCCAGTGAGATGAGGAGAGCAGTACCACACCACATCTGTATTAAGAATCCAGCTGTTGCTGAGGAAAAACAACCAACAGTCTCCACTCTTGGGACCCCCAGTTTTCAGCCTTACTGTTCTTCCTTTGCAGAACACCCGGGGACCAATTCTCATCCTTTATCCCCAGAACCTGGTCTGCCCCCTGGGGGGTCCCTCAAACCAAATCATCATTGTTGAACACATCTGTGGGGCTTGGGGTGTCCAAGAGATAGGTCTCCACAATTGGCTTCCAGCTAGTGTGCCCCCAACCCTTCCTGTCCCTTCCCCTGGCCACTGCCTCTGACCCTGGAGGTCTACAGTAGGAATTTTCCTTTCAGGGGGAGGGCAGGCTGTAGGTGGACAGTTTCCTGGCGGGAAGGGGCGGATGTGTGCAATGCCCCTGTTTGAGGCCTGCCGACGTCAGGGCGGGGTGCGCAGATGGAATCAGACATCGTGGTCCAAAGATCATCACCAACATCAGTGTGTATTTGCTGAGTGCTCCCTTCTCTAGAAACAGGCCCTGCCCACCCCCTGGGCTGCCCTCAGGAAAGGAAAGGATCCGGCATCCTGTCTGGGAGTGGCATTTCAGGTCAGACCAGGAGGGGCCCTCCCAAGCCCACCCCTGTGTAATTAATAATAGTGCTTTGCCTGGGCATAAACACAGGCAGCTTTTCCCATAGAGCATTCATCTCTGTCAGGCCTCCCTGGGCCGGATTGTTATCAGCCTGCACTGAAGAGGAAATGGCCAGGAGGTGAAGTTACTTGCCTCGAGCCATGAGTTAATTAGCAGCTTACACTGGGGCTGGATGCCAGTCGTGTGTCCACCTACCCCACCCCTGCTCCCAGCTAAAGTCACTGACTTCCCTCAGGTGGGCCGCAGAGACTGTGAGATACTCTCCCTGGAGAAGTGGGTCGAGTCGCAGCAGGGCCACATTCCAGCGTTCCCACTCAGGAATCCTTTAGAATTCCAATCCAGGGCTTTGCCCATAACTGCAAGATGACCCTGCCCCCCTAGAGCCTGCATGGCACCCACCTATTCACCCCACCACCGCGTAATTGTGCATCCTCAGAGATGGGCCGGGCTGGAATGCGTATTCTAGACCTTTCCTGCCCTGCTTTCTCTCATGCCAGGAGGCACCTCAGCCTCATAAAAGTCTCTCCCAGGTCAGGTCAGGACGGGGAACCCTGAGCTTCTGAGGTGCTCTGACGAATGTCTTTTTTTTTTTTTTTTTTTAAGAGAGAAGGACAGTGAGAGAGAGAAAGACAGAGAATCAACTTTTATTGAGTTTTTCACATGGCTTTTGTTGCTCCGACACTTAGTTGTGTACGTGGGTGCTGGGGTTTGAACCCGTGTACTTGCGCATGCCAGGCAAACACCGTAACCACTGAGCCACCGCTCCAGCCCCACCAATGTCTTTTAAAAGGGAATCCTACTCAGAGGTGGGGGAGCGGTTACGATGAGACACCTCTGGGCCTCCAGAAAAGCCATGGAGGCCTGAGGTGGAGGGAGAGCTGAGCAAAGGTGGGCAAGGCCTGTGCGCATGGTTTCTCGGACTCCAGGATAGAATCCTAGAGCTTGTGGTCCATGAGCCAGGCCCATCTAGGGACCTCTTCGGGGTTTCCTGGAGATGTTTATCTCGTCTGCTCACACGCTTCTTCCCACGGGATACTAGTTCTGCTCCTGGATCTGCACACGGCCAAGTCTCGCCTCTCGACCAAGGGTGCTGATCCTTGAATTTGGTGTAACCACGTGGCCACTTGCCTCTATTGACAGCTTGCCCTGCTTGTCCTTCAATTTCCTCATCAGTCACACAGGGATAATTACAGTCCTTCCTTCATGGAATTCAGGGTCAAATAAGAGACGTCTGCCCATCAGGAGCCACAGAGACTGGCCCATAGTAAGTGCTCAATAATTACAGATGTTATTTTCACCCGGTTCTTTCCAGCACACCCAGATGTTCACCCTCTGCTCTCATTTGACCCAGAGCCGAGCGCAGTACCCAGACCTGGCCTCACCAGCCGTGGGCCCAGCACCTCCGTTGCTCTAGATGTTGTATTTTCACTAATGCAGCCTGAGTTAGCATTTGCTTCACTGGCATTTCTGGCTCTTAGGACCTTAAGCCTGTCCTGAAACCACCAGGTCTTTTCCATAGGAACACCTGTAGCATCCTCACACCCAAACCCTCTAACTTTGGAGTCCTCCTTAGCTTGTGAAAGTCAGAAGAGTCCATTTATGCGGGTGGCACTTCTTGGCAATCAGAGTCTTGTAGTGGAGTTTAGAGGCACCAGCTCTTGCTGTAGACATGGAGGTGGTTCGAGAATAGAGATGGGAGATGGTGTCAGGGAGAAGGGGATGGGGAGAAGGTAGATCATGAGGGTTCTGCTGTGAAATCTGGGACCCTCAGTCCTGGCTTCCAGAAGCTTTGTTCTGTACACTCCTGCTTGGTCAGATGCCTCCCTGCTCACTGTGGTATCTTCCTGGCCTCTGGTCTTGCTCAGCAGGTGGATTCCTCTCTGGGCCTCTCCGGACCCAGTTTCTCTGGGGATGGACATTCCCAGCAGAGCTGCCTTGGGAGAGCAGCTGGGAGGTCAGGGGAGCTTCACTCCCTTCCCCAGGCAAGATGTCATTCCACTTACACCTAAGGGGTTAGTAGAACAATGACAGTGAGGGGGCAGTGCAGGGGCGTGGCCCTGGCCACTCCCCTACCTGCCGGCTGACCAGTGGCTTCCTCAGCTGTCTCCTCCACTTGCAGTCTGGCTGGGAAGGTCCCTTGGGAGTCCGTCCGTGTTCCCTCCTTCTGCTTGGCCCACTTGAATCAGTCTCCATTCCTCTCTGGCTGAGAGGGTCCCTGCAATAGTAGTGTGTGGGTGCAGAGACGGGGACTGAGGATGCTGACTTCCCAGGGAAAGGAATGTAATGTAATTAAATCCCTCTTCTCCTTTTGATGGAGCGCCAGCGATGAGGCAGCTGGTGGGCTTGGAGAGGGAAGCAGCAAGCAGCAGCTGGGAGGGCATCAGGCAAGAGGAGCACGGCAGGGAGGAGGAGCCAGGTGTTCCTGGAGGCTCCTTGTCTCTTTTCCTAGTGACCTGAAGACCACATCAACATATTGATATGCTCGGGGTGGGGCAGTGTATTCAAGTACAGTGGCCTTGATTTCCTAAGTACACATTGGACACAGCAGGTCTTGGATAACAAAATCTGGGTTGTGTGGGCTGCATCCTGACAAAGCCCCTGTTCCCCAAAGCTTTCAATCTAGTTGGAGAAATGAGGCTCACAAAAGCCAGGATTATAAGACATGTGCTCCTGCCATTTGATAGCTGAATGACCTCAGGCAGATCATTTAACCTCTCTGAACCTGTTTCATCTATTAAGGGAACTAATGATATTTACCTCATCATGCTCTTATGAGTTAACTAAGAAAATGCACATAAAACACCTAGTAGGTATTCAACACAGCCTGAGCTTAGCTTTGTCGTGGTTTTCCACAGCAGCAGCAGCAGCTAATGTGGGAACATTTCCTGAAGGAGGTGGACCATGAAGATAAAGATTTGGAGAGAGGGGGTGCACGCTGGAGCTGTGGCCCAGCGGTTATGGCGCTTGCCTGGCATGCCCGAGGATGCAGGTTTGAACCCCAGCACCACATACACAACAGAGTGTTGGAGCAACGAAGGCCACCTAAAAAATTAAATAAAATTGATTCTCTCTTTCTCTCTCTGTCCCTCTCTCTTAAAAAAAAAATATTGGAACAGGAAAGGGGAGCATGGGCCTAGGGATTATTCTGTTGGGAGGGAAAATGGGCTGCTGGGAGCAGAGGAGCAGATGGGAGAGGGGTGTGAGGAGTAGGTTGGGGTGGGCAGGGAAGGTGGAGGCCACTACCCTGGGGGCTGTGGAGGAGCTCCAAGTGACTGCAGGTCGGGCTGTGGACTGTGTGGGCGTGCACTCATTCCCTCAGCCAGCAGATAATGATGAGCCAGGTACAGTGCCGGGGATCCAACAGTGGTGGTAACAGATAAGGGCCCTGCCCTCCTGAACTCACTTCCTACTGAGCGCGAGACAGCTGAATAGCAAATACCAGACAGTTCGAGGAAGAGAGAACTTTGAATGCAGAAGGGGTCATGAGATTGGGTGGCAGGGATGGGCATGTCAAGGAAGACCTCGGTGGGGAGGTGACATTGGAACAGAGACTTGAATGGTAAGAAAAAGGCTGAGTGAACAGCCAAGGGAAGAACATTCCAAGCAAAGGGAACAATGAGTACAAAGGCCCTGTAGGGAGAGGGTACTTCCAGGCGTCAAAGGAAAGCAAGAGTCAAAGGAGGCCAGCAGCGCAGAGGGTTCGGGAGGATCCAGCACACTCAGGCCTTGTGGCACAGGATGGCAAGTAGACTTGACTTTAAGGGCAATAGGAAGCTATGGAAGTCCTGAGCAGGCGAAGTCTGACTTAGGTTGTTTTTATTTGTTCTGTTATTTTGAGATAAGGTCTTTCTAAGTCACCCTGGCCTTATACTCAGTATCCTTCTGCCCCCAGCCTCCTGAGCAGCTAGAATTCAGATGTGCAGAGCTGGACTCTGACTTAGGTTTTAACTGAGTGGCTTCAGCTGCTCTGTGGAGACCAGGGGGTGAAGAGGGGAGTGAGAGGTAGGTGGGGGAGAAGAGGGAGAGCTGTTGAGAGGTGCAATGAGCACCAAATGCAGATGTTGAAATCCTAACCTCCACTATGATGGTATTAGGAGGTGGAGACTTTGGGAAGTGATTGGTCATGAGGGTGGAGCCCTCCTGAATGGGACTGATGCCCTTCTAAGAAGAGACCTGCTCTCTGCTCTCCACCATAGGAGGACCCAAGGAGAAGATTCCCTGCAAACCAGGAAGCAGGCCCTGGCCAGACACCGGGCTGGTTATTGTTTAAGCTCCCCAGGTATGGGGTGTACTGTGGAGGTGGACTGCCAGGAATGGTGGTGGGTTATGAGAAAAGGAAAGGAGGGGTTGAGGAAGGCTCTGAAATTTGGGGTCTGACAATTAAAAGAGTCACAGTGGGAAAGGAATGGGTGGAGAGAGGGGACAGATTCAAGTCGGAGGCCTGGGGAACTGGCCTGTTGACACTATGAACCATCCTGGAGGCAGAAGCTGAAGAGCAGAGTCATCAGTGCACTGCCCAGTCAGAGCTGAGGGCTGTGGGGGCCTTTCGCACACCCCTGGACCCGGCCCTGACCCTGTCGAGATGCCACCTCACTACTGTGCCTGCAATTTGGCCTCTGCTCCCTGCTAGTGGCCTGGATGCCAAGTCCCCTCGTCATACCCCTCTGGCTTCAGGAGATGAGATGGATTCGTGGGTGAGAGGGCATACTAATGTCCAGAGTAGGCCTGGGGCATGTCAGCACAGATAGCCTGGCCAATGAGTGACAGATTCACTGAAGGACCAGCCCTGGGAGCCTTGGACCCAGAACTACGTCATGGTAGCACATTCTATTTTTTTTTATTATTATTTTTAAGAGTCAGAGAGGGAGAGAAAGAGAGAATCAATTTTATTTATTTTTCCTTTTGATCTTAGTTTCTCCAACACTGTTATATATGTGGTGCTAGGGTTTAAACCAGGGTCCTCACGCGTGCCACGCAAGCGCTCCAACAACTGAGCCACCACTCCAGCCCCCATGTTGGCACATTCTGCAATGGGACAAAGACAAGACCCTCAGGTATCCTCCTGGACCCTCAGGCTCACAGTCTCAGCTGCCTGAAGTTTAAAGTATCATAAGTGGGTCCCTGGACTTGGCAGGAAGCAGAGCCACATTTGGCTAGACACCTTCCAAACACCCTCAGAATCTGCAAAAGGGAAACTCAGAGAGGAAATCACTGGGGATTATCCAAGGCCTGGGGATCCTTACTCATCTGATCACTGCAGGGTTCATGAAGAGTCCCTGGGGCTGTGGGTCCCTGTGTCCCCTCTAGGCCTTGGTTTCCCACACTGTACAGCAGGTGAGTTGAGTCAGACCCTCCAGATACTGGATGTCAGGGAGTGTTAGTATGGCTGCTCAGACCTGTTAAGGACATACCTCTGTGAGGCTGCCCACCCCCATCCCATCCTGGGCCTTTTTGCCCCAGGTATTTCCCAAGAGCATCCCAGAGCCCTGGGAGAGCCTTACAGCATGCAGCCACTAGCAGATGCAAACCAAAACTGCATGGGCTGAGACCTGGGCAAGGCCAGCTTGGCTCCAGGGCCCGGGCTGCAACCACATTCATCTAAGGCTTAATTAGCAGCTATAGGCTGGGAGAGAGGAAGGCTGAGCCTGAAGCCTCCTGAGTTCATTATCAGTGTTTGGTTAGGGACTTAGGGATCAGGTCTGATTCCTGCTCCTTATCCAGGCCCTGGTGATTAGATTCTTTGGACTTTGATGTGCCCGAGCCTGACACAGGGACTCTCACCTCCCTGCCACCCAATCCCCAAACTCCAGGGAACATGGGGTCCTCCAGCCTCAAGGAGGCTCTGCCCCGCTCTGCAGGGCCCCATTCTTTCATCTTCCTACCTTGGGCTCTTGGAATGCGCTGTTCATACCAGCCTAGCTCATGCTCACCATTCAAACTTAGCAAAGGGTCACATCTCTCTCCCACAACCGATGGAAAAACTGAACCTCAGAGAGATCAGGAAACTTGCTGAATTCACTCAACTAGCCAGAGGTGGACTGGGATTTTAACTTGGAGTCCTCTGACATTGGAGCTAAGGTTCTTTCCTTAACTCAGTGACATTCATCCGAAGTAGCCAGGCTCCTTCACCGGGTCTATGTAACTGCCTGTGGCTTCTGGCCCACATACCTGCCCTTAGATCATACCTTGACAGGCCCAAATAGCTCTTTGATAACATTTTCCTAAGGGTCTATAACTACATATAGGACATGGGGAAGAACAGGGTGGGCCTGGCCACTGCCCAGCTTTCTGGCCCTGCCTCTCTCCCTGTTGGGTAGCACTCTGCCCCTCGGGATCTTACAGAAGCAGGGGAGTCCTTGTTTTACATTCATTCTAATCAAATCCTGCTGCTCAGGGCAGAGAACCAGGGGACCCCAAATAATTCACCTTCAGTAGGTTCTGGCTTTGAGGACACAACAGGTAGTTGTGTAAGGGGGTCAGATCAATTTCACATTCATGTCTACTCAATGTAGTCCTGGGGGGTCCCTCATTTAAGTTATTCCAATACCAAGCTCCTGCTCTTTGCATTGTGTATGCCTGCCAGACTCCTCCGATGTTGGGAGTGGCAGAAGAGAATATGCCAAGTTTCACACCCAGCTCTCTGGCTTGTGTCCCTGGAGGTATGGGACAGTGGCTAGGGAGGAAGTTGAGAGGTACTGACTGGGTCAGGTTTGTGGACAGAGCCACAGACATGGAGTGTTCCTTGTGGTCTGACAATTGACTTATGCTAACAGTTACCAAGCTTGTCAAGTGGAGAGGGACACCCCTGGGCAGTGCCCAGGCAGGGTCACAGGTGGGAGTATTCCTGGCTAGACTAGGAGACTGTCCCTGGGAACATAAGCAATTGCCCCTTCCAAGAAGGCCCACACTGAGGAGAAAGCAGGTGGGGAAATCTAGGGCCTGGAGGCTCCTGGGCTTTCCCTGACCTATGGTGGCCAGCCTAGGACACCGACTCCTAGGAGACAAGGCTGTCGGATGCAGTTCCTCTGGGAAAAGCCCTTCTCTGGCTTCATTCTAACCCACTGCCTTCAAGAAATCAGGGTGTGATTCTCTGTTATGTACTTGTGCTAACACGAATTATAATAAATGTGTGGCTATCAAAGAAGAAGTGTTTGTCTTTATTTCACCAAGTTGCCTCTGCCATGGTGGGCAGCATCACCATGGATGAATGTATAACAGCCCCAAGATGATCTCATCCATCCTTCACCTTTGGGGTTCTCTGAGGATAGGTGTTCCTTATCTTCCTTCGCCCCCTTCTTTTTTTAAAAATATGATTTTAAAAGCTTTTTGTAGAAGTATAATACACATACTGAAAGATGACCTATCAGGAGTACAGCACACTGACGTCTCTAGAGCCAGTGGACCCCAGTCACTGGTAATCAGATCAAAACTAGAATACTACCAGTGCCCTGAAAAGGTCCCGTGGCCTGTTCCGCCCTGGCCCCCAGGACTTGCCCTATCTAAAGAAGACCCAGCTGACAGTGAGGGCTGCGTGTGGCATGGTCATAGGCAGCACTGCTGCAGTGCGTTGTCCCACTTCACACACACACACACTCAGCCTCAGAAAGGGCAAGTGGGTTGTCAAGGTCAAAGAAGCCGTAAGTGGTGGAGATTGGAATCCTAAGTCAAGTTCATCCCACGTGACACATCACATCCTTTCAATCGTGCTGAGAGGGCTGAACAGAGTTAGAAGTAGGGTCCACGTGTCATCAGATACAAACCTCTGACATTGTCCAGAAACACTCTTACTTCTTCTGGGGACTTATTTCTTCTGAGTAGTCCTGCGCATACCCTTCAAAATGCTCCCTGAGGGAGCCACCACATTCTTACATGATCCTACCTGATGGCCACAACTGATGGGTCCAGGAGTAGGTGCCAGCAAGATGGGTCGGTCAGAGAACCTCCTCTCCTCTCCTCTCCTCCCCTCTCCACTCTTTTTCTCTCCTCTCTCTCCCCTCCCCTCTTTTCCCTCCTCCCCTCCCCCTCCCCTCCTCTCCTCCTCCCCCTCCCCTCCTCTCTCTCCTCCCCTCCCCTCTTCCTCCTTCTCCTGCTTGCTTTTTGTGGTAATGAGGATTCAACTCAGGGGTGCTCTACCACTGAACTGCGCCCTCTTCCCTTTTTTTTTTCTTTTTCTTTTTTCTTTTTTTAGACAGAGTCTCGCTAAGTTGCCCAGGCTGATCTCGAGTTTACGATTCTTTTTGCTTCCTCCCAAATTACTAGGGTTATAGGTGTGTGCCACTGGCCCGACTCAGAGAACTTCCTTAGGAAATGAAAATGGAAAACTCAGAAGCTTTAGGTCAGTTCCACAGAGAAAGCCACCCCCCACACACACACACACGTGGGGTGGGGGAGTAAAACAGGAATGAGAAAGGGAGAAAGGGTCTAGGGTGGATACCAGATACTAGCTAACCCTGAGGCTCCACCCTGACCCTCCCCTTCCTGCAGCTGAGCTGCTCTGTTTCAAGTCCCTCCATCCATCCTGCCGCATCCCCCTTCCATCAAAGCCAGACAAGCAGGCGATTGTCTGCAAGCAAGAACAGGTTAATCAACAGTCTGGGGCGAAAGCAGCCACTCTACACATGGGGATTTATTTCCAGATATCTGAGATACAGATAAAGTGAACTCCTCTGTAGAAGGAGATAAGTTATCCAATCTGTGGGACTGTCAGGAGGGCTGTGCAATCCAACAAATACAAAACATCCAGTCTGACTCTCCCAAAGGGACGGGATCTTTTGGCAGGGAGGAGTGCATTTTAAAACCTCAGGTCCAGTTCTTCCTTACAGAAGAAAGCTAGTTAACAAGAGCAGAAGAAATAATGGAAAAGGTACACTCATACATTGCTGGTGGGACTGCAAATTCATACAATTACTTTGGAAAGCAGTACAGAGATTCCACAAAACACTAGGGATGGAACCAGCTACTGGAGGCCTAGGTGTTCATTCCAAAGAACTAAAGTCAGTGTACTATGGTGACACATGCATATCAATGTTTATAGCAGCACAATTCGTGATAGCCAAGTAGTGGAACCTTCTCAGGTACCTTCACAGGCACCATCACAAACAAATGGATAAAGAAAATTTGGTATATATACACAATGGAGATTTACTCAGCCATTAAAAAAGAATGAAATTATGTCATCTGCTGCTAAATTGGCTGATTCTGCAGTACATCATGCTAAGTGAGATAAACTAGACTCAGAAAGTCAAGTGTTGAACGTTTTCTCTCCTAAGCAGAACTGAGAGAAATATGAGGAATTAAAATAATGGGGTCCCTTGAAAATAAAAGAGAGAACGGTAGAGGGAGGAAATTGAGGGGGAGAGATGAAGAAAGAGAACAGGAAAGAAATGCAGAATAAAATTGACCAAACTATGCCTTGTGCTTGTATTAATATATCACAATGAATTCCACTTTTATGTATGCCCATAATGCACCAATTAAAAAAAATAAATTAGTAGAAGAAGACCAGCAGAGTGGAGGAAGGGTCCAGGGGGAGGGAGGAGGGAAGAGAAAGGGGAAGTGCGGAGGACTAAAATGCAGCAAATTATATTATATGCATTATGAATATGTCGAAAGGAATCCTACCATTATGTAAAATGCACAATACAAATGTTTTAAAAGATTAATGGACAAGAGAATGAGAAACAGGAGGTTTGCATAGTCTCAAATTATCCCCCCAGAAGATTATTAATTTCCAAGGAACAATAGTAATGGGACAGGTGAGAAATCTGCTAGATCTCACCTTAAGGAAGTGATCAAGGGAAAATGAGCAGTAATGGTAAGATGGCTTGACTTCAGGGCATCCTGCCATGGTGCCCTGAGGGCCACATCCCCTCTGCTGCGGTCTCCCCCAAAACACACACTCCCAACCATATCGTGAGAAATCATGAGCCTCACCTAAAGTGAGGGACCGTCTGCAAAGGGACTGATGTGGCCTATGAAAATCTCAAGGTCACAAAAGACAAAGAAAACTGAGGAGCTGTCATGGATGGAAGGAGAATGAAATGAGCACTAAGTGCAGTGTTGGAACCTGGATCAGATTCTGGACCAGAAGAGGGATATTTGTGGGGCAAATGGTGAATTTAAATCAGGGATGTAGACTACTTGCAGTGCTGCAACAGGGTGAACATCCTGACTGCACCATGCTACTATGCTTATTATGTAAAATGTTCTCTTGAAGGAATCTGGATGAAAGTCACGGGGGAATTCTCTGCACTACGTTCACAATTTTTTTGTTGTTGTTTAGAGTTATGTCACAATAAAAAAAAAGGCACAAAACTTGGAAATTATTTTTGTAGTTGTTTTTGGTTTATTTTTATTTTGTTTTATTTTGATGCAGGGTCTCACTAAGTTGCCAAGGCTAGCCTTGAACTTGAGACATTCCAGCTTCAGCATCCCAAATTGCTGGGACTACAGGCATGTGCCACCATGTCTAGCAAATCCCTTGAACTTGAAAAAACCAAATCTCAGGTTCAGCATTATCCCTGTGGGTTTGGTTGAACTAATGTACAAGTATAGAGCACACACCAACACTTTAGGAAAAATCAAAAGCCCAAGAAAATGGCTGAAAAAATCCATGTAGATGGCTGACAAAGGCTTAAGGTTATAGAATAATTGTTCCAAGTGCTGAGTTGACAAACTCAGGGCTAGAATGTACAGGGGAAACTCCAATTCCTGGCCCAAACTCACACCCTCTACAAGAGACTCATTACCAGTGTTCTTTAAAGAGTGCCCCTTTAGACCAGGTGCAGTGGCCCGTGCCTATAATCCCAGAGACTTGGGAGGCTGAGGCAGGAGGACAACAAGATCAGCAACTTAGTGAGGCCCTGAGTACTTACTGAGACCCTGTCTCAAAATAAAAATAAAAAGGGCTGGGGATGTGGCTCAGTTGTTAAGCACCTTGGGTTAGATCCTGGGTTTAAAAAAAAAAATGCCCCTCTCACCTCTATTTAGTGTCTCTGGTCATGGGGAGCTCACTACATTACTCCTTTGGATTGGTGTTAGGGTGTAAGTCCAGGTGCTATTGACAGCAGTGAGAAACGAAACAACCCAAATGTCGAGGGCCAAGAAACCCCAGCTACCAGGATGACAGAGCGCCACGTAACACTGCAGGTGATAAGGATGTGGCATATCTTAATGCATGGAAATGTGCGCATGCCACAGTTGTGTGTGATAACAGCAGAACAAGTTGTGTTTACACACTCACCTCAGTGAGGTTAAGCTCTAAGTGTGTACAATAAGGTCTGGAAGATAATGCAGGAAGGAGCAAACAGCTGTACTTTAAAGTTTTTGAAAACTTTATTCAATTTTATTTTTGGGGAAGGAGTGCTGGGGATGGAACCTGTGGCCTCAAGCATGCTGGGCAAGTGCTGTTTTGTGGAGCTACACCCCGAGCCCTGCCTTGATTGTTTTTAAAAATTGATACACCTGTAGAATAAAAGTGAAATTTGGTATCTAGAATTTTAAAATTCTAGATACTTGTGTTAAAGGACTTGGGGATTGTCGTTTCATGAAGAATTGAGACAGCTGCATGGAACAGGAGGTTGGGAAAGACCGTAAGGCTTTTTGTTGAGAACTGTAGGAGAGCGCGACGTGACTGATTAGTGATGTCCGTCATGGGTGAAGGATGACTCGTAAGGTACGCAGGCTATGTAGCTGTTATTCTTTCACAGAGACTTACAGTTCCCAGTGTCACTTTATAGAACCTCTGAAATATATTTTTGTTTAAGGAGTCATGAATAGGAAGAGACCTCTTTGAGTGATGAGTTGTAGGATTTGGGACAAGTCACTGGGAAGCCTGCAGGGTGCTTGAGGTGGGTAGGAGAGGTGTAGGGCGTACGGAAGTGAGTGCAGATGAGGGGTAGAAGGACAAGAGAAATCAGACCTGGAGTCAGAGAAAGGGAAGACCTTGGCCTGGGGAAGGGTGATAGGGGAAACAGATGCATTTCCAGAAAACTAAAGACAGGGACAGAGCTGCGTGAGGCGGGAGAGGAGATACAATGGAGAAGGGTAGCAGGGACAGTTGTGACCCTTGTGCTCATGCCCTGTTCCAGTCTGGTGCCAGAGGGCCAATTGGTGCCCAGTCTACATACTGCATGAGTGTGTCCTGGGCATGTGCCGAAACAGGACAAAAATTTCTCCAAATCCCCTGAAGGACCTTGAAAGCCTCTGAATCACCCCAAATCACAGTGATTTCAGACACTGGCTTCCAACTCCATCCCCAGCATCAGAACAGCCTCATTACCAACATACCATAACAACCATGCTTGTACCCCACAAACACCCCCATTACATCTCAGAAGGGGTTTGGTGCTGGGACACAGGACCTGAGCAAATTCGACAATTACAGCCTACAGTCCGCACCAATGTCATCCATCCTGGCGGAAGATTGGTGACACCTGGAGACATTTTTGATTGTTATAACTGGGGACAGCTTCTAGTACCTATTAGACAAACACCAGAGATACTTTTAAACCACCCATGGAGCAGGATGCAATGGAGCACACCTGTAATCCCAGGGACACTGGAGGCTGAGATAGGAGGATTGTGGGTTCAAAGCCAGCCTCAACAACATAGCAAGGTCCTTAGTAATGTAGCAAAACCCTATATTAAAATAAAATATAAAAAGTACTGGGGATGTGGCTCAGAGGTTAAGTGACTCGGGGATAAATCCCTGAAACAATAACAACAAAAAAACACACAAACAAAAACAACAACAGAAACCATCCACGGTACACTGGAGACCCATGACAAAGAACTATGCATTTCCAAATGTCAAGACTGAGAAACCTGCCTATCGACCCTACGCCCCTCACCCTGTTGGGTCTTTCTCTGGCCCTTGCCCCCAAATGCCCACATCATGCCTCTGGCTCCCAGGAGAGGATCAGGCTCCGCTCCATCTTACGGCTACTTTGTTCTCTCTTATCGCCTGGACCTTCTGGCCTCTGCTGTTGAATTAATAAGTCAATAAGATGAAACTGCTGTGGCCATGGTCCAGGGGGAAACAGAGAAACAATGGATACAAGGTGTACAGGGGACACCCTGGTGTGGGGTCATGCTTACAGGGCACGGAGGCAGGGACTTGGTCACATCCAGGAGGTATAAAGGAAGCAGGGCTCAGGTCTTCGCTCCAGTGCGACTGTGGAACTCAGAGTGGCCCTTCGTCTGGGAGCAGCTGGAAATCGGCATCATGAAGTGGCTGGTCGTGGCCTTGATCTGCCTCCAGGTCTTGGAGGGGACAATGTCACTGGTCAAGTGAGTCTGGGGCCCGGCTGATGGTGCAGGGAGCCAGGGGACAGCGTGTGTCTCTAGGCTGGAATCTCTGCTAGGGCAGGCAAGGCTGCCTTCTCTGGAGTGGGGCAGGACCCAGAGGTGGGAGCAGACAGAGCCCTGGCTTCAGGGTCTTCCATTCTCCCGACCCAGGAGAGAAAGATAGTCTTGAAGGAGAGCGTAGGGTGACTATCGCCCAAGCAGGCCTGCAAGGTGGGTGTGGTTCCTTCCTACACAAGAGAACAGTGCTTTCTATAAAAGGAGTAAGAGAACCCCTCCTCAAGCTCTCCTGAGACCCCACATTTCCCGGCAGATGCCAAAATCACATGAGCAAAACACCAGCTCATGGAGACTCTAGATCATGGGGGGAGAAAGTTCTGGGGGAGCAGGTGGCATGGCTCCCGGAGTTCCAGGACACCCAGCCTGCCACACTGCCTGCTGTCCCACCCTGAAAGAGTGCTGTGGGCCTTTTCTAGCTACACATCTTGTATCCACACTTTCAAATAAGCGCAGATTGAAACTGTTAGGGAAGCAGAGTGCTGTTCCCCTTCTCCATAGTGTGTCACATTGGGCACATCAGATGCCAGACGGCACCACTGGAAGGGAGACAGTCATTGGGGTGAACTTTGCTGTCTCTGACACTTATTAAATTTCATTTTGACATTTTTGTGATTCTGGTGATTACACCAACAGTCTGGCACATGCCAGGTAAACGTTCTACCACTGAGCAGCATCTCCAGAACCGAACCTTAAGAAAAAAGTAAATAAACCCCAAAATCCTGAAAAGGTAATATCTCAAATCCCTTGCCCCTTCCTGAGAGGAATTTACTTGTGGGCTATTTGACAGCAGAGGACCAGGGCAGGAGAAAATACGATGTGGGGTGAAGGGAAGCAGAAGGGAAGTTCATTGTCTTCTGAATTTGTTTTTTTTTTTAAACAAAGAGTGAATTTTATTTAGTTTTTCATCTGGTCTTTGTTTCTCAAACACTTGGTTGTGTATGTGGTGCTGGGGTTTGAACCTGGGTCATTGCCCATGCCAGGCAAGTGCTCCAACTACTAAGCAACCGCTCCGATTTCTGAAACTTGGAGCAAGTATTGAGTGAGTGTTGAAAAAAGTGGAGAAGGTAAGAAAGAGAGAGAAAGAAGGAAGGGGAGAGAGGGAGAGATGATAAGAGACACCCACACACAGCAGAGAGGGAGACAGACTAGGAGGGAGGCTGAGGCACACAGCTAGAGATGGAGAGGAGAAAAAGGAGTGGAGAGAGGAGAGGAGCCTGGAAGAGGGAGGAGGGACACCCTGACCTGACACTCAGCCTTGCACAGGGTTCCCCTGAAGAGATTCAAGACTATCCGGGAGACCTTGAAGGAAAAGGGCTTGTTGGAGGAGTTCCTGAGGACCCACAAGTACAACCCTGCTCAGAAGTACCGCTTCAGCGAATTCAGCGTGCTCTATGAGCCCATGAGCTACATGGATGTGAGTCCTGGTGCTCCAACGTGTCCCTGTCCCTGCTGCAAAGCTGGGGGCTAGGTGGCTCTTTCTCCTCGTCCAGCCAGGCTGGGCTTCTGGGCTGTGGGCACTCACTGTGCAGAGCGTGGGGAGGGCCCTGCTGACCTGGAGCTGACCCATGGAGAGCACGTGGCTGCCCTGGGCAATCAGGGGCTCAGGTGTGTGGGTTTGGGGCCTTGGCTTCTGGTGCATGCTGTAGGTCAGGGCCTGTACCTTGGTGCTCTGCCCAAGGAGAAGCTGGGTCCCTGGATCCCTCCAATGCTAAGAGCTGCCCCTGTCCCTGCCAGGCTGCCTACTTTGGTGAGATCAGCATCGGGACTCCACCCCAGAGCTTCCTGGTCCTTTTTGACACTGGCTCCTCCAACCTGTGGGTGCCCTCCATCTACTGCAAGAGCGAGGCCTGCAGTGAGT
>PVKS010000272.1:0-219791 GCA_004027875.1 Aplodontia rufa
CATCCTTAATTTTTTGAGGATTCTCCATACTGCTTTCCATAGTGGCTGAACCAATTTGCAGTCCCACCAGCAGTGTAGTAGTGTTCCTCTTTTCCCACAGCCCCTCCAGCATCTGTCGTTGTTTGTATTTTTCATTTTTGCCACTCTAACAGGAGTGAGGTGGTATCTCATTGAAGTTTTGATTTGCATTTCTCTTATAACTAATGATGTAGAGCATTTTCTCATGTATGTATGGGCTTTCTGAACTTCGACTGGAGAGAAATTTCTTTTAAGTTCTTTAGCCCATTTATCGATTGGATTTTTTGTGAGTTTGGATTTTAATTTCTTTAGTTCCCTATAAATTCTGGATATTAGCCCTCTGTCTGAGGTGTAGCAGGCAAAAATTTTCTCCCATTCTGTGGGTTCTCTGTTGATGTTCTCAACTAAATTTTTAGCTGTGCAGAAGCTTTTTAGTTTAATTGCATCCCATTCATTTAATTTTGATTTTACAGCATGCGCCATAGGAGTTCTATTAAGGAAGAAGCAGTCGACTCCTATAAGGTGTAGTGTTTCCCCGACTTCTTTTTCTAATAAATTTAGAGTTGTAGGCTTAATATCCAGGTCTTTGATCCATTTTGATTTAATTTTTGTGCAGGGCGAAAGATAAGGATCTAGCTTCAGTTGTCTACAAATGGCAGTCCAGTTTGTCCAACACCATTTGTTGAACAGGCTATCTTTCTTCCAAAGGGGGCAAAAGTTAGTCTTATCTGCTTTTTCAATAATCTTCAATTTTCCTTTCTGTTTCTAAGTCCATTCTACCTTTCTGCCAGGGTTGATTAGTGACTACATTATCCCAATTCTCTCAAGCAACTCATGACTGTTAGCTTTCTAATATTCATATAATGAAATCAAATGTAACATGCCTCAGTGGTGGTAGAAATAAGATAAGTTATCATCTGGTTTTTGAAAGCAATAACTATATATCAGGAAAAGTTATGTGTAAATAACAGCTTTAAATTAAAACACATTTTAAATATTACTTGACTGAGGAAATCTTTTTATTCAAATAGAATACATAAAACTCATTTTATAAGCCGGAACTCTTTTTATGGAATAAAAGTGTTTCCATTACAGTACATTTTTCATAATGAGAAGTTGTAATCAGTTGTATTCTCCTTTCAATGTGCCAATATAATTTATTCATCATGAAAAATTATTAACTGAGTCATTATTATGTACCAGGTAATTGGTTTATTTAGTTAAGGATATAATGGTAGAAATAAACAAACCAAGTCAAAACCAACAAAGTACATCCCAGTCTTCAAGGTTTCATGGTCTATTTTCTTAGATTTGTCTATTAAATTTAATTCTTTTAAAGTCAGATCTATGGCTGTTACTCTCTGCCCTTTCTCTTCTCCCTTTCATCACAGGCATGGAACTCTACCTTGAGTCCACATCTTGTTTAAAAGAAGAAGAATCAATAAGAAAATAGTAGATCTTTGCTGTACTTTATGAAACATTCATATGCTGAGGGAACTGAATATTACAATTTCTCCCTCTCTGTATTAGAACTTGTGTGTGGAGGGGGGAACTTATCTTACCAGCTTCCTTTGAAGTTGAGGCAGAAAAGGCAGTGAATCTGGGCTCCACCCAACATGCTTAATGAGCTAACAGACAAAATGAACAGCTTGAGGAATTACGTTCTGGGGAGATTCCATTTTGCTAGAATATGTGGCAGAAATATCTGGCTTTGGATTTGGAAATATTTTCAAGATTCAGTTCCTGGAATAAAAACATCATTGGTATGATTATGGCAGTAATTTCTTAAGAGTTTCATGAGGCAACAGCGTGCCTTCAGTGTTTTATACTAAGCCCACTCTTCATTTGATTTGAGACATTGCTATTCCTTGAAGACTATCTGGCAAGTCTTTAGCTAGATCTTCCAAAATCCTGGTTGCTGCCTAATGGTTTTATTATACTATGTCTTTTAGTTAAATCTGCCACCCTTGGATTGTGCTCATGGAATGTAGTACTTACTCTAGGATCAGATTCCCTGAAAATACCTTCAGCTTGCTTGTGCCACACTTTGAATTTCTCTGGTCATTTTCATTCTTGAATATCTTGCCAAGGGTTCTATTGCTTACCTCCTAAGGCCTAGAACTTGATGAAAATACATCTTCACAGAAAGTCTTATATGTGAATACTTATATAGCTCAGTTCATATAACTAAATTGGAAAATCCCAAATGTCCAACAACTGGAGAATGGATAAACAAAGAACTACTGCTCAAAATAATGGAATATTATTTGGCAATAAAAAGGAGCAAATTATCAGTTCAACTGGTACTAAAAGGCTACATACTGTTTGATTCCCTTTTAATTGAAATCTGGAAAATGAAAACTTAATAGAAATATTAAGTGGAAGAGTCATTATAGAGGATAGAAATGAAAGATAATGACTGACCTCAAAGTAGGCTATGCGAACTTTTGGAGATTTGTTATAAATACTTTTTAATCTTGATTAGGCTGGTGGTCACACAAATTATACATTGGACAGAATTCATTAAAAGGTCCAATTAAAGTTTATAGTATGGTATATGGAAAGTAACCTCTATAAACATGAGTGGAAATATAGTAAAACTGGAATAGATATATTAATTTCACACAAAGTAGATAAAAGTAATACATATTATCAAAAATAAAGAGAGATGGTTTATATTGATAAAAAGACTATTTTACAAACAAGTCATTATAATCCTAAAGGCATATGTGCCAAAAAGAATTTCAGAGACACATAGTAATGATAAAATGGAAGGAAGAAGGAAACAAATCCACAGTTATGCTGGGGACTCTATGGAGGTTTCCATCAGTAAGGGTATAGAATTCCTGAGCATCACTGCTGTCTGGTTGAACCGACACTCAACGAACACTGTAACCACAATAGAGAAATACAGCTGCTTTTCACAGGACATTGGAAATTCCCTAGTATAGGCCACATTCTAATGATAAGATAGGTTTCAACATATTTAAAAGACTGGAGATAAGCTACAATATGTTTTCTGACTAGAATGGAACTAACTGAGAAATTGGAATGCTGCAAAGAAAGACATTTATAGCATTACAAGCTTATAATTTAAAAAGAATTATCTCAAACAAATAATTTATGCTTCTACCTTAAAAATAGAAAAATAGTAGCAATATAAATGTAAAGTAAACGTAAGGAAAGAAATTGTAACCATGATGGTAACAATCAATGAAACAGAAAGCAACAAGACACAGAAATCCGTGTAACCAAAATTTGGTTCTCCTTTAAAATCAGCATAATATATCTCTAGTCAGATTAATCAAATAAAGTACCAAAAGATTCAAATTATGAATATAAAGAATAAAAAGGGTACATAATTATAGATCCCGCAGACATAAGAAATAGAAAAATACTTAGAAAAATAGCATGTCAATAGAATCAAAACAGATTAAATGAATAAGATCACAAAATATGATAACATGTATCATACTAATAAGATAAAAATCGTATAATATTAAAAGAATACAAATTTATAGTACATATATAGTACATATGGTCACTTCCCATCTCATTTAGGAAGCTGTAATCATCCTGGTTTTAAAAACAGGAAAATAAAGTTACAAAAATTAAAGTATATTCTAACATCTCTCATGATCAAAGATGAAAAAAATGTTTAACAAAATTAGCAAATCTAATTTAGCAATTAGTATAAGGAATAATATTGTCCAAAGGGAAATGTATTCCACAAATGTCAAGTTGTTTTAATATTTAAATATCAGTGTGTTCTTCACATTAAAGAATAAAAAAGAAAATTATGTTTTCAACAGATACCTTTCATCATAAAAAAATAAAGCTATCACCATACTAAAAATAGTATCCACTAATAAATCTCAATAAAAATTTTGCAACTAGAAACACCTTTTTTTTTTTTAAGAGAGAGAGGGACAGTGAAAGAGAGAGAAAGGGAGAATCAATTTTATTTAGTTTTTCACTTGGCTTTCCTGGCTTGGACACTTCATTGTGTACGTGGAGCTGGGGTATGAACCCGTGTCCTTGAGCATGCTAAACAAGTGCCATAACTGTGGAAGCTACTGCTCCAGCACCTAGAAATATTCTTAATACTACAAAGCTGAATTCTTTCTCCCTACAATTATGTAATAAGAAAATTTCTTTTCAATATTATATTATTAAGTCTAACCAGTAGAAATATACAAGAAATATAAGTAGACCAAGAAAAAAATAGGGAAGAAAGAAGTAAAATTATCTTGTCTTAGATAAATATAATCTCTCTTAAGAATCTTCAAAATCTATACAAATATGTGAAGTATATTATATATATAATATAAATAAATATATATTATATATAATATTTATATATATTTATATATATAAATATATTTATATATATAAATATAATATGTGAAGTAATAAAATTTACAGAACTGAGTTCAATATAATAAAGTTAACTAAATTTTTTATACCTACCACAATCATAAATTATTGTTAAAATAGTGCCATTTATAATGGTATAAAATATGAAATATTTAGAGATAAATTTAGCAAAATATGTGCAATACATTTGTAGTTTGAACTACAAAAATTTGCTGGAATTTAGGAAGACCAAAATAAAGAATCCAATAATAATGTCACCTCCCATATTTATCTAGAAATTCAAAACAATCACAAATAATATTCTAGTATGTTATTTGAAGGAACTTAGCAGGAGGTTTTTAAATATATGTAGAAATGTGCAGAACATAGAATAGTGAAAACAATTTTGAAAAGATGAACAAAATTGGAAAACATATAAAGTTGATTTCAAGATTAGTATAAATCAGGCTGGAGCGGTGGCTCAGCTGTTTCGGCGCTTGCCTGGCAAGCATGAGGACCCGGGTTCAAACCCCAGCACCACGTACACAACTAAATGTTGGAGCAACTAAGACCATGTGAAAAACTAAATAAAGTTGTTTCTCTCTTTCTCTGTCTCTATCACTGTCCCTCTCTCTTTAAAAAAAAAAAAGATTAGTATATAAATCATAGTAATTGAAGTAGCATAGTATTTTCATTAATGCAAGCATATAAGTGGGTAGCAGAGAAAACAGTCCAGAAATAGATAACATCCATTATCAATTTATTTTCAATATAGGAGTCAAGCTGTTTCATTGTGAAAATAATCGTATTTTCCAAAAATAATGCTGTAACAATTGAATATCTATATGTAAAATAATTTAGTAACTAAATAAACTATGGCTCCAATCTCACACAATCCACACAAAGAAATCTGAAGTGGATCAAAATATGAAAGTGAGAGCTGAACTCTATAAAACTCACTGAAGAAAACATGAATAAACCTTTGTGTCTTAAAAATAGGCAAAGATTTCCTAGATGGAACAGTAAAAGCATGAACCATAAAATAAAAACTGATAAATTTGGACTTCATTAAGTTTAATGGTAATGTCATACATGTATTTTGGGAAACATTTGTTAATTTCTTACAAACACACACTTCCCAAAGATGTGGCAATTCTATTTCTAGATATTTACCCAAAGAAATGAAAACACATTTAAACTTACACATGAGTGTTCAGAGGGACTTTTTTCATAATAGGGAAAAAATGAAAATAGCCCAAATGTTCAACACATGATACAGGAATCAAAACATTGTGCTATATCCAAACAAACAAGTCTTATTTAGTAATACAAATAAATTACCTGATACGGGAAAATCCCAAAATAAAAGACTACACTGTATCATACAACATATGTGAAATTCTAGAAAGTGTTATTGTGCAGTATTAAAAACAGATCCCCTTATTATCCGGGAACCTGGAGGAGGAAATCAAGGCTGCAAGGAAACTTCTTGTGATGGGAATGCTCAATCTTCTGATTGTAGCAGTGCTTCTGTGACTACACATTGATAAACTCATGAAACGGTACAATTTAGTGGCAAATTTTATTGCATGTGAATTCCATCTCAATACCAGTTTAAGAAAAATTCATGAAAAGCTTTGACACTAAATTCTCCAAATCTTTCTTTTTACCTGCACCAATTATTACCAATTCCAGGACCACAGTAAATACTGTTTATAAACCACACGCAGGTCCCTTGTTATTTTGTTGAAATAAGCTTCAATGTTGAGGGAAGTCAGTTTTCTTTTGTTTTATACTATTTGGGGATAAATTCTAGCTCCTTCCTTAGAGGAGGAATACAACAAAAATGAAGCCCTGTCTCAAGATCCCCCAGAGGGCTGCCCAGTGGCACTGCTCCCTCTGTAGCCGCTTACAGGCCACTTTCCTCTGCAGATGCTCATCCACTCTTTTCTTTCTCTCTTCTGTATGCAAGCACACCTCTCTCTTTTTTTTTTCTTTTTTCTTTTCCTTTCTTTCTGCTTCTTTTTTTTTTTTTTTTAACAAAGCACCTCCATCTAGGAGTTCATCAGAGACCCTTTCTTGTCTCTTGCTGATCCAAGCCTCCAGTTTACAGTGACAAAACTGCTGAAGAGAACTCCAGCAGAACAAAGTTCTGGGTAGGGAAAACTCTGAATCATTCTTCAGGGTGTGCTGCTCTGCTTTCTCTTTGCCTTTCTCCACCAAATTACTGTGCTCCATTCAGTGCTTTCCCAACTGAGTCCTGTGTCAGCAACTTCCACAGCTGCAGGAGCAGCTGCTGCTTCTACCTCCCTCTCCTCACTGGTGGCTGTCATCACGTCCAGCCCCACGCAAACTTGTCTAAAGTTTCTGTCCTTGACTCAATGTGATGCACTTTAAGAAATTCTGGAAATGACCAGGAATCTTTAAAGTCGCGTGCTCCAAAGGTGTGTCTTCTCAGTAAGGACAACTATTGAAAACAACAGTTGATGGGTTCTGGTAAAGTATTTTTAGTTATTTTGACCCTTTTGTTTTCTGAACATACCATGAAGCACGTGTTTTCAGTGCCTTTACGTGAACAAGTGAACTTGGGCGTTAATAGCATTACGTGGCACACAGGAAGTAGCAGAGCTAGGGCTTGAGTGCTGGCCTTCCCTGATCACCCATTAGCCAGTTTTGCCTTTGGCCACAGTTGGAAAACATCACACCTTAGTTCAGAAGTGTGTTCGGGAGTCCTACAGACGCTCTGATGTTCCACTTCCTGAAAGAGAGCTTACTCAGTTTGGGGATTTCAGTTTCCAAGAGTCCAGGGATCAGAGTGCCATCCCACACCAGGATGTGGTTCCAAAGCCCTCAAAGCAGCAGGGCAAAGGGACTCCCCCTACCTCTCCCTCCCTCTGTGCTTCTTTCTTTACTACTTTCCCAGGCTGATCTATTTAGTTCTCTTTCTGACCTCTTCATAGGAGAAATAGAAACCACATTAATTAGACCTACGATTTCTCCAGACCAAGACTCTGACCCTGACAGAATGAAACTGAAACAAAGCCACCCTTTAATATAATTTTGAAAATCTTAACATTTTATCAACAATATTTGGCTTTCAGAAATTGCATAATATATAATATTATTGTATGATTATCAATAAGAGGTAATCTAATCAGAAAACCAAGGTCTGAGTACTTGTCCTCCTGTTTACACATTGTGGTGATGCTAAATAAGACAATTAGGTATTTCTGAATCTCATTTCAATTTCCTTCCTTATAAGGCCAGTAAAATTATGCTTTTCCTACAAATCTTACAATAGTTGTTGAAACTCATATAAACCAATGTCATATGAAAGTACTTCGGAAGCCATAAGCACTATGCAAGTGTAAGTTAGCATTATTAGCAATGATAGCACCTTGAGAATCTATTATTTATCATTTTATCTAAAATCTTCCAGAGTCTTTCTTCACATGAAAATCTTCTTGGATTAGTAGAGACTAAAAAAATCATCTTGTTTACTTTTTTAAATTCACCTCTCCACAGCTCAATGACATCCCCTTAAAGCTGTTCACATGATCAGCTATTGTATCTACTTTTATCCTCTAACCTCTCTGCCTCTGCCTTCATCAATGCAGTCCAAAGGATAGAATATATTTCAGCTCTTCCCACTTGATTCTCAGCAGCCAGTCCTTTCCCACCCCATTGCTTTTATCATAATACTTAAAGCTCCATAGCCCAGATTTTCTGAGCCCACCTATGTTTATACTCTTCCTTCCCAACTTCTTCTTTGACATGCCATTTGACCCCTGAAGTCCCTCTGATTACAACCACACTTGGGAAGAGGGAAAGGATAGATGCAGCATTTTCTCTGCACATATATTAAAGGAAAAATAGAGCCACATTTCTCAAATTTCTCATGAACCAATTATATACAAACAATGGGACTAATTCTAATTCTAGTCTGCTTCATGAGCTGGCAGGCAAGTAATATCTCAAAATGGTCCAAATACCTAACCATGACAAAAATTTCACAGGAAATTTTCAGGCATATGCTTTTTCTCCTCTCTGACACCTTCCCTAAGTACCTACAATATTTTGTTTAATTCATTCCATCCTTAGTAGAATACATAAGTGATAGTGTTGCTGGCCAGGATAAACCCGAGGGTGAGAAATAATTGATGGTGCTTTCTGTCCTAACCTTATCAATGCCATTCTCCATAATTTGGCTCATAGCTCCAACCTAGCAGATTGCAGATTAACATTCTTCCACATCTATGCCTCAAATCTGCAGTCAGCTTGCTGATGATAAATCGCATGAGCCACAAACAACAATGCTTCCACTTCCTAGTCTTTTCTACAGCCAGAAATCTTATTTCTGTTGATGAGTGTAGGCTAGTGATCCCATCATCTGCTTTCACAGACATGAGCTGGTGATTGAACAAGGACGTGTGCTGAGCTAGCCACCTGGGCAAGATCCTCAAGGCACAGTGAAGGGAGGCTACCACTATCTTGTGCTCATTCTACTATGTAGTTTCCTCTAGAAAACTACCTATAAAGTTTCTATTAGGCTGATTCTCCCTGTATGGCACCAGTTTTTAAGGTAGAGAGATCACAATACAATTCATTTGTCTTAAATGACCCCTGATGCACTGTGTCTCTGCAATTTTCTCCAACACTCATATCAATTATCAGTGAAGAATTCCACTAAATGGAGCCTTTGACCAGTTCCTTAACTTCTTTGTCTTGTTATTTGGAAACAGTAATGAGAGAATTTTGTAAAAAAAAAAAATTAAAACTTAATATGTGATTATTTTTGTAAAGCATCTTAAATTGTGAAAATCTGTAGAATATCAAATATCCTTCAAGAATTTAGTTCATTACTTCCATACAATTAGCCAATTTGAAACTTTCAATGATCAAGTTAACACATATAAATTAAAGAACTTAGCAGTTAGAAGGAAAAAAGAAAATCCGTAGATGGTCCATTATTTTCTGCTAAGGGGTATATGAAAGTGTACATTCTGGTCCTCCTCCAGCTGAGATTTCATTTTCAAGTATGCCCTATCTTGATCACCATGGTATAGGCTCGTATTTATGTAAATGATTATGATAAGTCATCTTCTTCATGGTGATTTTCATATTTTAAGGATTAATTAATAGTACTATGGGGAAACTTCAATGTTTAATTAATAGGAGAAATTTAAGTGATCTTAATTGGGCAAAGAAAAATTTTTCATCTTCTAAAAGCATATTCGGAATACAGAAGTTGAAATAAAAATGGAAATGCTATGCAACACATATGGCTATCAAAAACTACCAAAATCCCCAATACCACAAGCAAATAAAAACACAAAAATAAAAGAAATACTCGATTTTATTATTGGTATTGTTTTAATCTGCCAAAATGTAGGCTTACTATTCTAAGCAGATGATGAATAGTTAAATATAGGCAGTTCTTGACATTTACATAAGTGAAATTCCTTCCTGACCTTAAATAGGTCACCAAAATCTAAATCTCATTTATCAGCATGCTCCAAGACCAAGTAGATCTTAATAACCTCCTGGACCTTTTCATTTCCTTTCTACTGTCCTTATTGTGCAAAACAGCATAACAAGCCCCTCTCTCATTTATCACCTCACCTTACTAAAACAGAAGGTTCTGGGGTATGTGAAATAGTTCAGTACTCAGTCATGATATGTGATGTAACTGGTCAGAGAAGGCCCAGGCAATAGCTGGAGATGGTCAGGAGCAAAGATAAGATTTTAAAGTATTCGTCTGCCATAAGGGTAAATTCTGAAAAGTAAAAGCTTTATCTCCAGAAAATCAAGTAAAGTCATTAGATATTCTTTCTCCACACAACCCCCAGATCATTTTGTAGAGTTTCAAAATCAGTATTATTTTTTGGTTGATTAAGCTGCTTGAAGACAATTGTAGGTACATATACACACTTAGTTTTAGTTATTCATATATATATATGCATATATATATACACACATATAAAACATATATTACAGTTATATATATAAATTATATATATAATTTATTATAAACTATTTTAAGCCTCTCACTGACTTTCAATAATGTGATATTTAATTTTATGTGTCACATTTTCTTGTCTATAAAACATTATTCAATGTATTTCTGTGAAGATCATTTTGGAAGAGGTTAACATCTAAATCTGTGGATTTGTGTACTACAATTCCTAATGTGGGTGGGCCTCATCCAAGCAGTTGGATGCTCAAATCCCATCAAGACCCTGACTCTCCCATGGAGGAGAAAATTTACCATCTCAGACTTGAACTGAAACGTTGGTCCTTTCTGAGTCTTGGACCTCTGGACCTTCAGAATGGAATTATACCATCTTCACCTGACTAACTTTCCTGGGTCTCTCTCCTCTCATCTCCTCTCTCTGAGAACATATTGGTTCTACTTTTTAGGAGAACCCTAAATAATAAAAGTAAGAACAGACTATCTTGAGCTACTATGTCTTTAGAGGCATACTTAAAATACTTAAATTACCTCTTTATGCATAAACTGCAATTAGAATATCCCAATACTAGTGTTGCTTTAATACTAAATACACTTATTTCTCCCTCAGGATAAAGATACCACTAATAGTATACCTCTTTGTTTGAAACCACAATGACAATATAAATGATCAAAGCCTGTTTCCATGATTAGAAAATGATATGGATATATTGTCATCCATCAAAGTAATCAGGAACTGTGATTTGAGAGGTTTTTGTGAAATACATACCTAGTGGGAAATATTCAAGTTAACCCTGGAAATGAGAGCAGGAGACATTCAGAGAAAGGAGGGAAGGATCAAGAGGGAAAGACCCAACAAAGGAATACTACTGGGTCCACTGTTCACCACACAACCACAATCCCCAAACCCACTCACATACATGAGCATCATAAGCATACCAACAGATGGTCACACTTGCAGGATTTCAAAATCAAACACTAAAATAGTCTTTTTTTGTTTATTGGTGTATTTTATTATATTAGTGGAAAACTTCAAAATTTCTCATGTATCTCAATATTAAAAATGCTATTTTAGATTTTGTAGTCATTACACTGTTGTGTTTCATTATGTAATCAAAGCAATTGATACCAGAATTTTTCTTTCACATTTGTTTTGGGAATTTCCTATACGTTCTTTTTCTAGACCTCAACTGCCAAGTTAGACTGAAAGTGCTATTGCTGTAGTGGTTTTACAGTGTTAACTAGAAGCACATTTCTCATAATTCCCCTTCCCTATATTTATTCTGAATTAACTTTGACTACAAGGAAATTGACATGAGATTTGGAAGACCAAAGTAATGGTGGCAGTAGGGTTCCATTGCCACCATAGTAGGATTCCATGTGTTGCTAATATGTAGGTCCTCTTGTGTGGTGGTAGCAGCTAGACCTTAGCACCTCAGTCGTCCATTATGTCTCTTCTGCACAATCTCCAAGTGCTGGCCTAGTTGCTTGTGTATTTCCTGGGAGAAGGCCCAGATTCTTCTGTAGGCCACCCACATTGTCTAGGTTTCCGTAGGCATAGATGTGGGTTTCCATTTGGTTATATGTGCTCCAATTTATCTTCACAAGTTCTAATCTGATCTTATTACTCCTAAGTGTTATGTTCAGTATTTTCCCCCAACTGCTGGCCCTACTGAATGCAGAAACAATAGGCTCACTGCCACATGCACATGCAACAGCCTACAAAAAGCATCTTCAACAACATCCACAGTTATGTTCTAATTGTTTTGTGTCACTCATAGAAGTAAAATGCTTCCTTGACTGATCCCTAACCAGGACAAGTGTTTTCTCTCTATTCCATGTTGGAATTAGAGATGCTTTGTTCCTCTCTATACTTAGAAGCTTTTCACGGAAGAATTGAATTTTCCATCAGTGCAGTTATGGATCCAAATTTTAAAATGTGGATATCAACAGAAATAAAACATATACACTATCACAACAGGGAATGCAGTTAGGCATCAGTTAACAATGAAGATTTGTCCAGAGAAATGTGCTGTTGGGAGATTTCATCATTATGTGAATATTGTTGACTGTGTGTATCACACAAACCAAGATGGAATAGGTCAGTCAGTTGACATGTTGTCTGGATGCAATAAAGGCATGCAGTAAACACAGCATGCATGAGGCTACTGGCAGCATAGCACAACATACTGTTTTGTAGTAACTATGTCCTTTTATAAGTAAAATAATTACATGCTAAAATAATCATAAAATCTATAGTGCAAGGTACTATGCATAATCGTGAGCTATGCTCTTACTTGCCTGGCAGTGCAGAAGATTTGCCTACACCAACATCACCACAAACACATGAGTACTGTATTGCACTATGGCTTCATTATGACAACCACATATCTAGGCAGCAGGAAATTTTCAGCTCTGTTATAATCTTATAGGACTGTATCATATATGTAGTCTGTTGTTGACTGAAGCATAGTTTTGCCTCCCATGGTGGTATTCTTAGGGAATAAATGAAAACTCCCAAGTTTTGGTTTAAAAAAAATGTATTCATGAGAAAGAAACACATAGATTGCTTAGGAAAATGGAACAGTTAAACTGGTAGATACCCTAAAATCATTTCATCTGAATCTGTGTTGCAATTAAAGAAACAAAGAACCAGATATTCTCCGAAGATCACAAAATATATAAAGTTGCAGTAGATCTGGAACTAAGATATAATTCAGTTTAATTTATTTTCTCTTCAGACCTTCTTAGCTCTTGACTTATTATCAACTTATGTGAGCAACCATAGGGAGCTCCAATTGACTTCAAATTTATAAGGACTCAAGAGGGAATAAGGCCTTCAAACACACTAATGTGATAAAAACTCTATAAATAAAAATAGTATCTAGCATAAGGAAAATTATAATGCCACTGTAGCATTTCCTGGTCAGACCATATTTATGTATTTGAATATCTAAACAATCCCAGGTAAGTTATAAAGAAGGTGGCCAGTGATCTATGGTGCTTTAATGCTATGATGTAAAAAGAATAGCAAACTGGGGCTATGATAACTGGAGAAGACATGGGCAGACATAACCATCACCAAACATTTGAACAACTTCCACTGAAAAGAGAAATTAAATTTATCCTGTGTATCTTTTCCAGAGCATAAAGAAGATAAATGGTTGAATAATAGAGAGGCTGATTAATATTTCAAAATACTCTATAAAAAAAAGAATTCAGAAATTAAATGAATTGCCTTGTAACACAGTGAGCTTCCTGTCAAAGGGTGGCTTTCATCATAGACTTTGATGACAATCTTCAGGGAAATTTTTGTCTAGGATTTCTGATGGAAGGATGTTAGAATTAATGACCTCTAATATTCTTTCACTTCTCTGCTACTGAAAGTTTGTTGCTTGATTGACAATGTTACATTAATTAATAAAAAATCTCAATTATTTGGAAGTTATATTTCTGTTGTCACCCATATGGAAGCTGCAATTCATCTTTAATGTCAAGTCCTAAAATACCAACAACTTTCTTAAAAACATTTTCTAAAATGAGTTAGATTTGATCCTGATGAATAGATGTGCAGGAATCTGTCAGAAGGAAGGTCAAAGACATAGATTTGAACTCTACAGGGGGAAAATTCCCCTGGACGACTTTGTACTAAGTACATTCCAGATTGTACTGAAGGACCCGTCCCACAGGGCACAGTCCTGGCTGCATGCCACTGTGATGACACTGGAGTTGCTCCCCTGGGAGTAATAGAGCTTTTGCTATAGTATCTGAACAAGATGCCAAACCCAAGGAAGGGGGGTCTTATCAGCGGCAGCCCAGCAGGAAGGAATATTGGCATGGATTGTCTCACCACTGCAGTCACAGACAGCAGAAGCAGACCAAGGAACATCTTTTTTTATCCAGAAGTTGACACAGGGGATGTTGCTGCACTCAAACATTTTAAACAAAGAAAGGTGAAGAGAAAAAGGGTTTCGAGAAACTGACAATGATGACTTTTAAAGAAGAAAACTAATCTTGTTCGACTTCTTTTTAATTAAAAGTTGTTCTTAAAATGCACAGCAGAACTGGCAGATTCACAGGAAGCTGCTAGAACAAAAGCCTTCTCTTGTACACACAGGCCAGGCACACATTGAGTTAGCCCCAGGCCTTCTCTGGGAAGAAAATACAGAAAAAAGTAAAAGAATCTTGAAGGTTTATTAGAAAAAGAAAAAAAAAAAGACTCAAAACAGATTCCATTAAACAATTATAAGACATAAAGTCAAAAGGGAACTCTGTTGCCATTTAGAGAAGCTTCCCAAATGTGGCAGCACATCTCAATCACCCAAGGGAGTTATTCAAAATACATCCACCATATGATCCTGTGATTCCTCTACTGGGTGTTTTTCCAGGGGATTTAGAATCAGCACATTACAGCAAAATCTATGTTCATAGCAGCTCAATTTACAATAGCTAAATTATGGAAACAACCCAGATGCCCCTCACTGGAGGAATGAATCAAAAAACTGTGGTGCATATATACCATGGAGTTCTACTCAGGAATTAGAAACAATGACATTGCAGCCTTTGAAGGTAAATAGATGGTTATTGAAGAAATCATGCTGAGTGAAGTCAGCATAACTCAGAGAACCAAGGGTCGAATGTCTTCACTCATCTGTGGAGGCTGGAACAAGACCCTAACCATTGTGAAAGGTGCTCAACTTTCATGTATTAAACCCTGAAAAGGTGTAGGGTTATACAATCTAAGGCATTCATACAGATGTATTGGGAAGAAGGGGGAAAGAGGGAGAGATAAGGGTGGGTAATTAGGGGGGGCTCTAGGGGGTAAATCTAATGTTCAGAATATAAATATATTGTATAATTGGAAGCATGTTTGATTGTTCAACAAATAAATTTCTTAATAAAAAATACAATTATCAGGCTCAACCCAAGACTATGCCAGAATACAATATACAGACTGGTTTGGAAATCTCTGGTCTAGAGAATGTGGACTACCAGACTTCCATGCACGTGCACTTCCATACCTAGTTTGGACTTCCACCTAGAGGTTCTTCAATAATCAGGTGTGGCAGATAATAATAACTTTTAGCAATACTAAAGGCACACTTTCCTATTTAATAATTGGAACAATACTGAATGCTTACTATGTTTTCACTGTAAAAATTAGAAAGCAAAAAAGCTGAGTAATTTTTCAGCAACCAGGAATGAAATGTCATCACTAAAATTTGAACATAAGTATGACTTGTTAGCTCATGTTCCTTTATTCCACCGCACCAGGTGGTGCTAGGTGGAGCCAACCTCATGAAAAAGGCAGTATTTAGGTTTTTGACCTACAAAATGTATGATTAGATAACATCTATGAAGGAAGATGATAAAGTGCTATACCAGGAATTGCTATGAAGAAATAAAGCAATATTCCCATTATGTTTCACAAAGTAGTATCAACTACCAATGGGATGGGGTCTTCCTTGCTTAGCCGACAGATTTCCGCTTATGTTGCTTAAGCTTGAGTCAGAAGCCTGCACCTTGACCAGAGTGAGACCAGCAAGGGACTCAGGCACAGGTGTCCAGGAGGTGCTCACTGCAGGGTGCTGACCCAGCACTGGTGTGAGTTGGAGAGAGAGCCAGTGCCTTCTTACTCTTGAACCTGGCTGCTTCTTTTGCTTACCCTACTCCTGGCTTCACATTTCATCCTTATTTCTCCTTCTCTTCTTTTTATTCTAATGTAGTTAACTCTGTACTCAAACTATGCAAAGTCAATAAATACCAGAAGCAAGTCCAAGAAAGCACCTCTTCTTCCACCACTACCTTTATTTTATGCTCAGCTCGAGCAACCACTCACACTGTTTTGGGGAAAAAGGACAAAGACTGAGTGGAGTAAAAGGAAGAGTATGAAGTGAAAAGAAAAAAGAAATTGTTCAAAACGTGGCTGAGGTTCAGTGCTGTATTTATCACCACCAAGCTTACGTGGGGTTGCGTTTTCTCCATGCTATGGGGACTTTCGTGTTGTCATCATCATGATCGTCCATCATTTATTAGTTTTATGAGTTGAGAACTTTTGCTGTGTCCAGATAAGCATGCACAAAAAAGCACATAACCATAGAATAACCATATAAAAGAAAAATATGTTCTTAGGAATGGATAATCTCAGAACCCTAGCATTACAGGATAGAGAAAGGAAAAATTCCTGGAGGCCGCCTGGGACTCAGATAACATTTTCTACACACCCCTTCTTAGAAGACCATCTAATCCCTGCTTAGATATTTTTTAGAAAAGGGAACTCACCCTTTGAGAGACATCCTTCACCAATTATAGTAGTTCTATTATAATTCTTTTACTTCATCCTGGTCAAAACAATCCTTTCTATAGGTTTTTCTAATTCTTGCCCAGTTTCAGGTGGCAAAATAAACAGCTATGCTTTTCTATTTACCAAAATGAGTTCTCAAATATTAAGGGATAGGTGTTTAATATTACCCATATTAACAATCCAAGTTCTTCCCATGACCTGAGCAAAATCCGATTTTGAAAATAACCTTTTTTTTTCTTTTTTCTTTTGGAACTGCTAGAGATTTAACCCAGGAACCCTTTACTACTGAGCCACATCTTCATCCCATTTTATTATTTTATTTTGAGACAGGGTCTCACTAAATTAGGACCGTGCTAATTTTCTGAGGCTGGTCTTGAACTGGTGATCGATCCTCTGGTCTCAGGCTCTTGAGTCACTGGAATTACAAGTGGGCACCACTGCACCCAGCTTGAAAGTATCCTGTTTTTGCAGTGTGTGTTTATAACTTAGTAGTTTGGTAACAGTGTTCATCCCCACCAGTAGTATTAGGCACAATATTCAGACTTCTGGCAGGCCAAATCAGGGCTAATGAAGGAGTACAACAATCTCTATATGCAAATGCCATGGTGGTCTATGTACTAATCACAAAGAATTCACAAAACATCAGTAATATTAATAAGTGAATCCATTGAGGGCATATGATACAAGTTTTGCACACCAAAATCAGTCACATTTTGATAAGCTGTTAACGAACTATATAATCAGAACTGAAATTACAAATAATACCAAATATAATTGCTCCAAAGAAAAATAAATACTTTGGTACATACTTAACAAAATACACATAGAATTTGTACACTACAAATTATGTAATGCTGATAAGGGAAATAAAAGAAAAATAATCAAGTATAGTTAATGGTTTGCAAGAACCACTATGATAAAAATGACCATTCTCCAAACTGATTTATAAGTTAGTGGAATTTCTATCATAATCCCAGCAAAGCATTATTATAGGTATGAGCAAACTTATTCTAATGCCAGTTCATAAAGTACCTAAAACAAACTTGACAGAGAAGAATAAAGGGAGGCATTCCTCTAACAATGTCAAGGATTGCTATAACTTAACAAGGGTGTATGGTATTAGCAGAGGAATAGACGCACAGATTAACGGAACTTACAGTGAACACAGAAATAGACTCATACCAACTGATATTTGATAAAGATGAAAGAGTAATTCAGTGGGGGTAGGACAGCCTTTTCAACAAAGAGTGCTGCAGCAAAGGGTACTCCATAAGAAAAAATGAACTTCCACCTAAACCTCACACCTTTTACAAAAATGAATCTATATTAGTCATGGATTTCAGCTTAAAGCATTAAACAATAAATTTTTGGAAAAAATGGGATAAACACCTCTGGAAACTAAGGTTAACCAAAGATCATTATACTTGACACCAAAAACAGAGTCTATAAAAGGGAAAATTAATAAATTAGACCCCATCAAAATAAAAACCTTTATACTGTGAAAATCCATGGAAAGAGAATAAAAAGACAAATTACAGAGTAGGAGAAAAATTTTGCAGATCTCAAAAAAATTAGTACCAAGACTATATAAATAATGCAACACTTAACAGTAAAATAAGCTAATGATGCAGTTATATAATGGAAAAAAGACATTTCACTAAAGAGAATATGGAAAAGAGGACATACAGATGGAACGAAGGCACATGAAAAAGTATTCTACATCGTAGGCTGCTTTCAGCCATCACAAAAACATAAATTTAAACCACAGTGAGATATTACCTCTTCCAATCAGAATGGCTAAAATCACAAGTAACGAAACCCCAAATATTGACAAAGATTCAGAGAAACTGAATAAATCAGAAAACTTTCTGATCAGAGCTTATAATGGGGAAGCTAATTTGGAAAAGAATTAGGCAGTTTCTTATAAACTAAACATGAAATTACCATGTACTCAACATTTGCATTCTTAGGTATATATTTCAAGGAACTTCTCTCTCTGTTTCTGTCTCTATCACTCTCTCTCTCTGCTATTCATGCCACACACAATATTCATAACAGCTATGTTTATAGTTGTCCAAAACTGGAATCAGCCCAAAAATTCTCCAGGCAATTAATATTTGAACAAAGTTTGGAACACACATTCCCTGGAATACTACTTATCAATTAAAAATAATGAGCAATTGATGAAATCAACAAGTTAAATGGAGCTCTAGGAATTTATGTTAAGCAAAATAAGACAATCTCAAATGGTTACAGATGTTACAATTCCATTTTGTAACCCTTTTGAAATGACCAAATGTTGATATTTGCCAAGATTTAGGAAACAGAAGACACAGAGCATTAGGGAAGGAAGTGTGGTTATAAAGGTAGCGTATAATTTATCTTTTTTCACTGCGGGATTAGAAGACCTGATAAGAGCAATTTTAGAGGATGAAAGGTTTATTTTGGTGCTCACGGTTTCAGAGGTCTCAGTCCACGTGAGACAATGCACTCAAAGCTGAGAGGTGAAATGATTGGGATATGAGAGCTTTAATCCAATCAATGAGTCCATCTCCTGTTAGGGATTCACTGGGTGGTAATTGAAGTCAGGCAGGGCATGGCTGGAGAAGGTGGGTCATCGGGTACAAGCCTTTGGGATACAGACTTTCTATCTGGTGTGGAGTTTTTCTTTCTGCTTCCTGGTGCCATGCCTTCCACCATGATGTTGAACCTCACCTCCTCTTAAAATAGTTCTCTTTTGGATCTTTTACTCACAGCAACAAAACAGCTGACTAAAACAGTGACAGAAGAAAGCAGCTCAAGACATCACACTAGGAAGCAAAGAGAAGGCTCCACTGGCCAGATAGCTGGGACAGAAGGTGTGTGACCCTATGTCCTGCCTATAGTTTTGAAAATTGTTACCATTATGAGTATGTTACTCAGCCTTCTAGTGCCGTAACAGAACAACTGAGAAATTCATAGCGAGGAGGAAAGGTTTATTTGGTCTCATGGTTTCAGTCTATGGTCAGCTAGTTCCATTGCTGTGGGCTTGTGATAAGGCAGCACAGGGAGGATGTGAGACAGCAAAGCTGCTCAGTTTATGGCAACCATGAAACAAAAAGAGAAGAGAGAGAGAAGGAGAGAGAGGGACTGAGTACAAGATATAGGCACTGAGAGCAGACCCCCAAGGACTCACCATTCAACTAGGTCCCACCACTTCCCAATATCCACCTACAGTTTCCAACATCTTCTAACAGCACCACTAGCTGGGACCCAAATCTTCAGTGCATAAGCCTTTGGGTATATTCCACATCGAAACAATACTTGTCTGGGTTTTCTTTCAGTTCTTGGATACATCAGATAATTTCCATTGGGCACTGATTTTTGACATATGGGAACTTCTATAGGTTCCAAGAAAGAAGCAACTGATCTCTCAATGTGCTAGCAAAAACAGCATTGGCAAGTCCTAGCCAGAGCTACAATGAAGCGGTAATTACCACTTACTTTACCATATAGACTATAGGGGTGGAAATTGAAAACAGAGACTCAAATCCTCAAATCTATGGGTCTTCTTAAAATATAATGTAGCAATCTTCAAAATGTAAGTATCAATTTTCTTCCAGTGTGAAGAAAGTAGTCCTTATTTCTGTATGTGTATAATTCATGCTGTAGTGATACAATTTTCATTGGGGTGGGGAGATAGAAGAGAAAGAGAGAGGCCCTTACACAAAATCACAAACAATTTCTTTTTGTAAAATGTATGAAATCTCATGCAAAAACTACCACAAAGGTCAGTGAAAAGATTTATTTTATAAAATCAAAAGTCCAGGAATAAAACAAAAATTACTGAGGAGTAATTAGAGAAGCAGAAGGTTGGTTATGTTAAGTTACTCAAGTTAGAAGCAGACAGTAAGGTTAGTTAGATTACATTTCTTTGCTAGTCTTTATACCAAAGTTCATAACCAAGAAATAGACACAAACAGAAAGGTAAGAGGACAACCTGGCATGAAGTCAGGGAGGTTTGGAAGAGAGAAAGCAAGGAGACAAGCTTATATAATTGTATCTACTCTCCATGCAAGAAGTAAAGCTATCTGCTTAGAACTAGACCAAGTCATGAAAGTTGAAGCAACTTGGTATCTCTTACAGATTGGAAACCTTTGCTTTGTATTAGTTTGAAATTTCTTGCATTTTTCTCATTTGTCATGTTGCTTCTGAAAAACTTCTTGCTATTTTGTTAGTGTTAACTCTATTAGAGGGATGCTGTCTGTATTTGGGCCTGAGCTTTCAAGGGAGGGAGCAGTGTCCTTAGGGAAGAGCCAAAAGACATTAAATTCTAAGCAAAGCACCCTAGAGAAAGATGAACTTCCCAAGAAAGCCTAAGGTCCTTGATGGAAGCTCAGCTCTCCGCTTGTAAGGCCTTGAGGTTCACGTGCTTTGGTTCAATAAGGGAGCTGTGCTTTTACACATAAGACAGTAAACATTTTTTCACCTCCCCAGCCTTTTACTCCCTAAACCCTATTGCTGATGTTAATAACCCTTTGCCCGGAGGCTTCATCTCGAGGTCTCTATAGTTTATGACCCCATTGTCCAGTCCCTGCTCTTACTCCTCTGACGGAATCATGCTATCAAGATTGCTGTTGTCATAATGTGTGGATGAGCCAAAGTCATTTTCCTTCACTTGCTTCCCAGGGCACTTTACATTCAAGGTGGTATCCTTTGTTGAGAGCACTAGTACAGGAGCAGGATGTAGTGGATATAAAAGAAACAGAAGATATAATCCTGTCCTTGGAGAGTTTATAAGTCATGAAAAAGGCTGCAGTAGGCTTAGAAAGCAATTTGCAAATAGACACATTAATATTGTACAAACACATTATTGTATTGAGGCCAGCTAGGATCTACAGAGCAAAGGAAGAATAATAAACATAATAACTAGAATTATATAGTCTTTTCTAATTTATACATATTCCCTTGCCTTATGTCATTAGTTGCAAGCCAGCCAAATAAAATCCTAATGTTTTATCAACCCTATTTTGCTGATATAGAAACTGGCACATAGTTTGTCACCATTTTGGCCACACTGAGACTCTGAGCCCTTGATCTTTCTTCTACAACAATTTACCTTCCGAATCAGAGGAGGTGAGGTTAACCTAGTGAATATGTGAGTTTGGAGTAGGATTTAATGGAAGGTAGAGTTATGCATAATTGCAAAGACAAGTGGAGAGGCTGTTCCAGTGTACTGTTAAGCATAAACCAAGATCAATAAACAAACAAACAAATGAAGAAGGAAACAAGAAACCTTCCCCACAATCCAGGAGCTATTTTTAATTTTTTTGTTTCTTTTGATTGTTTTTGTATAATAAAAACCACCTGTTTGGTGGGAAAGATTATCTATGTACCCATTTTTTCCTCTCTTGCTTCCACAGCTTTATATTTATTAAATACATAACCTTCTATAAATCATGCAATCAATCTTCTCTCTTTGTCCCACACATAAGTGGAACTTAATAAGCATATTTTCATTGGTGGCAACTAACCCAAAGGAGTTCAGTCCTTCTCATGAACATCAATCTTCAATTCATCTCTTCCCAGCAAGAAGAGGCAGGTGTTAATTTTCATGAGACTGTAATACATAAATTTCTTCTCAAGTAAAAAAGTAGTCTAGGCAAACTAGGAATTATTTTGTAGGCATAAAGGCTATGACCACGTGATTTACATAATGAGCTACAGTATCCCTCCTAGGGAAGTTCGACTGTAGCAGACGAAGGAGGAATAGAGGTAAAACAGAGTTAGGGGACAGGCACTGCAGAAAAACTGGAGTATCTTTCCAGAATCACAGAGCAGCTACTCATGCTAAGGAGGATTCTCCATACTTTCAAACATTTGTGTTAAAGGCCAAGTCAATCTTTCTCTGGAGGAATGACAGTCTTCCATCCCACAATTGGAACTTTACTTCCATCTTCATTGAATGAAGTCTACAAACTAAATGCCATGCAGGTAAGAAGAGTGATGCAATGCTTGCTTATCATTTGAAATACCCATCATATCTCAGCAGCGTGAAAGCATTCAAAATGTGCAAACCCACCTGACAGATTGGCAAGAGAACCTCCACTTCCTCCCCTCTCTGCTCTTCTTCCCTGGCAAACTCCACAGCATTATTTATTGCCTGTGAATTATTTAGTGGTAATTATCATCAGCTATTTATAAAGCAACTATGAAGGGCCTAGAATATTCCACACTGACAGAAGAGAAATGAGTAAGACATAGCCTTTGACCTCAAAAGGATGAATGGTCAAATCTGCATGGCCCTGAACAAAACCACCTTGCAACATGGTGAAGGGCCACACTGTAAGCACAAAAAGAGTCTAGAAAGATTGAGTGGGATTGGAAAGAGCTTCACAGTGAGCACTAGAAAGGCTTTCGTACAATCTTTACTATCGCCTATTTGTGTGTGATTGACCTCATCTATAATATTTAATAATAACGGTTGCCCAGACTACTTTATATTTACTTCCATTGTAAAGAACACAGGAGTCCATGCACTTTGATGTGAATTATAAATAGCAGATCTAAATGAGGGAGGCAGGTAGCAATGTGAATGAAAATACAAAGTCATTATAAAGGGGTCAGTCAGCTACCCTGGTTGCTGTATACCAGGTTGTAAGTGGGAAAGCTCTTGAACAGGATGAGACACCGACTGCAGAGAAACAAATTGAGCACATAGAGAGAATGAATCTGAAATGCAAGAGAGAATCTATTCTGGAAGAAGGCCCAAATGGATCTGGGGTCGGGGAGAGAAACGGAGAGAGGAGAAAAGGATAAGAAAACAAATTTGGAGAGTAGGAGGCTCACATAAGGTGGTGTAACAGTCTGTCAGAATGCAAGCTTCGAAAGGGAAGAGACCATCTTCAAATCCACCTACAACACTCAAAATAGTGTGTTGTGTATCACACCCATAGTAGACACTCAATTCATATTTGCTGAAATTAAAAAAAAATCTTGCTACATTAGGATATCTTTCGACTCTTTTACCAAAATCATCAGAGAGATACATTTCAATTTCTCACAAAATTACCCTGTCTGTCTTTCTCCTTTAGGCTCTATTCCCATGGAGTAAATGGAATTCAGTTTTATTGAGAAGTGCAACAAGCTATAAATACATATTATAAGAGTTCAAATAATATAAACTTCAAAATAATAGATATTAGGAATTATGAATATTTAAAATTATTTAGAAAAAATAGCATAGGAACTATGCATGAGATCACTCAGAGACCAACTGAATTTAGACAAAAAAAGTATGTGTGGCTGGGTAAATTATTAAGACAGTCATTTGTGTGTATGCTTCTTCTTGTAACTGCACGTCTCTGTTTCAAGGAGATGGCCTGATAGCCACCTTAGATCAGGGCTGATGGTGCAGGGAGATGGACAAGGCCGCCACCTCAGCACTTATCCCACAGAGCATGGGAAATGATGTAAACCCTTTGAGGATAAAAACAAGTTCTTAGGAAAGAAAAAGAAAGTATAGAGGCAGAAGAGGCTTTTAAAGTGAGGAGAGGAAGGGGAATCTGGCAGTGCTTGTCCCAGATAGAAAACCTTGGGAGAGGATTGATGTGAGATCTACCTCCAGATGTAAACCATAGGTATGACCACAGCCTTCCAGGTGGGACAATGATCCTTGTTCCCAAGTATAGAATAAAAACAACAGGATACTGCCTTTAGGCACAAGGAAGACTGAGAAAAAAATATATCTTTTATGTACTAAAATCCAGAGAGCTTACCCTAAAGGTGGTATTCTTTGAGCAAAAACCTTCAAATCATTTCATGATTCTAAAAGAAAAAATTCAATTAATGACTGGAAATCAATTTCCCATTAGCCTTAGGAAATAGAGGACATTTTTTCAGATTTAATTTTATATCAGAGGGGCTGGAGTGGTGGGTCAGTGGTTGGAGTGCTTACCTGGCATGCGCTAGGACCTGGGTTCAAACCCCAGCACCAAATAAACAACTAAGTGTCAGAGAAGCAAAATCCAGATGAAACAATCAATAAAAATTTATTCTCTCTTTTTCGTTCTATTTAAAAAATAATTTTATATTAGAAGAATAGACAGCCTTCGTGTGAAGGTTTAGTAGCTGCTCACATGATTCTTCTGTCTGGGGACATTTAAGAACCATTACATTAGGCAGAGTATTTTCTATATGGTACAGACTAGGGGTAAACATGAAAATGGGCCATGTTTTGTAGGCAGATTTCTAGAAAGAAAAAAAAACGAGGAATACTTTTGCCTACTGCTTGCTGTCAGAACACAAACCTCAACAAATTTAGCTTAAAGATCAAGTTGTCTTTTATTAGAGGATCTAGATTGGGCAACTTATCATTTTATAAAATAGAATAAGTACTCTAATGAACTGACCAGACTAAGCAGGTGGTAAGAAAAGGGTCCAAAAAAAGCAGAAATAGGGAACAATATGTCACTTAAAAGTTACATTCCATATAGGGTAAAGGGGAGATTTTGTTTGTTTGTATTTTTTGCTTTTTTTTAATCATGCCATCTAAATCTGATCTGTTTGAGGATTTGACTATTATTTTTCTTTTTCTCCTGATCCCTCAGAAGTTTAGACTTACAACTTAATTTCAATTTAGTGACATGGAATTTTAACATAAATGACTGCATGCTAGTTTGGTCTGTTGATTTCATGTACAGAAACTCGTTTCTAAATAATGGCCTCTTATAAATTTTAACAATTCTCTCTTATTAAGTAAGGCTTTCACCTTGGGGTCCTTGTTATCGTATGATTTTTTTTTCTTTTTTTGTTTGAGTTTTTGTCATTCCAGGCAGACAGAGACCATTTGGTGTTTGGCAGATGGTTGCATGCAGGCATTTAAAACTTTTGAAAGAGTGCAGCATGCCAGGGAGAATACTATTATGACTGTCAGAGGATAACATCAAGATTTTGGAACGTACTTCTTAGCTAAGGTCCCCATGAACCAAGCCATCTAACTTCAAGTAGGTCAAAAAATGAGCCAGATGAGGAATCCACCTGTTTTAGGCAAGTATTCTATTCATTAATTTTTTGCAACTGAGCCTCTAATACCTGATATATTTATCCATGAGCAATAGAAACTGTTAGCAAGTGCACAAGGCATCAGGAAGAAGGCTGAGTCTGAGTGCTATCATGCATCTAATAAGATCAAGAGTGAAAAAGCCTCCAAACTGCATAAAGGGATTGGGTATAAGGTTGGAGCCCCTAAGCCTGAACCAAATTCACTGCTTCTATGCAGGCATATTTAGACTTATTTGGAAGTTTAGTGGCACTGGATTGCTAGAAGTTTATTTACATGAGGATTCAAGAACTCTCTTGGGTACAGACTTAGTCTGAAGGAAGGACCAAGCATCTTGGTTGCTAAAGGGAGAAATGGCTCTGAGTATAACATGATAAAGGTAGCCTGGAAATGCCTTCCAGCTAAATACCAACAAGCTCATATCTCATTCTAAGGAGAAAAAAAGTGAAAATTCAAAAACCCATTTGTGTTTATTTCTTCTTAGTTATTAGGACACAGTGAAGCTATGATTAGGGAAAAAAACGTGGTAGAGGAAGAAATTTGCCTTCTTCCTGCTTTGAACACTTACAAAGCACACAAAGATGAACTACTATTTTCAGATATGGTGCAATATGCGCAGAACTAGACATTGTAGATAAAAAGTGAGAGATGCCCTCAGCCCAAAACTTTCTGCCTAGAGGTACTGTCCAAACTGCTAAAGCACGGAGAAGGGAAATCCAAACACAAAGCAATGAATTTTTTTTTTTTTGAGGTGGCAGAGATTGGAAAGAGAGAGAGACTAGAGCCACTAGACTTTTGCAGGTCAGAGTACGAAGGAGGAGAGAGTTGCAAAGAAAGCACATCAGGAATTGCACAAAGTTCCCTAAGACTTTGGCTGACTACAAGTTAATCCTGCTTTGGGTAGATCTTCATAAGACTGAGGAAAGAGCAACCACCAATAAAAGAGCAGCTACCTAAGAGCTGTACTCTTGAGCTTGGGACATGTTTCAGTTCTAATCAACCAAAGGGGAGAGCCCTCACTGGAGCTTTAAGTGAGCAAACCAGAATGTTTGTTTCTAAGTAGCAGAGATAAACAAGCCCTCCAATCAAGAAAAATTTAGGCCTTACTAATAAACAAGGCAAAGCTTAAAAAGAAGTCTTAAAAGGAATAAGCTACTCCTCAACTATTATGGTTTAGATATGATGTTATCTCCAAGAAGCTCATGTGTGAGATCATGCAAGAAACTTTAGAAGTGAAATGATTGGGTTATGAAAGTTTTAATCTAATCAGTATATTGGCCACCTGATAAGGATTAACTGGTTGGTAAATGTGGGCAAGTAGGGTGTGACTGCAAGAGGTGGGTCATTGGGGGAGTGCCTTTGGGGTATATATTTTGTCCCTGATGAGAGAAGTCTCTTTCTGCTTCCTGGTAGCCATGTCCTGAGCGGCTCTCCTTCACCACACTTTTTCCACGATGTCCTCCCTCACCCAGGCCAAGAGAAATGGACTGAAATTCTGAAACTCTGAGCCCTGAAATAAACTTATCTACCTCAAAAATTGTTCTTGTCCAGTCCTTTGGTCACAAGAGCAAAAATGATGACTAAAATACCAATTAATTTGAACTGCCTGCCATAATTAAAATGACTCTTTTAAAGAACAGAACAAAACCCAAAACCTCAGCTATTTGCACCCTTTATCCTATCTCTCCATTTCCTCCAACCTCCGACCTCTGGTAATCCCCATTCTACTCTGCTTTATCTGTTCAGCTGCTACAGATTTCACATGCAACTGAATCATAAAGTGCTTTTCTTTCTTTGCCTGGATTGTTTCACTTAGTTTAGTCCATCCATCCATGTTATTGCAAGTGACAGAATTTCTCCACCTTTTAAGGCTAAACAGCATTCCATTTTGAATATATACTATAATTTCTTTATCCGTTCATCTGTTGACAGACACTTTGGTTGGTTTTATAAGTTGATTTTTATGATATTGTTGCTATGAATGTGGGAACACAGAAATCTCTTTCACATACTCATTTCAAGTCTTTTGGGCATAGTTTTTGTTAAATATCCATAAGTAGGATTTCTGGATGAAGTGGGAATTCTATTTTAGTTTTTAAAGGAATATCCATATCATTTTGCCTAATGACTGTATTAATTTGCATCCCTATCAACTGTACGTAAGTGTTCCCTTTCCTCCAAGTCTGCACCAACCCATGTTATTTTTGTCTTTCATAACAGCCATTCTGACTGCTATTAAGTAATATTTAGTTGTGGCTTTGATTTGAATTTTCCTAACGATTAGTGATGTTGAACATTTTTCCTACATCTGTTGAACATTTGTACGTTGTCTCCTGAGAAATGTTTCTTTAAATATAGTGCCTGTTTTTAAATCAGACTGCTTTGTTTTAGCATCATTTCAGTTTCTGGTGTATTTTGGATATTAACCCCTAATCAAGTATGTGGCTTGAAATTATTCTTTCCCCATCTGTAGGTTGTCTCTTCACTCCGTTAATTGACTTATTGTCTAGTTCTTTAGTTTGATACAATCTCATTTGTCTTTTTTTTTTCTTCTTGTTCCCTGTATTTTTAGAGTCAAGCCTAAAAAATAATTTTGTGAACTAATGCCATGTAGTTTCTCTCCTGATTCCTTCTAGTGTTTCTATGCTTTCAGGTCTTAAGTGTTTAATCCATTTTAGTTGATTACTGTATATGGAATGAGATATAATCTCAGTTTTCTTCTTCTGCCTATGGACACCCAGTTTCCCAGCACCATTTTCTGTTAATTCTTTTCTTTTCCACTGTGTATGATTGATACATTTATGCAAATACAATCGACCATACATATCGGTTCATTTTTAGGCTCCTTTCTGTTCCATTGGTCCATATGTCTATTGTTTTTGTGGGTAGCATACTGTTTTAATTGTTATCACTTTGTAGTACACTTCGAATATTTAATGAATTTAAAGAAATTAAAATTATACAGTGCTTCACTGACAATTATAGTATTAAATGTTAATAAAATATATTTAGAAAGCAACCAATAATTGTAAGTTAACAACACATTTCAAAGTAATCCAATCATAAAAGAAGAATCATAAGGAATATTAAAAAAAAAACCTTGCGAGGTGCTGGAGCGGTAATTCAACAGTCGAAACACTTGCCTGGCATGCAGAAGGACCTGGGTTCAAACCCTAGCACCATGTACACAGCTAAATATAGGAGAAACAAAGGCTTGATGACAAAAATAAAAATTGATTCTGCCTTTCTTTCTCACTCTGTCCCTCTCTTTCTTTACAAAAAAGTAATAATAAATCTCATGAAATTATAAAATGATAAAAGCATTTCACAATTTGCAAGATGCAGTTAAATCAGTGCTTAGAAGAACATTTATATCTTCAAATACATAATAAAAGAAGACAACTTGAAAGTATAAACTGGAAAAGCAAGCTTTCTTCCTTCCTCTGCCCAGGACTAGGGTTTTTTTTTTAATTCAGAGACTTTCCTAAGTTGCCCTAACACTTGGAGGGATCCCAAATCTCTAGATCGCTACCTGGAGAGGGTAGCAATTCCTGAAGTAGAGCAACTGAATGATTTCTTTCCAAGGAAGGATCAATAAGTTCTCTTGAAGTTTTATAGACAAAAGATAGCTCATCATCAGACTGCTTAACAGAAATGGACTATACACAAGAGAGGAAAGAAGTCACTGAAACCTCACCATAGCTAATAAAATACATTAATAAGTAATTAGTAGAGAAAAAATATCCAGGGTTTCTACCAGAAATAATTGGGGATAGCTTGGAGTAAGAGGTGAAGAAGAACTTGAAATAATTTAAAGGTCAATGAAATATATCTGAAAGCAAATTCTAAGTGAGTAAAATGTAGCATGTGTATAGAGAAGGTCCAGACTGGTCTTTTTGAAAGTCTAATTTAGTACAAGAGTGTATCAGTTATGTGTGCTGTATAACAAGTTACCCTCCAATCATAAAACATTTATATTTTCATAGTTTATATTATTGTCAGGACTCCATTAATTGTGAGTGTTGGATTGAGGGCCTCAGTTCCTTGTGGACCTTTTCTAGATGTTGCTCCTTAACAAGGTTCTGTGCTTCAAAGTGTGCAAGTGGAGAAGTGAAATGGGAAAGACTGTCCAAGATGGAACACAAAATCTTATATTACTAAAGATGGAAGTGATCTCCTATCTCTTTTGTCAGATTCTATCCATTAAAAGCAAAAGCAAGGAAGGTCCAATCCACATTGAAGTTGAATCCATAAATACCAGGCTTTATGGACCACTAGGAGTCATGTAGAAGACTGTCTGTCACAGATAGTAAAACAAGTAAGGATGAACAAGTTGTTTATATATACCAAAAAGGTATGACAAGCCAGTCTTCCTGAATGACATTATGGTTTAGATATGAAGTGTCCTCCAAAAGCTCATATGTAAGACATTGCAAAAAAGTTTAGAGGTAAAATGATTGGGTTATGAGCTTTAATGTAATCAGTGCATTGTCACTCTGATATAGATTAATTGAATAGGAGCAGTAGGCAGGTGAAGAGTATTGCAAAGGGTAGGACACTTAGGGTATACCTTTGGCATTTATATTTTATCCATGTTGAATAGATATCCCTCTGGTTCCTGATTGCCATGTCCTGAGCCCCTGTCTTCCTCCCCACCCTTCCACCATGATGTTCTGCCTATCTCAGTCCGGGAGCAATGGAGTTGGCCGTCTATAGACTGAGACCTCTGAAAACATGAGCCCCAAATAAACTTTTTCTCTTCTAATGATTCTTATCAGTTCTTTTAATCACAGCAATGAAAAAGCCATCTAAAACAGATGGCCTAAATAAAATTTGATGTTCAGTGTAGCTTGGGTTCCTTAGGTGTTCAGAGAACAATTATACCTCAATGCTTAGAGTTATTAGTGAGGCAGGGGACTGGGCAGACTCTGAATGCAGTGCTTTCTTTGAGATGAAGATGACACATCGCAGCAGCAGGAAGCTCTCTGACAAAGGGAAATTTTGAATTGGCAATTCAGTTAGAAGTAGGCAATGCCAGGAATAGTGAATGGTACTGTTAAACAGAGAGTTTTAGTTGCTCTTAAAATATTGCTTTGCATTAACATTTTGTAGACAACATTATAAGTGATATTTTGAAATGAAATGTTTTGTGGGAGTGTGGGAGTATATTTATCTAGTCCCTAAGTCATCAGTGAGTTCCTGAAGAGAGAACTTTGAGAAGTCCAGTGTGATTGATTGTATTGTTTTCTAGACTTCAGTTGTTCAAATATTTTTGTGATGTTTCCCAAAACTGCTTTATTATGTTAATACTTTTAAAAATTTAATGTGTATTTTACTTTAATATATTTTAAAAATATTTTATAATTGCTGGTACAACCAGAAATCTACTGTTATTGATCATAAATATTTATCTTTATGTGCACGGAAATTAATGTATGCCTATTAAATATTTTCAGTGTTTTGACTGTGTACTGCCTATAATCACCTCATCTTCCATGGTAGGCAGATTGAATTTGTACAAAATTATGTTGTGGAACAAACAGGGACTTTGGGTTTGAACAATGACTTCGTAGTTTGCTATTTGTTGAAATATAAGTAAGTATGTAATATTGACTTATTTGAAACTTAGACTCTGTTTCTATGAAATTGGGATAATAGTATTAAATTGCAGTACTTTTGGCTTTAATTAGATCACAGTCATAGAAAGAATCATATTTGGTACTTAATAATAACTGCAAATATAACCACAGTGACAATAACTAATATTTATTGCATAATTACTATGTGCCAGGCTTCATATTAAATTGTGAACATGTTTTTAACAAATATTAGTACTTTTTTTCCCAAAAGCTATGCTATTAAATAGTTCAACAGTCCCATTTAGTGTCTATGATCACCCTAAAAAGTTCCTAACTTTCTAAGGAATTGATAAATATTTGATGGAGTGCTGACAGATAAGACTATTTACAGTAAATCTAGGATTATACTTGGATAAAAGTACCATGGTAAATTAAGATTATATCTGTTATAAATGGAAATTATGACTCTTACATGGATCCCTTTGAATTGTACTATATAGTATTGAGTATAACTGGTTAGTCTTCACAGTTTACAAATTGGTGCATAAAGACCTTACGGTTGATTTTTGCCATATTTAAAGGGAAACTATGCTCCCCTATGTAGTATTTCCTACAATTTTCAAGCACAAGAATGGATGTCATGTGAAAGAAGTGTCCCATGGCTGTTAATTTTCTTTGAAACTAGAGACAATTAGGTAAACAAATTATATATATATATTCTTGATTCCTGTAAGTCAATTGTCCAATGCTTGTCTTAAATTTTTAAAATAACACCTTCTTTCTGAGCTCTGTCTTCTAATTATCTCCAGTCTCACTCAAGTCTCATCTTCTCTAGCTATTCTTTTTTCTGTTGAAATTTCTTAAGACATTTTTAAGTCAAAGACTTTCCTAAGAGTTGAGATGACAGGTTTTGGCATCAATCTATTGCTGTGCCTTCTAAAAACTTCCAAGAAGCTTCACCTTTTTCTGGATCTTCTTACCTTAGCCTCTCAGAGCCTGCTGTTGTGTACCCTAAGATCTGTGAGGGGACTATGCCAACCAAACATCTCCTGTAGGCCTCTCAGAAGAACACAAACTGCAGAAGGCTTTGAGATGCCCTTATTTTATATCATCTCAACCAGTTTCCATGAGAAGAAAGCAGCAGTGCATACAGATGATTTTATCCAATTTCCCTAAAAAGGCAGATGCACTTATAATCATGTTGGATGTTAAGAAATAATATTACATCTCCATATTAATTGAGTAATACCATGTGTAAATTAGAAGTATTTAATATTCCTTCTAGCCCTATTTTTAGTTTCCTTTGCCAAGGAAGACACATTTTACAATGTCCATGCACACAGAAGCAGAATTAACCGGACCATTGGGATAATCAAATCCATCATCTTAATTTGACAGGCAAGTAAACTGATAGCCAGAACAGCACAAAAATTTAAACAGCTATTCAAGGAGAGGAGTAGACACTAACTTGTGAGCATACTTTCAATGTGTTATTTAAGTACCTAGGATGAAAGGTCAACATCCCGGACAAAAAGAAAAAGAAAAGTAAAAAATACCCAAAATGTCCTGTCAAAGAAAATTATTACTGTGAGAGCAATGATTGTCCCCCAGAATTTTAATTGATCACGATGCTAGTGATGATCAGTAGTTCTGTAACCCAGCTAGCATCTCATTCCCTCTCTTCTTAGGGCATGACACGGTCTCAACCATGCTCCTGTCTAATTCAAGCTCTACCTGGCATTTCTACACACAGGAGGAGAGAGGAGTCCATTGGCTTCTGGAATACTGAGGAATGCTTCCTCTCTTTTATAATCGTTATGATCCCTCTCTCAATCTCTGCTGCAGCCTGTCACTAGACAGCCAAACTCACAGTTGAAAAGCCAGGAACATCAGACTAACGCTTGGAGCAAAATCCTCCTCCTCTAAAAATATCGGAGGATTGAAGGGTGACCCCATATGGGCCGGGGTGGATGTGATAAAATGCAAATTTGCAGCTTCCAGTGGGAGAGAAAATGATACAGTTCTAGGTCAGAAGTGAGGACTGAATGAGAATATTTTTTAATATTAATGTAAGTGGAGGAGGATTGTTTCCTGATAGGAGGGGCAGCCTGCAGAGAGAAGTATGTGGGGGCTCAGGGTGAAAATTGTGCAAGCTTATGGAGCTGTTAGGGAAAGAAAAAAAGCTCTAGGGAGGCAGAAGGTGTGGAAGCAGGACTCACAGAGCAGGGAGCTTAATAATGATAAACAGAGTGCACTGGACCTGAAAAGAGAGGCTGGCTCAGGAGATGGCCTGGGATAAAGCCCGAATCCTGAGGGCTCTGGGGAGCACAGCATCCATTAGAAGGCTAGAGAGGAAAGAGTCTCACCAGCCCAGCAAAGAAAAGCGAAGTCTGCCTGGACCTGGAGTTAAAGGGAGAAAGTGAAGAAATGGGGAGGGATAGAGTTGTATCTCTTTTACATTTTCAGGAAGTCATTTTACAGAATATTCAAGCCTCCTGGAACTTCTGAATTTTATTCTGCTCAAAATATCTTTAGAAATAAAGAAAACAGAGCAAAATGTTAGCAATGGGCATCATCTAGGTAAGGGCCACCCTTCAGTATCCTTGAATGTTGTTCTGCCACTCAGGGAACTGAGTTAGTCTTCTTCCTCTGGTGTCTCAATTCAGTGAGCAAGTCAAGCATGGAGTGAGAGGGGAGCTTCTCACTTAAGAAATCTGCTCCAATAGGCACTCTCTGCTCTTTCTTTTCCCTCAGCCTATTTAAATGATACAATATTCGTATCTTTCCCCTCATTCCTAGGACACCCCACCCCCAAGCTTAGCATAGGTAGATGGTTTTTCATATTCTATAGACTCATGCTACATTGTGGGGTGCTACTGGATTATCCATGATAATTTAACAGAATTCAGTCGGCTTACTAGGAATAAATCATTGCATTTATAAAATACAAGCCACCTCACTCAAATACCATTTCATTTCCCTGGATCCTGTCCTTATGCTGAATCTGCAGCAATTCTCCAACTAAGCTATGCCAAGCCTTGACCCAGTGATTGCATAAGCTCTGATTCTTCTTTGCCAAGTCCTCTTCTGTCCTCATTTTCAGCTTCCACTGTATTATTCCTATTACCTTCTTAACTTTGAGTTTGTCAGCATTTTAGTGCATAGGATCTAATGGTAGTTCTATCAATATCTTCACAGCACTTTATTTTCTTACCACATCACTCACTCCCTTGAAAAGTCAGTGTATATTTACTTTTTAAAATGTGCTATTGAATACACACACACACTTGTTAATATCTAAGGAAGGCTTTGTTAGAACTCATGCTCTTTTTCTAGAAGAAATTGATTCTGATGATTATGCAATCCATATATCTTTAACAAAACCCACTTTATAAGTAGCTTATACTTTGAGCTTCCTAGAGGTAATAAACCAGCCTGCATGCACAGATAGGGATTGCAGTGTGCTGTCTAGTATAGGATAAGACGATGAGTAGGAACAACAGAAGTGGCAGGAAAGGCCAGGGGTCTGTCATACTGTCTTTGTACTCAGAACTCCAGATCCTTTTGGATTTGCTCTTCTTTGGCAGAACACAACTGGAAGCCTTTGGGCGGGGACTTCCCAGGGATTCACATTTCAATACACACGCCTGTGTATGGCCTCTGAATCACAGCTGAGCAACGCAACAGAGGCACTTCCACTTGCTCTCAACCACATCAGACTCTGACGCCTCTTTGATTGCAAACTTCTAGGCAACCAGAAGTCTCCAACAAAGCACAACTTCCACCTCAGAACCCACAGCCTTCATTACACTGCAGGCGAACAAGCCCTTTCAGCCATCTCCTTGTTGTCTGGCTTAGATTTTAACCTTCCTTTCAATCTTGTGTTTGTCTCACGCTAGAGTAGAAGCGAGTAGATGGAGAACACTGGGTTTTCATGGTATTTAAAAGAGGGTCCACAGAGAGACCCTGGAGTGCCAGCTTCACCAGCTTTATTTCAGACTATCTCACCAGAAAAGCGAGGAGGAAAGGATGCTATTGTTAGCATTTCAAAACAACATCTAATATCACCTTCTCTTTTGACCTGTTCACCTTTCTCTTTCAAGAAATTGTCCTTTGATTCTCAAACTCCTTGCTCTTCTTGTCTGATAACAAAGAAGCTCCCCCACGTCACATCCCCTGCTTCATAGTGCATAAATTGCTTTAGTCATTTTCAAATTATGAAGTATGGGGAAAATTTCATAAAGAGAAAATACTTATCATTTTTATGGATAATTCAAATATAGTTGAACCTTAGAACTTTAAGATGAAGAATGAAATTGTTATGTGCTTGGAAAAAAAATAACCTGAGCAATCAAAACCAGTCTTTGTATATGTACAATAAAATTGAGTTTTAAAGTGTGTAATCATACCTCTGCATACCATGGCAGGAATATTATTGTTTTGATATTGTGCTGTAGTTTGAAATGTACATAGCTATGCAAATAAAGTTAGATAACTCAATCAAGGCATAGCTTCTTTTTAAAAAATTAGCATCTTATTTCCTTAAATTTAAAACATAAGGGAATTAAATGGCAAGAAAAACACAAGGAATATTAAGTGTTGTTGCAACCTCTGAAAAAATATCAAGGATATTTAAGATTTTCATCAGGAAAAAATTAATTAACATTACCAGTATGTAATACCATCAGTAAAAAAAAAATCCAAATTTTTGTCTCTAAGATTTCATCATCTTTACAAATATCATCTGTGCCCATACCTCTCACCTTTATACAGTTAGTGACTCCTCTAGGCTGAAGTACTCTTCCATCCTCTGGTTCACATGGCTCCTTCATATTCATTATTGAAATCCCAGAACTGTTATCTTACCTGGAAAGCCACCCTTACCCTAACTGGCCAAGAAATGGGCTATCTTTCCATATTTTTTAAATCTCAAATTTATTTTGCTATATTATAATTTATTTGTTTCTGACCAATCCCTTAATTGGGTGAAGAAATCTTGAAATCAGTAGTTTTGTTTCACTAATTTCTTTCTAGCATCTACTATACTGCCCAGCACATAGAAAATCCTCAATATATGTATTGGTTTTAATGAACTACTTAATATTTGACCACTAATTAGACAATCTAATAGATTTACTAGTGCTTCATGAAAAAAATCCTTAAAAAGTAAAATTCAGCCAAAATCATTTCCCCCCCAAAGGTCTTTAAAAGGATAGAAGAAGCTATGATGAATATTTTAGGCATGTTTCCTTATTCTGGTCTTTTTAAGCCTTTTGGAACATAACTAGGTTATAGGTAAACCACCAAAATTTCCATTGTTTAAAAAGTGTCAAATATTCTAAGTTTATATGACTCAAACTAGCAGATGCCTACTGGTTACCACATGATTTTAAGCACTTAAACATGGGACTCTGCTTCTATACTCAGGAGGTTTTCTGTTCTTCTCTATACTGGAAAGCAGGGTTGCTGTTCTCTCCATGTAACTAAAGTAGCACTTTGGGGATGAAGCCTCAGAGGAAGGTGTGTGGATGGAGTCATGCCTCACACGGGTGGATGTCACCCATTCTGGCCTTGGATGCTCTGTCAGAGTTGACTTCTTCAGTGAGATTGTTACCAAATGCATTCCTAGACCTCTAATTTAGGTTCAAAACAAAGAACATGGCACCTTGCATTTCACCGAAGGATATCCCGGATGTTTTTTTTTTTTTGTTTTGTTTTGTTTTGTTTCCCCATCTAGGCAGATTCCCCATCAACTTTTTCCCCATGAACCTTTCCAGGCTCATCTTGGTCTTGGTCATGTTGCATTTAGAGAGTCAGAGGATGTCTGGTTTCAAATTCCCTCCCCATCACTTTCCTCTTTGGTCTTTCCTACCTGTTTTTAACTCTATTTCTTCCATAAAAATGGAGACATCTTTTCTGCTCCATGAAAACGATTACAGATACTTGAAGAGGGCTGAAGAGTAATATGGTTAGGTAGATTCAAATTCATGTTTGCATAGAAGTAGATACAAAAACAAAAAACTCTTTAAAACATGATCTGTTAGCATTAATGTCCTAATCAATAATGATAAAGTAAGAATAATATTATCGTATTAGGGTTGGGGCTGTATTTAGCTCTGCGGTAGAGTGCTTGCCCAGCATACGTGAGGCACTGGGTTCAATCCTCAGCACCACATAAAAATACATGAACAAAATAAAGGTATTGTGGGGAAAAAAGTGTCTAACGCTGCACCGGCTATTTTTTTAAAAAAGAAAAAAAGGATTATAGTATCAAATGAGATCATGTTTATGAATGTACTTTGTGATTGCTTTAGCATCATGCAAATATAAAATATTAGTATTATGTGCATTATTATGGGTATCTGTTTTACCCAACACTTTTATCAGCTTGAAGAAAGACATAAAAGCAAAGATTATAAGCTTTGCAGATGACAGACATATGGGAGGAATAGCTAATAAAGAAGAAAGAAAGAGAATCAAAGTTCAAAGAAATTGTGACAGATTGGAATGATGACTAAAACTACTAAAATGATATATAATATGAACAGATGTAAAATAACACACTTTGGTTAAAAAAATCGTGTCAGGACACTCTAGTTATAGCATCAGTTTATAGAAACTATAGTTAGGTTGCTGGGAGTTGAGGGTAACTAGCTTTCTCTAGTAGGAATAACAGGTCCAAAACAAAGGAGGCAAAAATACTACTTGTATCTTACCATTACTGAACTAACACATGTAGTATTTAAATTTTGAAATTTGAGGAATTGAATGCCATGTTAGGAATCTGGAATATGGTCTCAGGAAGGCAACCAGAATCTTTTTTTTTTTTTTTAAGAGAGAAGGACAGTGAAAGAGAGAGAGAGAAGGAGAGAGAGAATCAATTTTTATTGAGTTTTTCACATGGCTTTCATTGCTCTGACACTTAGTTGTATGTATGGGTGCTGGGATTTGAACCTGTGTACTTACGCATGCCTGGCAAGTGCTGTAACCACCTGAGCCACCGCTTCAGCCCCAGGCAACCAGAATCTTGAAAGGCTTATTTCATATCATATGAGAAACAATTGACAGAGCCAAGATTATTTTTGTTTGGGGAGAGAAAACTTAAGAGATAAATGTGTCCACAAATGCTTCATGGGCTTCCATGGAGCAAATGTATAAAAATGCACAATCGCAGAGTTATTGAGTATCTAGATGGGATAATATGGTACATATTAGATTTTCAGTAAGTGACAGTTTAATCTAAATTAATTCTTTGCTGCTCTAATGGAAAAATATGGACCTATGAAAAGTTTTGAAAAATTAGTTCCCTGTATTTGGAAATATTTAAGGACAATGAAGGTTATTACAAAGAATATTTCTGAGGCATTCTTGAAGTTTTGTGTGTCTTAGTGTTTCCTTATTTGGAGAGCTAAATACCTCTTTTATGTCTGCCTTCCATCCATGACCATCCCTTAACTAAGAGGAGTCAACATACAAAAGCTGTTGCATTTTCAGAAAAAATAAATAAATGAAAGATAGAAAAAATTCTCACCTTTCACGATAGAAACACCTGAGGTACAGAATATTATGCAAACTAAACATTCAGCAGTACTCCTATAGCCTCTACGTGGCAAAGGTTTTCAAAAGCTTGACTGTTTCAGAATACCCAGAGGGATCACTGAAGCCTAGATAGCTGCAGCTCAGCCTCAGGGTTTTTGAATGAATAGACCCGGAGTGGAAGCCCCAGAATTCACGAGTGTAACAAGTTTTCAATTGGTACTAAGAAAGGACAATTTTTCTTAGCTAAAATGCCTTATCATATTTTTTATGCATGAAACCAACCCATCACACCTTTACTTATAATTAGTGGTCAAAATCCTCAAAACCAATCTACAGACTGTTAAGTAATGTGCCTCGGCATGAAAAGACAAGAATAATAAAGTTTTATCTCTTAAGAATTTGATCCAGTCTAGTTTTCCAAGACAGGTAATTAATATGAGAAAAAATTCAAACCCCAACAAGTAAAAAGGAAAGAGAGAAAAGATAAATGGGTAGATACTCAGAAAAGGAGACAGAATGCAGAAAAATGTAGATAGTACCTGAGTTGAGTTGATGGCTCATGATTAAATGTCCTAAATTTGTTGCTAGAATTCCTGAAGCTACCTTAAACCCTCTTCTCCTATTTATTCTGATGAATCTACTACAGTTTGTAGCCTTCCTGCTTTCTTATTATTTCACTTTTCTGGTGCCAGTGCTCTTTTTCATTTAGTACACATATTGATTAATTCTGAGGCTATAGAATTGAAAATCACCTACCATGGCTTTTTGGATGACATTATCTTCCTGCTTCCAGAGTTACTATTGAGAAGTCAGTTGTCACATTTCTTCCCTTTTAATTTATTTTATTGTATTGCTTAAACATAACTTTTTACCCCTGTGAAAATTTTAAGGATCTTCTCGTTATCCCTGGTGTTCTAATACTTCAAAATAATGTGGATTAGTATGAGTCCTGCCTACTCCATGACCTCTTTCATTTGGAAAACTGTTTTCTTTTGTTTTGGATTTTGCTTGTTATTCACAACCTTTCTTTAATATTTTTTCTTCTTTATTTTATGATTCTTATTTAAGATACTCTTTTAAATTAAATGTAGGACTTGCTGGACAAGCCCTTATTTTTCCCTATTTTTTTCTGTTTTCAATGTATGTTCTCTACTTCTACATCTTGGAATAATTCTTAATTTTATCTCTTAAACTTTTTCCTTATGTGTGCATGTATGTATATGTGTGTGTGTTTACAAATGTGTGTGTGTGTGTGTGTGTGTGTGTGTGTGGTGTGTGTAGTTAGAAAATAGTCCCCAACTTACAGTAGTTCAACCTGATTTTTCAACTTTATGATAATGGAAAAGTAATAAGCATTAAATAGAAACCATACTCTGAATTCAGCATTTTGATCTCTCCTCAGGCTAGCAATACACAGTATTCTAGTTTCTTGGGATGCTGGTCATCAGCAGCCCCTCATCAGCATGATTGCAAGGGTAAACAATCAATATTCTCCAGTGTGCTTTGTTGCTAAGCTATGCTATTTGATAGGCATAACATTTTCAACATTTTCAACGTACAATGTGTCTACCAGGATGTGAGCCTCTCCTGAGGAGCTTCTTTCTTTTTATGTATCTCATCTATTCGATCAGTTTTAAATTCCAAGTGCTTTCTTGTGGTCTCCGATCTTCTTTCTTTTCTTTATCTTCCTCTTCTCCTTCCTTTCTCTTTTACTTTATTCTTAAAAACTTCTCACTTCAGCTTTGTGGATGCAGTGTCTTATCTCCAATTGCATCCACTACAGGGCTCTAGACAGGCTTTCTTCCAGCATCTCCGCAGCAGTGGTGGCCAGCAGTTTAGACTTCAGGATTGCAGCCAGGGTCTGATCACTTGTAAGACCGCAAGTCCAGGAATGGCACATCCCACTCCTGGACATCTGAAAAGTTGTCAGCACAATAATATTTAGGAGTGAGTGGTGAAGCCTGAGGTAGGGAGAACGATCCTAAATTATGGACTAACTTCTAGGTGTCTTTTCATGTTTTTAAGAATATGGTTGAGAATTTTAAAGAAGAAATAATTTCATAACCTTGAATTTGATTTTCATAAAATAACAAAAAGAATAGAATGCAACTGGATATTTAAATATATGTAATAAATTGTGTGTTTCCTAGTAGTCTAGTAGTCATGTAGCTAGGAAGAAATTTTCTAATTACTCTTTCTCCTTTGTCTGTTTCTTGCTATTGTATGTTTTATGTAAAATTTATTCCATCTTTTTTTCTTATAAGTCCTCTTTATAAAAGAATTTAGTGCTTTTATTAAAGCAGGGTGAGAAACATTAAATATTAGAACTAACACAAAATGCACATGTGGTTAATAATAAGTAATGTGTGTATATTAAGAAAAATAAACTCAGATGAGTGGAACATCATTTGGGGCACTATTCTAAACAGGATGGTTGTGGAAATCCTCCCTGAAGAGATGGTATATTTTTTTAAAGATAGAGAGGAACAGTGAGAGGGAGGGAGAGAGAGAGAGAGAGAATAAATTTTATTTAGTTTTTTAAGTGGATTTTGTTGCTCTGACACTTCATTGTATATGTTGTGCTGGGGTTCAAGTGTCCCATGCATACCACTGCTAAATGTTCACTTTTTTTTTCTAAGAGGAAGAGAGAGAAACAGAGAAACAGGGTATCAATTTTATTTATTTTTTTCATCTGACCTTTGCTTCTGCAACACTCTATGTGGTGCTGGGGTTTGAACTTGGGTCCTCCTGAGTGCTAGGTAAACGCTCCAATCTTTCAGCCACCACTGTAGTCCAAAAGATGGTAATTTAAGCAGGGACCAAATGAAGTAAGGAAACAAGTCAGGCAAGTATTGGGAGGAAGATCATTCCAGGAAGAACGAGAGAATTAAAAAAGTCTTGGAGGAAAACTATTGTCAAAGTTAAGAAATATCAAGAAGAATTGTATGAATGTGGCCTGGTGAAAATGGGGGTCCTGAGTAGGTCATATCCATAGTCTTGCTGGGAAAAGAGCGCACAACATCTTAGCTGGCCATTGCAAAGATTGTGGATTTTATTTTCAACATCACTGGAAACTACTGCCATGTGGGGTGATTAACATGAGCTGACTCAGGTATTTTAAGAATTACTGGCTGCCATATGGAAAAATTGAATGGGACAGAGAAAAATGAATTAGGAGATGATGGTCTTTGAAGAGGTAAGAAGTACAAGGATTTGCTAATGTGTTCAAGGTAAAGCCAGCAGGTTTTGCTGATCTATTAATCAGTCCTGAGAAGAAAGTAAGGAATGGAGGGGTAGTTTCAGATTTTTGATTTAAGAAAGTAGGTGATAAATGGTACCCTTTATTGAATTAGGGTATTTTGCAGAGCAGCAGTTTTGAGGACAGGGGAATTATGACTATTTTTCCAATAACTTTGAGTTTGATATTTGCCAAATAGATGTTTAAATTGAAATGTTGAGTAGGCAGAGATATATGAATTTGGAGTTCTTAATTTATTGAGAAGTCGGATTTTCTTTTGAGGCATTTACAGTTACTGAAATATCATAACTATTTGTGGTAAGGGAGAGAGGATTATTTTTCTTATTTACATGTGTCTTCATTTTGCCTAAACTTATATTCAAATATATGGTTATCAAAAAATTAGGAAGTTATAGATGACACGGAAAACCCATAGTACTACCATCCCAAGAACATGACTATTTGTAATTTTGTACATTTTCTTCTAGTAATTCAGAATTACAAGATGGGCCTTTTTAATTGATCAAACACTCATTGAAAACATGAGAACTTTATTACTGCACAATAAAAGCTACAGAACTTCAATAATTAAGATACTAGTGGAATAATCAATATTAGTTCAATGAAATGAATAAAGGCCTCTGAAACAGGTCAAGTTTTATATGAAATTTTAATATAGGGCAAAAGAATATTACACACCATTAAGGAATATGTTCAACAAATAAAAGCACAGCCTTATCTCATACCATAACCCATTCTCAAATATAAAATTATTAAAGCATAAATATCAAACTCTCTTGGAATTCGCCCTTACCTCCTTAAACCTTATTTCAACAAAAAAATCCCTTTAAAATGTCAGATGACATCATCTTTTAACGTTTAAATCCTCCAATGGTTTCCAATTTCATTCAGATTGTGGCCAAGGTTTTTCAAATGGTGCATGAACTATTACTTAATCTGAACCCTGCTATGCTTAACCACTTTCTTTTTCTGTTTTACTTGGGTTCTGCTAGCCTCACTTTCTTCACACTGCCCCCGCCCCCACACTACTCTTACACCTTCCTGGCTTCTTGGTGTTTGTTCACTGTCTGGAAAGCATCCCCATTGTCCCTGTGGCTAACTTCAGTAGTGACTTCAGGTCTCCTCTCAGACACTAGGAGACCTTCCCTCAACATGACATTTAAGATAGCAACTGAAAAACCAAAAAAAAAAAAAAAAAACCCATAGTAACTGAAAACCCCCATTCCCTCCCACTGCACCTTCTCCCAAGTTCCTCCTTCCTTCCTAACCTCCTTCACTGTTCTACTTCAAATTTTCACTACCTGGTATAGTATGTGTTTACATACGGATTGTGTGCCTGTATTAGAATGTGAACTTACAGGGCAGGGAGTTTGCTTATTCTCAATATTGCTTTATCCCCTGACCCTGGTATAGTGCCCAGCATATATTTAGGATTGGAATAGTTTATGCAAATAAACTGAAGGATGAAGAAATGAATTCATAACAGAATGGAGACCAATAGTAGCTGATATTTTTCTAGAAAGTGTTTCCTGAACATAAATGAAAGGAGCCAGTCAAAAGACTTTCCCTCCCCCAAAGCCAAATCTGTTTAAATAATAAGTAGGAGAGAAAAATCTGTTTTCTAGTTTTTATGCCTTTTTTTTAACAAGGACCACAAAGATGGATGGAGGAGGAGGAAGAGGTGGAGGAGGAGGAAAGGAAAGCAGGAAATTACAAATCTGAAGGGTGATTTGGTTTCTCTCCATTGTAATTTGTTCTTAGGCCAGATTCATCTGGTAAATTCTCTGGAGGGTGACTCCAGACTCCAGAGCAGCAAACAGAAAGTGAGAAAATGAGTAGCGAATGGATGAAAGGAGAGTGACAGGACACAGAGAAGAAAACAATACAAGGCTGGGCTCCAGCTGGCCATGCTGGACTCAGGGCTGCACACTGCAAAAATACCATTAATGGTGGAGGGAGAGACATGGTATTTTAAACCCCACTGTAATCCCCCTCTATTCTCTGTTGCTCTGGAAAAGCAGTATTTACAATGGCTTTCTCTGTGCCGCCCACGTGGGATTTAGCCTCTGTTGCAACCGTGTGTTATTCATTGTGAAGCTAGAGAAGTACAATTCCACTACATTTAAGCCACTTTGTAAGGGGAAATGCAACTGTCAGCTCAGGTGGCTTTAAGCTGTCAGAGCTTGGTGAATAAAACCAACTCATCTCTCCTCAACGTCCCCACGTGAGGAGAGAAGCTGACACACAGGAGTTTTATCTTCCTGGAATAAACCCATGCCATGCAATGCTGTAATCTCCTTGAAGTGCACACTGTAGTCACCCATGGATCTAAACATGACTGGCTTTCCCCTTCCCTGAAGAGACTGTGATGTATTTACCCCGGACATTAGGACTTGTAAATGCTCCCAGGTGATTTTAATGTGCAGCCAAAGTTGACAAGCATCACTATAAGCTTTTCTTCTCTTTTCTTCCCTGTTCCTTTCCCCACCCACATCTTTGTTTTTGTTGTTGTTGTTGTTGTTGTTGTTGGTTTTTTTTTTTCTTTTTTGGTTTGCCTACCAGAACAATTTTTCTATTTCCTTTCACATCCAAATTTTGACTCAGGCTTGTATTTCATCCTTCTTTGGTAAACTATGATGAAAATTACCTTCTCCCAATGTCAAGGTCAAACCTTCTTAACTTGGATTAATCAACCCATTCTACCCTGATTTCCACAATCATTGGTCCAGGGCTTAGTGAGTAACGAAAGTGCCCCCCCATTGGTCTGGAGCACAGGATGCTTGCTTACGTATGTACTAGAATATTTTCTCTTTCTCAGGTAATTGTCGTATGTGACTGTGAACTTCAGAACCTCTACTGGAATGTTTCCCATGACAGAAGCTGACTGAGGATGTGATCATTTCCAAGGGAAACTGCAGAGAAAAACAGCCAGAGTGAGGAGCTTAAGATTATACTCAAGCCATGCTCCTTCTGGGATTCCAGCTAGGTATCAGTTAAGGTCTCTTAATTTATCTCAGTTGAATTTTAATGTAGCTAAAATACCCTAACTAGTTTACCCCCATGTGCCATTTATCTTTCTCCCTCTGGACCAAGAAGCCAAGATCCTCATTTGGTATTCACAGGGGCCTGAAGCAGACTTGTAATCATTCTTTCTGATCTCCTCCTAGAATAAGGTAGATCTTTAGGTAAATAAGATATTCTTTTTGTAACATGAAGTGCTAGCTTCTAGGATCTATGTGGGGTTAACTGATGTGGCAACTGCAATGAAGAGTACTGATATTCTATATTGTTGCTTTCCCAGTGGCCCCATAACAAGCAAGTTGCCTATGTGTGAGCAAATCAATAGGAGCTGAGTAAATGATTCACAGGAACACTGTGTGAGGATGCTTTGTAGAATACGGAGAAAGGAAAGAAATACATAACTCACAGCCTCAATTAGTTTACAGTTTCATTTATTTGTTTTTAATTGACAAATTAAATTTATATATATTTATGGAGTACAATATGATGTTTGAATTATGTATACATTATAGAAAGATTAGATAACATTGATTAACATATCTATCAGCTCACTAATTTATCATTTGTTGTAGTGAAAACATTAAAAATATAATTTAGCAACTCTCCTATTTTAATTGCATAGTTCTCCATGTACTTTACTTGCAATTTGTAACTGTAGTCTGCTTCTCTCTCCTGCCTGTTGAATGCTGAGCCAGAGGTCACCAGAGCAGACAGCTTGTCCTGTCAATCCATGATCCTCCCCTGGTGGAATCTTCTTACTATACCCACAAATTCATGCTTCTGTCAGCCTGGAACTGAAATTAAAACCAGAACGGGTACAGTAATCTTTCTTTCAGTTTTCCTGTTGCATCTTACGAATTTCTTTAGCTAATACCAGAAGCCAATAATTTTCTGATGACCAGGCACGATTCTCCTGCACACCCTTGTCTTGCAATGTTAACGTTTCACTGTCTAAGCTGCACCTCAAAGTAATCTTTCTCCACTGGGAATCAAGTTCTCCCCTTCCTACATACAAGAATTGAACATTTTTTTCTGTTTCAACAAACCAATCTGACAAAAAAAAAAAAAAAGAAAAATAAAAAGCACTATACTCTTGAAGGAATTCTGAAGTTTGATTAAAAAAAAATCTTCAAATATTTTCCTAGGTTCATGTGGAATGAAATCACTTGGATTTTATAGGCCGATTTCAGTCAAATTGACAGAGAGGCAAAAGTCTCAGAGATATATTGAGTTTTCTTGTAGGCAGCCACCCATGAAGTGAAAATCCAAGAGAAATCAAATTTCTTTAGTTCAGTCATTTGCCTCCAGTAATGACTTGCTTTTGCACCAACCATAACATTTCTCTACCATTATAACGTTTTAGAACATTTTTGTGTATCAGATTATTTTCACTTCAACACAGCTTTCCCTGCTTCACTGCCAAACCAATCCAATGTTCTGAGGTGCTGTCCGTTCACATGAAGGGACAATTTGCAGCCTCCACTGAGTAGATGCAGTGCTCCATCATGACTGGTTACGCTCAAGTCATGAGTCTATCTTCAGCTCAAAGCAGCCCTGTATTTCCTGTGAAAGCTTGTGAGTCACAGTCTAGAGACCTTAGTTTTTGGATTCTGGGTATAGGTGGGTGTAAAAAGCAGGAATGAAGATTTTCTGAGAGCTTTTTTTAACTCATGGATGGTGCTGGAATGTGCTTAAAGATGTGTACACCACCCCCAAACTCAATCCTTTTGATGACAGGCTGTATGATGCCTCTAACCAGACTGACTTTGGGATTTTAAGACCTAGAGAGGGGCCCAGCCCAGTAGAGGAGCCCATACATCTCATCATGTTTTTCCAAAGACTTGTGGTTTTTGTTTTTTAACTTTTTCATAAAAAAATAGAATTTGTATATACAAATGTATATAAATTTAGTTTGTTTACTAAATATTTATAAAACTCATACAGACATTTCATAGGTTAAGCATAAGAATGTTATCAACATATCCAGGGTCTCCTTGTGTCTCTTCCCACTGACTGTCATATCCCTTTGGAGAAAGCACTAACCTGACACTTGCAATAATTCCTAGTTTTCTCTAGTTTTAGTTTTAATTTATGTATCACTGAACAAAATGTTTTTGCGTTTCCTTCTTTGAACGTTGTATAAATAGAATCATACTGCATGTATTTTCTATAACTTGCTACTTTCCACTTAATATAATGATAAATTTTAGCCACATCCTTGCACATAGTTCACAATATTTTTGCTATATAGTATATGTACTATATAGTTTATGTCTATCACAATTTGCTTATCCATTATACTATTGAAGTGTTGTCAATTTTATAAAATTTGGGAAAATACAGCTTTGAATGTTTTTGCTTCTTGTTTCTTACTGCAGATAAACATGCAAATTTTAGGATATACATGTAGGATAGCTTTTCTACATTTGCCCCATCTTTAGCATTACTAGATAATGAATTTTCAAAAATGATGTGCTACTAGTAGGACCTGTGACATACATCCTTGCTAACACTTGGAAAATAATATTTTAGTACTTGACAATATGAACGTGTGTATTGGTATCTCATTATAATTATAGTATGTCTGTTCTTGATTAATAATGAGTTTTCAAGTTAACTTCTAACTAATTTTTGGTGAATTAAATATCTTGTTTGTGAAAAAACCTTCAAGCTTTTAGCAATTTTTTTCTGTTGAATGATCTGCCTATTTTTGCTTTATTAGGAGTTTCTTATACATGACACTTCCTTTTCATTATAGGTATAGCAAATGCCTTCCCCATTCTGGAACTGATCTTTTCTTTATAATAAATGTCTTTTGATAAATAGAAATATTCATTTAATATGTTCTTTTTTGTAGGTCTTTAGGGCTTTATGTGCTCTATCTTGTTTAAGAAATCCTTTCCCATCCTGAGGTCTATAGATATTCTACAATATTCGCTCTTAAAAGCTTTGTAGCTTTTACCCTTAAATTTTAGATCTTGAAGATTAACTTAAATCTTCAAGAGTTGATTTTTTTCTTAATATGTTTGGATTTAAAATTTTATTTTAAAAAATGTGCTGGTCAATTACTACGACATGATTTACTAAAAGTTTGTGCTCCCTATACTTCTCCTCAATGAACTCTTAATATATAACACTCCATTTATGCCTAGTCTGGTTCTCAGCTTTTTTACTGTCTCACTGATCTATATTTGCCAATACCATACTGTCCTTAATACTACAGGTTTAAAATATGTAATGATACAGAGCAAGCTTTCTCACCTTGTTGGCCTTCAGAAATGTACTGGCAGGGGGCTGGAGCCATGGCTCAGCAGTTACAGCGCTTGCCCAGCATGCACGAGTACGCGAGTTCAAACCGTAGCACCACATACACAACTAAGTCTTGGAGCAACAAAAGCCACATGAAAAAGTAAATAAAATTGAGTCTCTCTTTCTCTCTTTCACTATCCCTCTCTCTAAAAAAAAAGAAAAGAAAAGATATATTAGCAGACTTTCAATCTTTATAACTCCATCTAAATGTAAAAATCTGCTTACTGAGATCAAAACAAAATTGCATTGAATGTATACATCACTTTATGAGGAATTCATGAACACTGTATCTTTCCATTATCTTTAGGTTTTCTTTAATAATCCTCAATGATTATAAAATTTACTGACAAAGATCTTATGCATCTTTTATTAATTCATTTAATGGATTTTAGGTAATTTGTATGAATAAATAAATGATAGCTTTTAAAAATATCATAGACTAAGTATTTTCAGGGTATATACATTTACCAAAGATATTTATATAGATTTTTTAATATACTGAACTTATACATTTGAATCATTTATTTGTTCATTTCTCCACATAAAATATCATTTTTATGGGTGATACTGGTATCCTGTGTAAGGTACGAATTGACAAAATTTATGCAAATTAACACATTTTTGTCGATTATCATGCAGATACACTATTTGATAACTGTGTCTTATAGCAAATCTTGTTATCAGGTAATGAAAATTCCCAAATTCTTTCTTTTATTTTAAATAGTGCTTTGACTATTCTAGATCCTTTTCTGTATTCTATTTCAATATTTAAAATCAACATGTCAAGACCAGCCTGTGTGAAACTTCTGTTGGAATTGATATTGCATTGAGGGTAAATCGATTTAGAGAGAATTGACCTGCAACAGTGTGTCTCCATGCAACAGGGTATCTCCACATTTTTAGGACTTTAATTTCTTTTGGCTTAATCTATTTTAGGGGTACATGCTTTGCAAATCTTTTTTCAGGCTTACCCCTAAGCATTTAATATCATTAAATTTTAATATGTCAATTTTTTATTACTGACTGCTAATACATAGAACTCAAATTGCTTCTGTATATTTATCTTATATCCTACAATCATAGTAAACTCATGTATTAGGGTTTATTAGGTTATTTTCTTTTTTTAAGATAGAAGGACAAAGAGAATCAATTTTTATTGAGTTTTTCACATGACTTTCCTTGTTGCGACACTTAGTTGCGTACAGCTTAGTTGTGTACGTGGGTCCTGGGATTTGAACCCGTGTACTCACACATACTGGGCAAATGCTGTAACCACAGAGCCACCACTCCAGCACCCAGGTTATTTTCTTTTTATATTCCATAAGTTGTTTCATAACCAATGTTTTCTATAAACAAGGACAATATTAGTTCTTATATTCTAATAATGCGTTATTTAATATTTTCTTACCTTATTGAACTGATTGGAATCTCCACTACAGTATTAAATAGAAGTGGTGAGAATGAATATCCTTTCCTTATTTTTATTTTCCTTTTTTTAAAGATAGAGGGACAGTGAGAGAGAGAAAGAGAGAATCAAAAAAAATTTTTTTAGCTTTTCATGTGGATTTCATTGCTCTGAAACTGCTGTGTACGTGGTGCTGGGGTCTGAATTTGCGTCCTTGAGCATGCCAGGGGAGCATCGTAATCTCTGAGCCACCTGTCCAGCCCCCCTTTGCTTATTCTTTCCTTTTTTTTTTTTTTTTTTTTTTTTTAGAAAGAGGGACAGTGAGAGAGACAGAGAGAGAAATAACTTTATTTATTTTTTCTCATGGCCTTAGTTGTGTACGTGGTGCTGGGGTTTGAACCCGGGTCCTCGTGCTTGCCAGGCAAGCGCCGAAACCGCTGAGCCACTGCCTTTGCTTATTCTTTATCTTAGAAGACCTTGATTTTTTTTCCCAGGGCTGAGGACCGAACTCGGGGCCTTGCACATACTAGCAAGCGCTTTGCCACTGAGCTAAATCCCCAACCCCAGACCTTGATTTTTTAATCATTAAGAATGTTGTTAACTGAAAATTTTCATAGATGACATCTGATTGAGAATATATCCTCCATTTCCTGTTTCTGAGAATTGTTTTAATCACTAATGAATATTGGCTTCATCAAAAGTTTAAGTCTTTTAATAAGATGAGTTCCATGGATTGTATTTAAATATCAAGTTTGTTGCTGGGATACATTGAAATTGGTTGTGATGTATGATCAGTTTTATATACTGTTGGATGTGTTTTCCTAAAATTTTATTGAAAATATTTTCAATCTTAATGAGAGATTTTTGTTCTATAGTTTTCTTTTCTTATAATGTCTTGGTCTGATTTTTATATCAGAGTAATACTGTTCTCATAAAATATGTTAAGATATATTTTTTTCAATTTTCTGAAAGAATTGGCATTTAGACATACTTTAAAACCTAGTATGTGTTAAATATTTATAAATAATCTGTGCATGATCTAGATTAATGTACATTCCATAGTCAATGAGTCAATTTTGTTAATCATGTTTACCATATATTTCATATCCTGCTATTTTGGAATACTTGACTATTGATTCATGAGAGAGAATTGTTCAGCTTTCTAACGTTGGAGCCTTATCAATTTCTTTGTAATTTTGTCAATTTTTTGCTTTGAATAATTTGAGGCTTTGCTAAGATATATGAACAATTTTCAAATGGCTATATCGTTCTGCTCATTTAATCTTTTATCATTGCAAAATGATTTCTTTTAATTCTGCTAATATTTAACTTAAAGTCTTTTTAATTGCTTTTTAATATAGTCATATCAGCTTCATCTTCATTAGGATTTAATGACATGCCTTCTTACATCTGCCAACTATCAACATTTTCTATACTCATGTACTCTATATAAATTTCTTACAAACAGTGTAGACTATTTTTCCAGTCTGATGACCTTACTTTTTAACTGGAACATTTAGTCCAGTTGAAGTCATTGCAATTACTGATATATGTGGATTTATTTCTGCCATGTTGTAGTGTGCTTTCCGTTTGTGGTCCATGGTTTTATATCTCTTTTCTTATTTATTTCAATGATAAAATATTTTAATGATGCTTTCTTCCACTTAGGCTTCATTTCAATGTTTTTTGTGGTAACATTAGAAATTATAACATGCATAATTAACTTATTAAAGTTTCTAAGTAATCAATCAATTTGTCCTTGTCATTGAAAATACTAGGATCTTAGAAATTTGCTCCATTAATACCAACCATTTAAGTTTACTAATCTGACTTCTTTCTTTGGTTATCTGACATTTTAATTTCATCTTATTTATTATGTGTTTAGACCAATAGATATTATAGTTTTGTTTTATAGATTCAGCATTCATTTAAATTGCCCACTTATTTGCCAGTTTCTTAGATCCTCACATCTTCTCCCAACTCAGACACTCAGTCAGAGATCACTTTTTCAACCTGAAATACTATCTAGATTTTCTATAAATGGCAGTCTGCTGAAAATTCTCCCAGCATTTATTTAAGTGAGATAATGACCTTATTTTATATTTTTAAACTTATTTTTATTAGTGCATTATAATTGTACATAATAATGGGATTTGTTGTCACATATATATAGATGCACACAAAACAGCAATACACTTTGGTCAATATACCCCCCTCCTGCGTCACTCTACCTCCCTCCTCCTGCGCCCCCATCCCTTACCTCTCCTCTGGTTCCTATATTTTCCTAAAATACCCAAGTACAGTGAAATAATTCTTATACCTATGAAGAACAATTTTTACATACCTGATTATAGCATATACAGTGACAAAGGTATAAATGCTTGGAATGTACCTTGCTTTATCCCATTTTCCCTTCTCCTCCCTTCCTATCATCCCTTATTATTCTTCAATATATTTGGCAATAAGATTAAAAATTTACGTTTTTGCAAAGGCATGCGGTACTGCTTGTTCAAATATCCTATGCAGTATCTTGCAATTGTATCTCATAAATATTAATATATTGAATTTTTGTTCTATAGTTCTAATCCATGAGTTTCTCTACCTTTCCCCCAAGCCTGGGTTTAGTTATTATACATTTTTAATTAAGAAATATTTTAGTACACTTAGAATTCTAGACTTACAGTTATTTTTGTTCACAGCACTTTAAATTTGTAACTACATACTTAATTAAAATTTATATATTTATTTGCTCAATATCTATAATTCAACTGGTTTGCTGGACCATAAATTCAATGTGGGCAAGAATATTTCTCATTTTACTCATCATTGAATGCTTCAACCTAGTAAACACCTGGAATATGGAGTTAAACAACATATACTTAATGACAGAATAATACAACAAATAAATTAACATACCACTTTCAGGATGCTGTCTCTGACCATCTACATCTTGGCTAAACATGACATTCCTAAGAGTTCAGCAGGAGCACCACGTTGCTCAGCTGCCAGTGGAACACAAGTTACTGCGCTGCTAGGAGTGTTCCCTGTGCTTCATTCAACCCAACTACTGTAAAGGCAAGGGCAGCCACGGCTGTTTGGAAAAGGCATATTCTCAACGATAGGATAGTGAGTTATTATAGTTGAACGAAATCATGGAAATATGTTTTGTTGGGAGAAAGTACAGGAGAAGTAGTATTCCAGCATGTGTAGCTACCACATCAATATGAGAATAATAAATGGAAAATAGGCACTTCAAAGTCCCTATTCAGTGCTGCCAAAATCAAGACGCAAACCTAGTCCTAGACCATGGATACTTAAGTATCCAGGAAGCTAAGTTTTAGTGGTGTTAGATTAAATGTCTTCTGGATGTTCATGAAGTTTCAGGCTTCAGAGGACTGGTTCTCATAAATGAGTAGTCCAGACCAACTTCAGAAGATCAATAGAACTAGGAATCAACGCAGGAGGTAGTATCTTTGAGGTCAAAACAGTTCAGTCAAAGAATACATCTAATTAAATCAGAGACCCTGCAGTGGAAGCAGAAGTCCTTCATAGACCTTGCTTCAATGTGTTGTCTGTGTATTGTGCATGACACCTTTATCCTAGGGAAAGCACCTGCTCACCCTTTGAAAGTACCTCACTCTGGACAGTTTAGAGCCAGAATCCAGGGCAGGGGAGTGACAGGCAAGGCAGTAAGTGGCCAAGGTTACAGACCCTGTTGTTAAGCTGACATTCCAATCTTCCATTCAAAATCAAGGGCACTTTTGCAACTGAGCTGATTAGTCTTGAGTCTTTGAGCATTTAATCAATGCCCTGGTGCCTTTTTATAATGCATCACAGAAAGCCAAACTTCCCAGTCTGAATCCATGCCCTAAGGTCATATGCAACTGTGCTGTGCTTCCATATAACTTACCTCTTATAAACCTGTAACTCTGGAATCTTTGCTTAGCTCAGATATTTGCAATCCTCTTTTAAGGTATGGCATTTTGGGAAACTTTATTGAACTAAATTTTCCATAAGTCAAGAATAGTTTCTTTAATTTAGTCCCCAGATGCAAGGAAAAAAAATCAATATTAAAGTTTTCAGCAGGAGCTTTAATCACATTAAAAAATAACTATTTACCCATTTTTGAAGTCAGTAAATTTACCTGTGAAGAATTAAATAGTAAAGCAAGAGCTCTCATATAGAGATTCTTTTTGGGAAGTCACCCTATATTGCTCTGGGTGCTTTGTGTTCAGCTAATTATGAGTCATCTCTTTCTTTTGATGAAGTAATTCAAATCTGAATGTTTTTATCTTGAAAATAAGAGCCCACTCCAAATTTTCTTTTTGGAAAGTCTGTGCCTTGGACATGAGATGATCACGTCTCTTGAGGAAACAACACTAAGAAAATCAAAACTTGTTTTTAGCACAGAAAATGCAGCTCTAAATTTATTTAAATGGCTTCAGTTTTCTATTTCAATTCCTGGTTAAATGAAAGTGTAGGAAGAATTTTTAGCATCATAGACAACCTGTGGAACTATGTAACTGTGCATCCAGATTAGAACAAAGCGAATGCACAGTGCTATGTCTTCTGTAAATGTACCTTTAATTTGAATGGAAGGAAAGGGAGGGTGTTTGAACTCAAAGATTTATAGGAAGTTCTACATTCTCATGCAGATCATAAGGTGTGATTTAGATTATCCTGCATGAAGTCAATGAGATGGAAACCTGGGAATTCAGACAAGAGCAAAAGGGAAACAGAAGGTAGGATTTATTGGATTTAATGTCTGAGCCAAGGAACATCAGGCTGGAATTGCTTGTTAATTTTCTTTTCTTTTTTGACGGATGGACTTTTTTGGTCCCTTAAAAGCTTGCCAAAATAATACCTGGGATTCTAGAAATGATAATTACCTTCAGGGAAGGGATTGGGGCAGGAAAGAAGGAAAGTTTTAATTTACATTATAAAAATTTTAACAGTTATTTGAATATTCTGAAAATTTCCAAGGATTACTTTTTTTAAAATTTCAATTGATATTTTCTGTATGGAGCAATTGTGAACTATATAGCTTGATAAAATATTTTTTGTACTAAAGCACTAAGCTATTTTTGAGAATTATTCTTGTTGAAAAATAGAAATTAGCCAGGCACAGTGGCACACACCTGTAATCCCAGTGGCTCAGGAGACTGAGACAGGAGGACTATGAGTTCAAAACCAGCTTCAGCAATTTAGCAAGGTCCTAAGCAACTCACTGTGATTCTGTCTCAAAATAAAATATAAAAAGTACTGGAGATATTGCTCAGTGGTTAAGCATTCCTGGGTTCAATCTCTGATACTAAAAAAGATAAATATAAAAATAAATAAAATTAGAAATTTATAATAAATAAAAATAATAGTATTAAAATTTTTTCCAAACCCCAGGATCCTTGAAAGACAATAACTGTTAGTGTTCAAATGTTTATTCTTCCAAATTGTTCTCAGATTATGCTAACTTTACCTAATATATAATTTTCAACATCACTTATTTCCTACATCACCATTAGAAGGGTCACATGTCATGTACACAATTTACTTACAATCTATTTTTGCTCAACTCATTGATCGTTTTAAATTCATTCTTTCACTTTGCATTTGTACATTGCTTCATTATTTCTTAGGATAAAATCCTAGAAGAACATTGCTGGCCCAAAGGGAAGACATATGTTTAAGGCATTTGGTACAGTTGCCAAATTGCCTTTCAGGAAAGTTGGACCAATTTAGACTTCCATTAGCAGTGCATCAGAATCTCTGTTTCTTCCAACCCATGCTGTCATTCACTTTTGTCAGTCATTTTAATATTGTCAATGTAATAGGCTAAAAATTAAATCTCATTTTATTTGCATTTCTTTGGAGTTAAATATGTTTTCTTTTGTGAATTACCCATTATTGCTCTGATTATTTTTTTTCTATTGGGATATTTAGCTACTTCTTCATAATTTGTTAGAGCTCTTTGCATAAGTATGTGAGCATGTGTTAAAATATTTGTTAATATATTTTGTAATTATCTTTCCCAATTTGCTTTTTATCTCCATTTTTTATTCTCTTCTTTTCCATAGAGATTTACATTTAATTTTCAGTTCTATGGAGAGACAGAATATAAAGATCAGCAATGTCCATACCATATATAAATAATAGAACTTTGACTTCATAATCTCCAGCTTTTGCCCAGAACCCCTTATCCACAATAAACTACTCAGAATGCCAGTCTACTATAAATCAGACTTGCAGGGATGGAGATTGCTATCTCTACTAACAATTTAGGACACTAAACTATAACTTCTATAACAATCGGTCCCAAAAGACCAAAACTTGATTAATTACTGACAGCTTCCTCAATTTTTTTGTCCTCAGTTTCATCTTAGAATCAACAACATCAAACCAAATACACTCCCCTGACCAATCACATTGGAGTCCCCACTTGTAGTTAGCCTGCCTGCAACTCCCCCCTGCCACCAGCCTCTCAGCCCGCCCATCTGAAGTCCTCAGTTTCCCACCATGAAGCTCTCCCTCTCATTTCTGCCTCTGAGCCTGCCAAAGCACAAATGAGGACAGCTCCCTTCCTTGCTTTAGCAAGTTGAGGAGAAATAGCCTGGTTTTCTTCATTTGGTTGGTCTTCATTTATCTACGTACCTATCGTGTAGCTCTTCATCTGGTTTCTCCTTAGTCTCACTTACCCTAAGGTTAAGTAATTTTTGTCTGTATTTATTTATATTCATTGAGGAGACAATATGATAGGTTGATCTAAAGTGCTATTTGAATTTTGATATCTGCATTGCCATAAGCAAATCAAGTAACTTCAGACAAGCTCCCTGACTTTCCTTGCCTCAACTTCCCCATTTGCAAGATAAGTGTCATATGAGCTCCATATACATGCAGTTAAATCACACCTGTAATCCCAGTGACTCAGGCAATTGAACCAGGAAGATACCAAGTTCCAGGGCAGACTCTGCAACTTCGTGAGACCCTCAAAATAAATAAATAAATAAATAAATAAATAAATAAATAAATAAATAAAAAGGGTTTGGGACATAGCTCAGTGGTAGAGCATGCTGTGTCAATTCTCACTACTGAAAAAAATAACAAAAACGAAAAAACAAAAATAAAACTCAGTGGGGTTTCTGTGAGAACTACAGGAGAGAGCTCAGTAGTATGACTTTTATTTAGTTAACGTGAATGTGTTATGATCATTTCCTGTACTTTTTTCCAAGCACTTCTGTTTTAGTCAGCTTTTTGCTGCTGTGACAAAAAGACCTTCTCTCTCTTGGCTTGTCTGTGTTTGATTCCTGCAGATTTCCTTGGTGGACATTCCACGGTACTGGCATTTCATAATCTCATGGATCTCTACTGCAGCTTTGGCTTCCTCCTCATATCTCCATGCAGTCTCAGAGACAGCCAGTAGGGACTCCCACCCTGCTGCACTTTGCCTGGCCTCACAGGCTTTTCTTCAAAATCTTAGTGGAAGCCTCCATGACCCCCTATTTCCAGCATCCTGCAGTTCTGCAGAACCGGGACCATGTGGTTGACACCAAGATCTGCTACCTTCTCAAGAAGTAGCCGAGTCTCCAGGAATCCTTCCTGCAGCAGCCTGAGTCCCTGGGTGACCAAGCATGTGCACCCATGGTCTCTTCTTGAGGACATTTATATTCCCTTGAGCCTGAGATGGGTGGGATCTAGTCATTTCCTGAGATGCCCTTAGGCTATCTTTCTTATAGTCTCTGGCAATTTCTTTTGTAATTTTTTAGTGACAGTAAGATTTTTAACAACTGCAACTTCCTTAGCTCCTAGTTTGACTCCTACCTTTAAAGTGCAAGTTTTTCAAATCTTTCTGCCTTTTTCTGCTGGATACCATAATAAAATTGCCTAAAAGCCACCAACAATATCCATGCCACATCTGAATACTACGCTGCCTAGAAATTTCTTCCACCAGATTAAGGATTTCACCACTTTTAAAATCAGCCTCACAGAAAGTCTCAGGACAAAATGCAGACACTTCTTAGACAGAATGCAACATGAATGGCCTCTAGTCCATTTTCCAACAGAGTCCTCCCTCTCCTCTGAAACCTCATGAACCCACTCTTTACTTTCTACAGTCAGACTGATATTCTGGTCTTCTGAGTTCCCACCAGAAACACCCATTAAGCTCTTCTTAGGATAATTTAAAGCTTTCCCAGCTTGCATTGCTAAACTTTCTATGATGCCTCCCACAAGCACCAAAAAGCTCCAAAAATACTTCTGAAGCACATGGTCAAGTTAGTCACAGCACTTCTAGGTACCAATCTCTGTTTTAGTCAACTCTTTGCTGCTGTGACTAAAAAACCTGACATGAAAATTTTTAGAGTAACAAAGGTTTATTTATGGGGCTCATGGTTTCAGGGTCTCAGTCCATAGAAAGCTGGCTGCCTTCCTCAGGGCTTGAGATGAGGCAGAACATCCAGGCAGAAAGATGCGGTGGAGCAAAACAGCTCAAGACATCACACCAGGAAACAGAGAGAGACTCCATTTACCAGATGCAAAATACACACACCAAAAACATGCCCCACAATGACCTACTTCCTCCAACACACCCCACCTGCCTTCAGTTGCCACCCATCTAATCCCTACCAGGAGATTAATTCACTGATTGGGTGAAGTATATCTTAACCCAGTCATTTCACCCCTAAGCATTCTCTCATTGTCTCACACATCTGCCACCTAAACTGTAATGACTTCTATGATTCCATTGATGATATGGCAAGGTTTTAGAGCTCTCTTACTTGAGGGACAGGTGCACTCTAACAATCAGTTAAGGAATAGGATGTTGAGTTCAGTCAATTTGGGCTCCTGCTCTTCAGGACAGAGATCCATTAAAAAATCAAGAGAGTGAAGGAAACTGAGGCAGGCTGAGAATTGGGGAATGTTGCCACTTACGGGCCCAGGGATGCCCAAGGCTCAGTCAAGCACATCTGGACTGAAGTCCTGTCACTCATTTCACCCACCACAGGTGCCAAGGGTCTTGATGTGCTCCTTGCCACCCTGCTCCATCGTAGCAGTTGCTTTTCTGAATAAACTGGAGTGGCTTAAATACTTTATTTTCCCCTTAATCTTTGGCCTTAGTTCAATGAAGCTTATGCCAATCTCATGTAGTTCTTTTAAAGGCAATGAATGGGATTTGACTTCCACATAGATTCAGATTATTTTTCAAATTTTTCACCAGCAAGGATTCCAGGGAATCATGATACTAATACTTAAGTACAGTTATCATAAATTGAGATTATTCAGGATATCTGAAGTATGAACAATAATTGATGTTTTTAACAAGCACCAAAGATGATTTTGATCAATTTGTAAGGAAAAAGCGAGCGGAGGAAACAAAGGAGAGGAAAGTATTGGTGGCTCAACAGTAACACAGGTTTATTGGGAGAAACCTGCAGAGGGTGGCCCCAGTAGAGTCTGGGACTCATCTTCTGCTTACAGACTGGGGTTTGATGTGGAGAGCTAAGGGTGTTGTTAGCGAGTTGTCAGGGAAGGGTCCTTTCTTGTGATGGAGTGTTTATGGTTTCTTTGCATGATGGTGGAGTTGTGGGGTGTAAGGATAGATGGGGTCAGGAGTTTAAGCATAGGTGGGCCCAGGGGTTAGGATGGAGGAAAAGATACAAAATGGTGTTGCCCAGCTCAAGTTCTACCTAACAAATGTGACTCTTATTTTGAAAAACACTGCTATCGACATGCTCAGGTACTAAACTGGCTTGCATTTAATTGGTCATCTAATGTATAAGAAAGAAAGGAAGCCTAGTGACATGGAGGAAATAAAGAATAGGAAAAAAATTAGATTATCCTCCTCTTTCATCTTTTTCAACAGGCTTGAGAGAAAAAGATGTTTTTTTCTCTTAATTAAGCATTGCATTAAACACACTTGATTGTCTCTGTCTCAGTGTCTTGTGGCTGTTTTGTCCTGTGGTTCAGAATATCCTGTCACTGGGACAAACATTGGGATGTCTGAGTAAACATCAGTCAACTTGATACCTTCTCCTGCAATTACCAGGACCTTCCTTTTCAGTTAGGAACAGTGTCGTCAAACTTTCCTTGGGGTTTTAAGTACAGAACTTTCCCTTTAGCTCTTCATAAAGGGAAACTTAAAAAATAAAAAAAAAATGACATAAAATGTTTAACTCTCTCCCTACACATATAAATGTATTTAATGTCACACTTATATATGTGATTTTGTTATCATTCTAATTGTTACATAAGCTTTCAGCTTGTGTTTTCAGCTAGGTGGTAAACAGGAGTATATTTCATTTCTCTTACTTGCAATAGAAATTTGCAGGAAAAGTGTTAAAAATATTCTGTTTCAGCTTTTCTCCCTCTTTAATTTTGATTTGGCCACTATTTCGTTTTCTTGTTCCTTGTATCTTACATTGAACATATCTTTCTTTCTTCTGTTTTTCCTACTCTTTGAAGGTGAAATTCTCATCTTTTTTCACTGCATTATCAGACTTCCTCCTGAAACCAGATAGACAGTTGATTCCTACTCTTACTAATTGTGATATCTTTTTGTGACTCAGTTTCCAAATAGCACTAATATCTACTTTATAGGTAGATAAATTTAAACTCAACTAATTTATAATTGTTTCAAGGATTAAATGAATTAAAGTATATAAAGCATTTACAATGGTGCAAAGAATATAAAGTACTTAATAAAGAACAATATGTAAGCACTTAATAAATATTGGTTATTACCATTATCATTCTAAAAATACTGCATTAGGGCACCTCTAAAGTTAGCATAGCTTTTTTTTCTCACTTAGAAATTATATTAAAACTACTATTAAGAGTTCTCAGAATGCTTTATAAATATTACCCAAATTTTATATGTGAGAAAACTGAGTATCTGACATGTTACTATAAGTTCTCAAGGTAGTAATACTAACAAATTACATATAATTTCTTTAAAAAAGAAAACGGTAGGGCGGGATGCTGGAGTGGTGGCTCAGTGGTTATAGTGGTTGCCTGATATGTGCAAACACCATGTAAACAACAAAGTGTCAAATAAAAGCCACATGAAAAAATGAAAAACGAAATAAAATTGATTCTCTCTCTCACATGCGCTCTTTCTTTCTCTCTCTCTCTCATTGTCCCCGTATGCTTAAGAAAAAAGAAATAGAAAACAGAATTAGCAAATATTTAATGAGCATGTACTTGGACAGTATTTCATATACACTTATTTCATTAATTCCTTAAAATAACCCTATAAAGTCATATTATCAGCATTAAATGGAAGGGTAAACAGGTTTAAAATGTTAAGTAATTTGCTTAAACTCACAGTTCAGAAACAATAGATTCAGGAATCACAGCCAGCTACTTCTGGACTCATATTCATCTTCCTCTTTTAAGGAAATATCAAAACCCACAATCTAAGTCTTCTACAGAATACCACAGTGTAATGGTACATTGTAGCTCCATTTCTACTCCATGGACACACGTGAAATATAAGCCTATCTTTTCTGGAAGGACACTCTCCTATCTGCAAGGACAAGAGAAGAATACCTGCTTAGATACCCAGTGGCTTTAAAATATTGTGCTTTAAAATCAAATGTTTTCAGATGGGTAAATCAATTTCCAACTATTACTCTGTAGAACTGATTCACTTACAAACTCTACTACCAGACAACTCACAGGCTAGAAATATACTATTAATGAAACAACCCAAGTATTTAAGCCAATTCTACTAAAAATAAACAAAAGACCCATCTTCTTGAACACTTTATGCCTCTATTTTAAGCATGGAAATTCTCACCTATTTTGAAATAGAAAATATCCAAAGGTGATATCAGTCTTTAAAGTTTTATAAAATGAAAATAACAGATATTCACCCTGAGCAAATCTACTTAAAAATTATATAGCTTTATTGCACTATTAAGAGAGTTATTCAACTGAAATTCTTAATGAATCGCAAAAGGAATATAAATTTCCATTATTGAAACTCTATGCCAAAATAACAACAAAGAGTAAAAAAATTATGTGAAACTAAAGGCCAAATTCCCATCCATTTTTCATTTCTTTCTATCATTGCCATTCTGGTGAAGTTTACCCTCACTCTCATTTGGATTAGTTTTAACTCAGACATAGAAAGTCTAAATATTAATGACATGAAAAAAACCTGAGTTGAAAAGGGGAGACCTGTTCAAAAATATTTGATAAGTACTGACATCAAAATGCAGGTGCAAATAAAAAGTGATATCATAAAGTCTACAAAAACGAAAGCATGCTGCTTATACCTGCTTCAACAGCAAGGCCCGTGCAGTCATCTGACTTTGGAAAGCCTTTTGTGTTGTTTCCACATTCTGTTACTAGGAAGTAGCATGTTTAATATGGTGTGTTTTTCCTTAAGAACAAAATATTTTTTTCATGGATTTACAGTACATTCAAGGTTAAAATATAACTTTCTTTATAAAAAATAGTCAAACTTTGAAATATGCTTAATATACCCTGAAACAGTCAATGCTTTAGGGAAAATATTTTAGAGCAAAGCATGCTAAAATACATGGTAAAAAGAATCACCATGTATTTTTCTAAACTGATCATACTTATTGGACCTATGCTAATCTCCTTTTAAAGCAATCGTGTATTTACTTTCACACTGAAATTCAAGGACCTTTTTACTCCCTCATTTGACTTTATCTCTAGAGCACCTACAGCTCTCTGTTTTGAAGTACTCCTGTTTCAGACTAGCTTAAAGTAAAAAGTTCCTCTTCGTTTGCTCCTGACATAAAGCATTTTCTTTATGCTTCATTTTCCTTCCATCAGTTGGTAGAACAAACTTCCAAAGCAAAAATTTAAAAAAAAGAAGTAAAAAGCATGACATTGTCTCTCCACCTTCAAATTCTGATATCACTCTCAACTGAGGGAAACTGTGAAAAATCAATTATGGTATGGAACCTTCCAATCAGGAAATATATTGGAATATATTTCTGCTTCCTTTATATATTTTCTTTAGTAATAGCTAATTAAGTATGTAGTTTATCTTCATCTACAAAGGGAAAAATCTATAACATTTAAATAACTTCTTTCCAATAAACTTCAAATATGAACTAAACTAGCAACTCAAAGACTTTTAAAACTTCTATAATTTTTATAGTAAAAAGGATTTGCTATCTATCTGTGTTCCATCTTTTCCCCTTTTGTTTTTTTATTGTTATACATATTAAATCTATATTTTACTAACATAAGCATACATTGTTGTAATTATCACTTTACATGCTTATCCATTTTTAAAGACATCAAGAAGAAAGGCAAGCAATTATATATTTATAATGTTTATTATAACTTTAGTTACCATTTCTGGATACCTTTTTTGTTCCTGTGAATGCTACTGAATATTTAATTTTGTCTTTTTATTCCAATATAGTTTTGCTCCCACCCACATCCTTTGTTCTATTATGGTAAAATACAGCTTTTTATATATGTTGTAATAATCAAAAAGAAAAGTACAGTTGTCCCTCAGAATCAGTGGGGAATTGGATTCAGGTTGGATGCTACCTACAGATGCCTTTATATAAAATTCTGTAGTATTTGCATATAACCTATATCCATCTGGCTATACACTTTGACTTATCTCAAAATTACTTACGATATTGAACACAATGTAAATGATATATAGATTGTTGTTATGCTGTTGCTTAGGGAATAATGAGAGGAGAAAACATGCTATACATATTCAATACAGATGCAATTTAAAAAATTATTTGCAATCTGCTGTTGGTCAAATCCATTGATACCACAGATACAGTGCTGACTCTGTGCGTGTGCGTATAGTCTTATATAATTGTTTTAAAATCAATTCTAAAAGAATATAAATATGCATCTATACTATTTTATACTTACATAGTTACTTTTATTGATAATTTTCTGTGTGTGAAACTCAATTAGCTTTTGGGGTCACAGCCTGCCTTCAGTTAGAATTTTCCTCCAGGGGCTAGAGTGATGTTTCAGTGGTTACAGGGCTTGCCTGGCATGTGCAAGGATGCAGATTTGAACCCCAGCATCACGTACACAATGAAATGTTGAAGCAATGAAGATCACATGAAAAATTAAATAAAATTGATTCTTTCTCTCTTTAAAAAAAAAGAGCTTAATTTGGTATTTCTTATAAGATGAGTCTTCTAAGAACATATTTTGTTCAATTTTCTTCTATCTAGGAATATTTTAATTTTACCTCCATTTTCGATAGTCCTCTGGATATAAGATCCTTGGTTGAAAAGGCTTGTTGTTGCTGGCATTGCTGTTTTTCACTTTCAGTGCTTTGTATATTTCATCTCTCTTGTCTTTCCTTTGTTCCAATGAGGAATCTGTTACTCTTATTAGGCTCCCCCTATACATGACAAGTGGCCTCTTAACCGCTTTCAAAATTTTCTTTTCATCTCTGTCTTTCAAAAATTTTATTGAAGTGTGAATAAATTCTTTTATTTTTTCTTCCAAATTTGTTGACCTTCTGGGTTGCGTAAAATATTATCACCAAAATCAGAAACTTTTAAGACATTATTGATTTGGGTGCAGTGTGATTATTTATAACAGTGCCATGTTTGTACATGCACATAACATAATTTGATCAACCTCATTCCCTGAAAATTTCCCTTTCCTCATCAGAGATGTTTTAAAGCAATTGTTCCATTGCTTCTAGTCTTCTATTTCTGATACTCTTTTTTCACATATGTTGGTGTGGTCAATGGTTTCCACATTTCCTGAGACAGTACCCATTGTAGTTCATGCCTCTTTCTCCCAGTTTTCTAAGTGCATAGTATCTATTGACTCTTCAGGTCCTCCTGTTATTTCTTCTGCAAAGTGAAAACTACTTTTGACTCCCTCTAGTGAATGTTTCAGTTTAGTCTGTTATACTATTCAGCTACAGATATTTCACACATAATTCTATTTTTTAACATTTTCCTTTATTGATGTTCTATATTTAATCAGATGCTGACATCACACATTCCTTTATTTTTTAAATGTGTTAGGAAGCACTCCATTACTGTGACAAAATATCTGAGACACATACTTAAAATGTTTCAGAGGTTTCCTTCCGTGGTTGGTTGACTGCATTGCTTTGGACCTGTGGTTAGACAAAATAAGGTCATGGTGACGAGCATGTGGTGGAACCACGCTACTCACAGTCTGGTGACCTGGAGGCAAAGAGAAATGTCGCTCCCCCCTGGGTTCTGGAGTGGGGAGCGGCGGAACGACCTCGCGAGCCTTAGCCGTTCCCCGGGGGGCCAGAAGGACACTGGGAACTGAGCGTCAGCAGGACAGGGCTGGGGACGGGGGGAAGAGGAGTCGCTCCCCACAGCGTTCCTGTGCGAGGAGCGGGCAGAACGACTTAGCATGCCGTCCTCCGAGGGGCCGAGTTAGGGCAGGGATGGGGCGAGGAGTCGCTCCCCGCTGCACTCCAGAGCGAGGAACGGGTAGAATGACCCAGCAAGCCTGAGCCATCCTCCGAGGGGCCAAGTCAGGGCAGGGATGGGGAAAGGAGTCGCTCCCCGCTGCACTCCAGAGCGAGGAACGGGTAGAATGACCCAATGCTGGGCCGTCCTCCGAGGGGCTGAGTTAGGAAGGGTTGGGGAGCTGGGAATAAGGGGGCGAACGCCGGCGGCTGGAACACGGGACCTGCATCTTCTACCGCTGCTGATCTGACATCTCTGCTGATGTCTCCGGTTCTATGTGTCTTCTCTGCTTTCTCCCTTCAGGACACGGCTGCTTGCTTGCTTGCTTTTCTCTGGCTGTTTCTCCTCTGGTTCTCTGCTTTCTCTTTGGCTGCTTTCTTTACCTGACTAGCTGCTACTCTATTTATCCATTACAACAGCCAATAGGGTACAGTGCAAACACCTTTCCCCAATTGTAACAAATGAGTGGCCGAATAGCTTAGTCATGCGGTCAGGCAATTTGCTAATTACAAACCAGCTGGACCCCTTAGAGTTGTTTACCACCAATTCTTCTACAAGCCAGCTGAGCCTCATGTTCCCAACAAGAAAGAGCAAGAAAGGGGTCAGAGTCCTAACATCCTCTCAAGGTCACACCCTCAATGACCAACTTCCTTCTGTTAGTCTCCACCTCCAAGGATGGTGACTAAGCCTTTGGGGGATATTTAAGGTCCAAATGATAACACATCTGGGCCCATTCACAAGAAGTGTCCACGCCCACTCTTATTTTTCTCTTTATAGTCACTCTTCCTTATTTCTTTGCAAGTATCTCAATTTCTTGTTGAAATCTGGGCTTATTAGATAATATATTATATCAGGCATGGATAGGAGTCTCCTTTTTTGGCTCTTTGACTTTTGTGTTTAGTGACTTTCTGTGTTCTCATGCTAAAGCCTGTTTCTCTGCCACTGTGGAACTGCTGATGTCACATTTCAAAGAGAATAACCTCAGACATATGCAGTCAGCCTATGATGACAGTGGATTTGCCAGGGCTATCTTGCCTGTCTCTGTCACCTCTCTCTTGATTAAGATGTCTCCCTCTTCTAATATCACACCCAACCGGTTGCTCTATCTTCAGCAGTGTCTTAGAGGATAAAGTGTTTCACAGTTTGAGCCAATTAAATTTGGGCCCCTATGTAGTAGCATTTTTGAGGCCGGAGTTTGGAGTTTATTTGGACCCTAGCAGGGATACTGTTAGTTATCTTTTTCCTTGATTCTCACTAGTAAACTAGTTGACCTGTGGTTAGTCATGGATGCCATGGAGTTACCAGCCTGCTTTGAATTGCTTACCACAAAATTCTCTGTTATTTTTGGGACCACCGTTAAGCTTAAACATCTTTGCCTAATGCTGCACACAGTGATATTTCCATTTGTGGGGAGCTTCAGGAATCACTGTCATTTATGAATGGCCTTTTCCCCTGGATCACGTTTCATTCTTGGGGCAGGGACATTGGCCTGATTGCCTTAAACTGACATTTCTGTCTTACAAGTGCAGAACCTTAAGAGCGTTATACGCTGTGTTCTTCTTGGCTTTTCTCTGCTTCATGAAACCTCCACCTCCCCACCCCACGGGTAGAGCAGGAGTCAGGGGATTCAGTACTCTTCATCTCCCCTGCCTGGATGGAATCTCTGCCTTATGAATGGGGACGCAGTGAAGGAGGGAGGTTACGACTATCTTGTAGGCTGTTTTCACCTCTAATTTATTCTCTGCCTTCATGTGCTTAGCTGGATGTAGAAGTAGCAGTTAGTGGTTCGAATGTCACAGACCCTCACTGTGTTTGCTGAGATTTAGTAGATTTTCTGGAATAAGAATTCCTTTTATGCCTTATATGCTATTTGTCCTTAAGGCAATTTCCAGAATCTTTAAGTCATTTTAAAAAAATTTTCCACTTATTCTTTCACACAATCCTATTCTAGTTTCACTCGGTATCTTCAGAGTTCCTTCTGCTATAATTCTAGGAGTTGTAGTTTTTTCTTTCTCTACTTATGCTTTTAAATTCCATTTCCATGATAACTAATAACACTGTCAATTTTTTTTAAAGAGAGAAGGACAGTGAGAGAGAGAGACAGAGTGAATCAATTTTTATTGAGCTTTTCACATGGCTTTCATTGCTCTGACACTTAGTTGAGCATGTGGTGCTGGGGTTCAACTCTGGGTCCGGGCCCTTGCACATGTCAGGCAAGTTCCTGTAACCACTGAGCCACCACTCCAGCTCACTGAACATACAATTTTATTTCCTTTGTATAAATACCTTAGAGTAGAATGGCTTAGCTTATACGATAGATGTAAGTTTAAGTTTTTAACTACAAAACTGTTTTCTAAAGTGATCGTGTTCTATTATATTCTGAGCAGCATTGGATGAGAATCCCAGCTTTTCCAAATACTTGATAACTGGAATGGTCAGAAATTTTATTTTTAGCAACTTAATGGGTATATGGTGGCATCACATTACATTTTTAATTTTATTTTATCTAATAGTGAAATGTCTATAAAAATCTATTTTATTGGATAGTTTTAATCTTGTTATTTATATTTGAGAATTCATTATAGATTCTGTATATTATATATTGGCTAGTGGATTATATTTTCTAACTATAAATTGTGTTTTCATTATTTTAATAGTGTATTTATAAATAAAAGTTTACAATTTCTATAAAAGTTGAATTTATCAGTCTACTCTTTTATAAGTTATTTTTTAGGTTTCATATGTAAGAAACGTTTCCCTAAATCCAGAACATAATTTTTTTCCTCTATATTTTTCTTACACATTTTGTTACATTAGGTTTTATATTTGGGACAATAGTCTTTTTTGTGTCTTTTCAAAAAATATCTATATGTAACTTAAAGTACACAAGTGTAGTATTTTGTTTGGTTTATTTTGTGTGTTTGTTTGTTTTGCGTGTGGATAACCATTGTTGAAAAACTACCTTTATTCATTGAATTGTACCTGTAACTTTGTCAAAAAAAGCAGCTATACTGTACGATTGGGCTTATTTCTTCATTTTCTGCTATGTCTTATCAATCTATTTGTCTGTTAGAATGCCAATACTGCAGTCTTTATTATTACTGTTCCTTCCTTATACATCTTACATTCAGACAGTTTTAGTCCTCCAGCTTTACCTTTATTCCTCAGAAGGTTTAGGGCATTTTATGTCCTTTGCATTTCATATATAATGTAGTATGTCTTTTTTCAATTATTGCTTTAAAACTTTGAATGGAGGGATGTACCTTTCCAAATGACTCTTTTAAGAATTTTTTGGATCAGAGAGCACAGTGGTGAACGCCTGTAATCTCAGTGACTCTGGAGGCTGAGACAGAAGAATTGCAAGTTTGAGACTAGCCTAGACAATTTAGTGACACCCTCAACAACTTAGTGAGACCCTGTCTCAAAATAAAAAAATAAAACAGGCTGGGGATGTGTCTCAGTGCTTAAAGAAACCCTGAGTTCAATCCCTGGTATAGAAAAAAAGAGAAAGAAAGAATAAAGAATATCTGTGAATCTCTTCCTCCATTAAATTAATGAAAGTTCTGTGGGGGGTGTGGGGAGGTAATGTTAAATATACTTTCTCAGTACTCTGAAAATTATCACAAACTACAACAGAAATTTTTATTACAAACAAGCATGAAAGGAACTATTTCAATATGAAAAGCAGAGCCGTTAACTATTACAATTAGTCTATTAGCATTGCCCTCTCCACAAACATTAGCTATTAATTTAATTTAAAGCCTTCAGGGTATCCTTCAAAATGTTCAGCCTCAAATCCACAATAGCAGTGCAAAACAGGAAGTGAGCAATCACCAGAAACAACAGGTCAGGATTTTGGCTTTTCAAGTATTTCTTCCCCAGATTATTGCCACTATTAGACCTGAATCAAATCTATTCAGAGAAACCTGACATTATCATCATTTAACCATTATTTTAACTCACTGTATTGGGAAATCTCTGCCTCTAAGTTGTTGGTTGAAAAAAAAATGCAACCGTTAATCATTGCAGCTGCATAAGACTATACTACTACCAGGTGAGATTAACAAGAGCCTGAATCCCCCAAAATAAAATTGAATGAAAAATAAGGTTTGGGGAAATAAATTTCCATATGAAGTTTTGAAAAGTTATTTCACATTTCTGTAGCTCTATATGTAAATGTCTACATGCTTGTGGAAGTTCCCAATCTTTAAGGACTGGCTGAGTCTGATTCATTATACAAGCAGGAAGTGAAGGATAAGGCAGAGTTGTGAATAAGACTGTGGATTGAAGCCATAACGTCACCTACATACAAAGCCTCTAGGTAAGAAATAGAACTTGCTCAAGACATTAAAGAAATCTCTGATGGTTAGTTTACTAGTAACTGAGTTGAACAAAGAGTTCAGTGGCTGTATACCATAGACAATATAGACCATATAGAATTAGTTTAGGAAAGCCACTAACCAAATAGCAACCACAAGAGTAAACATGAGGGGGAGGGAGAATGAAATATTCCAGAGTAACCACATTATATTATTCCAGGTATTCAACTTTTAATAAAAAGTCACAAGAAATTTGAAAGTGTGGCCCATACACAGGCAAAAATACCCAGACTAGAAACTGTAGCCCTGAGAATGCAGGTATTGGAATTACTAGACACAGACTTACATCAGATGGTATGTGTGGTCAAATAAAGAAAAGCATTTCTGAAAAATTACAAAAACCCAGTGATTCTCACTAATGATGAAAGAATATCAATAAAGAGTGAATATAACAAAAAAAGAATGAGGTAGAAATCTTGGAATTGAAAAGCAAAATAAAGTGAAAAATTCACTAGAGAAGTTCAATGGTAGACTTGAGCTAAAAAGAGAAAAGATTTAGTAAAAATGAAGAGAGACAAAATGACATAGCACAAACTACAGAACAGAAAAAAGGATGAAGAAAAATAAGCAGTCTCTGAGACTCAAGACCTGGGGGACACCATCAGGTCAAACAAAACAAAAAAGTAAACAAATTTAAAAAATGATGAATGTCTTTGAGAAGAGAAAAAGAAACAGAAATAACATTTGAATAACAATATGTCTAAAAGCTTCATAAACTTGATGACAAAGAATCAGATTTGATTTAGAAAAAAATCCTGAAACTGAAGAAGTATATTAACTCACACATCTAAGGTAGTATATACAGTATTCATTATGTGAATTTATGAGAATAAAATAATCTTCAGTGAAACTGTTAAACTATCAAAAGTTCAAAACAATGTTATCCTTTTGATAACCTATGGATTATAATACGTAATAATTCAAACAATAAAACTGTCACATTGTAAAACGTCAAATACAAAGATAAAATCACAATAGTAACATGAGAAAAATGCATGAGACTCTTCAATAAAAATTAACCTGCCTTTCTTCAAAACCAGTGGAACTAGGAGACAGTGTAATGATATATTCAAAGTGTTGAAATAAAAACATTATCAACCAAGAATCCAAGAACTTGCAAAGCTGCCCATCATCAACAAGAAAATAAAGAACTTAAAGTATATTCTACTACCAGATGTGTCCTACAGGTAATATTATAGGATGCTTCATGCTGAAATAAATTGGCACTGTACAGTAACTCAAATCTATATGAAGAACTGAGGATAACTACATAGAACTGATAAAGATAACTACAGAGATAAATATAAAACAAATCAATATTTTTAAAAACGTTTGCTATGTTAAGACAATTGCCTAAAGCAATGATTACAAAATTGTATTTGTGGTCCTGTAATGTGGGCATATGTAATTTGAGTTACAATAACACAAAGAAGGATTTAGGCATTAAATACACATTGAAGCAAAGATTTCCCTACACTAGTAGAATAAAGTACTTATTAATGCATACTAGATTGTTTTAAGAGCTAATTGCACTTTTTAGGAAAAGCACTAGAAAGACAGCTAAGAACAACAGCAAAGAAACAATGATAAAACTAAATAATTTGCTGTAAATAATCTATAACTATCAAAGAAGGCAAAAACAGAGGAACGAAGAGATATAGTATAAGTAAAACACAAAGTATCAAAATAGCTAATGTAAATTTTACCTTATCAGCAATTAAATTAAATGAACATGAATTAAATTCTCCAATAAAAATGTAGAGATAGCAAAATGGATTTAAAAACATAATCTAGCTATATGTTATCTATGAGAAACACACTTTAGATTTAAAGACACAGATGGAAAAAAAGTATAACAAATAAGTGCCATGTAAACTATTACCAAATAAAAGCTATAAAAGCATACTTATATCAGACAGAGTAGACTGTAAGACAAAAAAGTAACTAGAGACACATTATTAAGGAATAATATTTGGCAGTTTTAATACTATATTTTAAAATTTTTATTGGTGCATTAAAATTGTACATAATGATGAGATTTATTGTTAAATATTCATCATGCACACAGAATAAAAACATAAGGTCAAATTATGTTGTTATAAATACTAAGCTTTTGATAATGAATAGTCCTGTTATTTAATTGACATGAAATATAATATGATACAATATCATAAAGAAATTAGATTTAACGAACATCTGTAGAACACAAGACCCAATAATAGCAAATACACATTCTTCGCTGATACATGTAAACAGTCTTTAGGATAGATCATATCCTATGCCATATCACAAGTATTGGTAAAAGTAAAATAAATTGAATCTTATAAACCAAGTTTAATAACTGGAATGGAATTAAGTTGAAATTCATAACTGGAATGAAATTTGGAATGCAAAAATGTTTGTAACTAAATAATATACTCCTAATTAAGTAAACGATCAAAGAAATTATATGGGAAGTTAGAAAATGTTTTGAAAGTATAAAAATTGAAACAAATGAAAATTTATGAATGAAGCTAACACAGTTATCAGGCGGAAATTTTTATCTGTAAATACCTGTATTAAAAGAGAGAAAAGAGTCTTCAATCAGTAACCAATCTTCTACCTCAAGATACTAGAAAAAGAAGAGCAAACCAAACCTAAAGCAAACGGAAATAAGGAAAAATGATTGGAATAAAATGCAATGAAATAGAGATTAAAGATATTATAACAAAAATCAGGGAAATTTGGTTTGTGAGAAGATCTACGGAACTGACAAGCTTGTCAGTTTGTAAAGTTAACCATGAATAAGTGGAGATCATTACTGACCCTAGAGTAATGAAAATTTATTCATCAGCAGTAAAATGCAATAACTTAGTGTTTTATTCAGCTTTTCCTCACTGGAACCAAAATGCTTGACAAGAACATTTTAGAGGTGGAAAAGTTTGTTTTGGCTCACAGGTTTAGAGGTTCAGTCCACGGAGAGCCAACTCTGCAGCTCTGAGCCCAAATGAGGTAACACAGAGGTGGAATCGCACATAGAGGTAACTTTAGGACATGGCAACCAGGAACCAGAGAAAGTTCCACTTAAGGGCAAAATAGAAACTCCAAAGTCATGTTTCTAGTGACCTACTTCCTCCAGCCACACCATACCTGCATACAATTACCACCCAGATAATCCATACCAGTGGATCAATCCGCTCATTTGGTTATAGATCTTATAATTTAATCATTTCACTTCTGTATGTTCTTGCAAAGTCTTCCATATGATTTGTGGGGGGTGGGAGGGTAAAGAGAATTAACATCAACCTTAAGCTCATTCAAAACCAAAAGAAGAGAGAACATTTTCCTATTTCACAAACCTGTTAAGGCAAATTAATGACACAAATAGTGTCATTTTGCTGAAGAACTGACCATCCATAGGTAAAAGAATGAGATTAGACATTTTCTTAGATCATACATAAAGATTAACTGAAAATAGACCCTAGACCTCTGTAAAAGAGCTAAAAGTACAAAAGCTTTAGAATAAAGCAGAGCAGTAAATCTTTGTGATCTTGAATCAGGAAATCCTGAGTTGTGCTTAAAATTTGTCAAGTGAAAAGACAACTGATAGAATGGAAGCTAATATTTTAAAATCCTATATCTAATAGATTATATCCAGAGTATATAAAGAAATCTTATAAATCAAGAATAAAGGACAACCCAGCTTCAAAAAATGAGCAGGACCTGAAGAAACATTTCTCAAAAGAAATATACAAATATTCAATAAAAATGTAAAAGTATGTTCAATATCTTCAGTTCCTAACGAAATGCAAATCAAATTCATTATGAAATACTACTGCATACCCAGTAGGATAGCTAGAATCAAAAATTCAGAAAATAATAAATATTTATGAGGAGAAAAGTTCAATATTAAATGTATTGTTACAATAAAATCCAATGATACCATCCAAGAGAACTCATCCAAGAATGCCAAGATACTCCTCCAAGAAAAATGAAACCATATATCTGTGCTACAATTTGTATATGAATGCTCATGGAAACATCATACATGATGGCCCCAAAGTGTAAATAACCCAACTGTACAGCAAGTGATGAATGTATGAACAAAATGTAACATATTCATACAACAGAATACCATTAAGCAATAAAAAATTAAGTACTAAGACATGCTACAACATGGAAAAAACTTGAAAATATTCTTCTGCATTAAAGAGGGCAGTCACCAAAACCACATATTATATATTCACATGTATGAAATGCCCAGAATAGTCAAATTATAGAAACAGGGAGCATAACTGTGATTTCAAAGGGCTGGGGATGGCAAAATGAAGGGTGAACACTAATGCGTGAGGAGTTTCCATGGTGATGAAAATACCCTAAAACTCAGCTTGGTGTCAATTGCACAATACTGTGAACTGACTGTACACTTTAGATTTACATACATTAATTGGGTGAATTTTATGGTATAAGAAACATCTCAATAAACATATTAAAATATGCTGGAATTTTAACAATGATCCTCATGGGTATTTATACATCCATTTTAGGGGAAATACATGAATACCGTTTGAACAATATTGAGTCTTTTGCCAATAAACACTGTGTATATCTCCATTTGTTTAGTCTTCTTTGTCTTGGAAACATTTTATGGCTTTCAATGTAGTTGTTAATGTCTATTTCAATGTATATACAATATTTTGGACATTATTGTAAATTATGTTTTCATCTCCATTGTTTATTGCTAGTGTATAGAAAAACAATTGAGTTTTTAAAATCTACAATTGCTAGTATCTTTTCCTAAATAAATTATTTAAGACTTTATGCATAGTTGAACACGCCCCATGCAAGTACTGCATTCTTTCTTTTTCAACATGGACACCGGTTTCTTCTTTTTCTTATTATTCTAACTAGAACCTTCCTTGCAATGTTGAATAGAAAAGGACAGAAGAGTTACTTTTTTCCTTCTTTTCTGATTTTAATATGAAAATATGTAGTTTTTCACATCAGTATAATGTTACTTCTATGTTTCTTGTGGATTCTCTTTACCATGGTGAGAAATCCCTTCTATGTCCAGTTTGGCATTTTTTTAATGAATGTATGTTGAATACTTTCAAATTGAATTCATTAAGATAACCATTTGCTTTTGCTTTTTTAATTTGATGATTTATGTTGATTGATTTTCAAATGGTCAAATAAAATTTGTATTTCTTCAACATATTCCATTTGCTCATAAGGTATTATGTTTCAAATATTCTTTGTTTTTGTTTCTTTTTTCTAAAATCTTGTTAAAAATTTGTGGAGCTATGTACATGAGTAATGTTGGTCTGTAGTTTTATTTACCAGTAGTAACTGACTGGTTTTGAATTCAGGGTGATGCTTGCCTCAAAAAATAAGTGAAATGTTTTTCTGTATTCTGTTTTCTGGAAGAGTTTGTGCTGGATTGGTTCTATTTCTATCTTAAATACTTATTGAACCAGAGTAGCCATATGGACTGGAGTTTTCCATTTTGGAAAGTTTTTCAATTATAAATTAAATGTTTTTAATAAATAGAGGAATGTTCAGAGTTTCTTGCCATTTCTTCATGATCTTTGGGAATTTCTTTTAATAATTTTGTCCAATTTATCTACGTTGAACTTCTTGCCTAAATTTGAATGTCCCGGAACTCTCCTTTTAAATGGAGCTAAAAGAATGCAATTTCTCTCATTCCTTTTATTGGAATGCTCTCTCCCTTTATACATTCAGATCACTCTTGCTAAAGTTTTATCCTCCTTGACGGTATTTACCTTCTCAAAGAATAAACTTTTGATTCCATTGATTTTTTTTGCTTATTGTGTTTATGAATATACTTTAAGTAATTTATGCTCTTTGTTATTTAATATCTTCTGCTTCCTTTCCATTTAATTTGCCATCACTTTCTAGTTTTTAATGATGGTTGCACAGGTTATTGGCATAAGACTTCCTTACTTATTTAATATAAGTACTTATATTAAGTCTCTTATACTGTATAAAAATTATCAGAAAATAAAGCCACTTTAAAAGAATAAACATTTATTATCCCACCATGTCTGTCGATTGAGAGTGCAGGAATGGAAAAACTAGGTAATTTTGTATGAATGTATCTCCTAACACAGCTAGGACTATATTGAAGTCTCACTTGAAGGTCCATCTCAGAGAGAATTAAACTTCTATAGTTACCTGTAGGGTAATAAGGTAACATCTCACTTTAGTTTGATGTGCCTTATCCTAGAGATGGTTATTTTGATGTGCAATTAGGGATGTGCTTATTGACCATTTGTACATTTTTTTTTGGAGAGATCACTTTCAAATCTTTAGCCTATTTTTCAATCAGATTGTTATCATCTTTTTTTGTAGTTTTAGGTGTTATCTATGTATTCTGCATATAAATCCCTCATTTTTTCTAATCTATTTTTTATTATTTTGAAATTTTATAATTTACAAAAGAAAAAGTTAACTTAAAAATGAAGTCAAATATTTTGGTACTTTGTCTCATTTTTGCTTGTGTGTACACTATTGAATAGCATAAGTCATATGTTTAATACGTTTCTTTCTTTCTTTTTGGTTGCCAAGTCTCTTCAGATGCTTTTATTTATTTTTTTATTCAGAAATTTATTTGTTGAACAACCAAACAAGCTTTTAATGAAATAATGTAATATATATATATATACACACATATATATATATGTGTGTATATATATATATATATATAAATTCTGAAAATTAGATTTACCCCCAAGAACCTCCCCCCAATTACCCACCCTTATCCCCCACCTCCTTCCCAATACATCTCTACAAATGCCTCAGGTTGTATGACATTACACCTTATTCGGATTTAAAACATGATACTAGACCTCCTTTCTCAATGGCCTAGATCTAGCTTTAGCCTCCACAGATGAGTGAAGACATTCGACCCTTGGTTGTCTGGGTTATGCTTATTTTACTCAGCATAATTTCTTCCATTGCCATCCATTTACCTTCAAAGGCTGCAATATCATTGTTTCTAATTGCTGAGTAAAACTCCATGGTATATACGTACCACAGTTTTTGGATCCATTCATCCAGAGAGGGACATCTGGGTTGTTTCTATAATTTAGCTATTATAAATTGAGCTGCCATGAATATCCATTTTGCTGTGTCACTGTAGTGTGCTGATTCTAAATCCCCTGGAAAAATACCCAGGAGAGGAAAAGCAGGATCATATGGTGAGTTCATCCCTAGTTTTTTGAGGATTCTCCACACTGCTTTCCAGATGGGCTGTACCAGTCTGCAGTTCCACCAACATGTGCTAGTGTGCCTATCTCTCCACAACCCCTCCAGGATCTATTATTGTTCATTTTCTTCATTTTGCTAATCTGACTGGTGTGAGGTGATATCTTAATGTAGTTTTCATTTGCATTTCTCTGATTACTAATGATTTAGAGCACTTTCTCATGTATTCTGCAACTATTTTATTCTATTCTGGAGGTTACCATCTTACTCCATTGATACTATATTTTGATGTGCAGAACTTCTTAATTTCATGAAATTTGAATGTCTGCTTTTTATTATTATTTGGATGTTACATCCTAGAAATCACTGCCAAATCTAATGTCATGTATTTTTAACCTACTTTTCTTTTCAGAGTTCTATATGTTTAGGTCTTTTGTCCATTTTTATTTAATCTTTATATGTGATTATAGATAAGAGTCCAATTTCATTACTTTTCTCATGGGCATTGAGTTTTACTAACATAATTTTTTGAAGAAATTATCCCTTTCCCATTGAATGGCCATGAAACCCTTACCAAAAATCACTTGACCATATATCTGAGGTTTGTTTACAGACTCTCTGTTATATATATATATTTATATTATATATAAAATCACACTGTTTTGATTACTGTGACTCTATAGTAGTTTCAGAAATCAGGGATTAGATTTGTTATTACTCAAGAACTTTTTTTTTACTATTTTTTTTTTTATTGCATATGAATTTCAGGATTTTTTTCTATTTTTCCAAAAGCATCATTGGGATTTTTGTAGATATTACTTTGATCTTTGAATCACTTTGAATAATACGGGCTTCCTTATAATTTTGTCTTCTGATCCACTAACATTGGATGTATTTCCATTTCTCTTCTTTCATTTCTTTCAGCAGTCTTTATAAGCAGTCATGTTACCTTCTCAGTCAGTTATTTCCTACATTTTTAATTATTTATTATGCTCTTGTATATGGCATTGTTTTGTAATTTCCTTTTTAGAGTGTTGATTATTCATGCATAAAATTGCAATTTATTTTTGTGTGTGGATGCTGTATATTTCTACTTTGATGAATTAATTTATTAATTCTAAGAGGATGGCTTTGCCTTTACGTATGGAATTTTTCAGATCTTCTTCATGTAAGATGATACCATGTTTGAAGAAAGATGATTTTACTTTTTTCAAATTAAACGTCTTTTCTCCCCATAACTGCTTACTAGCGACAGCTGTGTTGTAGGGAAGTGGTGGACACAGGCCTCTTTCCCTTGTTACCCACCTTAGAAGATGGACTTTCAGTTTTCTAATTACTGTCATATTTCATGTGGGATTTTTATATGTGACTCATTATGTTGAAGTATTTTTCTTCTATTTCTAGTTCCTGAGATTTTTTTATTATAAAAGTGCCCTCAATTTTGCCAAATTGCCATTTATTCACAAATCAAGAGATTATGTTGTTCCCCTTCAGTTGACTAATATAGTTTATTTCATTGCATTATTTCTATGTGTTGAAAAATCTTTGTATTATAGGAATAAATCACATTGTGATTACATAATCCTTTTAATATGCTGATAAATTTGGTTTGCTATAATTTTATTCAGGATTTTGAAATGAACATTCATCAGGGATTTGGTGTGTAGTCTTTTCACAGTGTTTTTGACTTTGATATCAATATATATCTGGTGTTGTAGCATAAACAGAAATCATTCCCACTTCTTCAAGTTTTTGTTGAAAACTTGAGAATCATTGCTGTTCAGCATCTTTCAACGTAAGGTAAAATTCATGAGTCAAAATATCAGAATAGGAAATATCTTTGTCAGGACAATTTAATTACTGATTCAATTTCCTTACTGGGTATATTTAAAATTGTTTTGAATTATGAATTGACATATAAATTGATCTATTTTACAATGTGGTGATTATATCTACTAGTATATGTGTAGTCAGATTTTGTATTCCTTCATGGTTTGCTAATGATAAATTTTCTTTTTATATAAAATTTACCATTTCATCTACATTATCTAATTTGTTGATAATCGTTCATAGAACTTTCCTACTCTTTTATTTTTTTTCCTATAGAATTTGTAGATGTACCCTCGTTTTTATTTGTGATTTTAACAATTTGGATCATCTCACTTCTTTCTTGTCTTTCCGTCTAACAATTTGTCAATTTCATTGGTCCTTTCCAAGACCCAACATTTGGCTTATTGATTCTATCATTTTTCTATTCTCTATTTAATTTGCCTCTCCTTTATTAATTCTTTCCTTCTCCTAGTTTCAGGTTTAGTTTGTTATTTTTCTAGTTCGTTAAGTTATAGAGCAATTGTTAACTTGAGGCCTTTCTTGTTTCCAATATAAGTATTTACAGATATAATTTCTCTCCTTAAAAGAGTTCTCCCTGTATTCCATATTTTCATATGTTGTGTTTCTCATTCTTCTCTAAGTATTTTCTAATTTTCCTGATGATTTATTTTTTATTACCTTGGCAGTGTAAGTATTGTTCAATTTCAATGATTTGGTGAATTTTCCAGTTTTACAAGTGTTACTCATTTCTAAATTTATCCTGTATAGTTAGAGGAGATATTTTGCATGATATCCATTTTTAAAAAATATGTTGAGACTTAATATGTTATGTCCTGTAAAATGTCCCATATACACTTGAGAAAAATGTTTTGGGATAAATTGTTCTGTTTCTGCCTGTTAGAACTAGTACCCTTATTGTATTGCATAGTCTTCTATTTTCTTAGTCCTCTTATGTTCGTTTTTTCCACCCCTTATTGAGAGTAAGGCATTAAAGTCCTTGACCATTACTGTACAGCTTTATTCTCTTTCATTGCTATCAGTTTTTGCTTTATGTATTTTCATGATCTGTTATTACATGTATACATATTTATAATAGTTCTATCTTGCTATTTATTGAAACTTTTATAATTATATAATGTCATTTATCTCTTGTAAATATTTGTTATAATATTTTGTCTGATGCCTGTTCTTGGTTTTTATTTGTCTGCATCATTTCACTTTCAATCTAGGGGATCTAACTTGAATTTCTTACACATAGAATATCAATGGATTATTTTTTAAGAAATCCATTCTGTCAATCTTTGTCTTTTGATTGAGGAGTTTTTTCCATTTATAGATTAAATAAATAAGGAAGATTCACTTCAGTTATTTTGTTGATTGTTTTTCATATATCTTAATCCCTTTTTATCCCTCATTCCCTATATTGTTTTTAATTTGGATGACTTTTCATAGTAAAATTTCTAAGTTTCTCTTTCTGCTCTCTTTTTGAATATATTGTATAGATAATTTCTTTACAATCTCTATGGTGATTGCATTTAACATACTAATACTATGATACTCTGTGTTGAATTTATAGAAACTTTAATTTAATAACATAAAAAGTCTGCTCCTTTTCCACTCTGTCTTCACCCTTTTCAATTGCAGATATGCAAAAATTACATCTTTGTATAGCGTGTATGCCAAACCATAAAATAATACTCCCTCGGGTTTTCTAGAAAACAAAATGTTAAATTACAAAGCAAAATTACAATAATACTAGACTTTAGATGGACATATTTTCTAAAATGTACAAATTTCTTAAATCATGTATAAAACATAAGTGTGGCTTTAATTCATTGTTACAAAGGAGGTCTAGTATCATATTTTAAATCCGGATAAGGTGTAACGTCATACAATCTAATACATTTTTAGAGATGTTTTGGAAAGGGGGAGGGATTAGGGTAGGTAATTGGGGGGCTCTTCAGAGTAAATCTAATTTTCAGAATCTCTCTATATATTATATTATTTCATTAGAAGCTTGTGTGATTGTTCAACAAATAAATTTCTGAATAAAAAACTAATAATAATACTATAGATTCCCATGTGTTTACCATTATTGATGTCTTTGTTGCTTTATACAGTTTTTATTGTAGCCAAGTACCCTTTTACTTTACACTACAGGATTCCTTGAACATTTCTTCCATTGCAGATCTAGTGGTAACAGACTCCTGAAATTTTTGTTTGTCTAGGAATGTCCTAATTTTTATCAAATATTCCACCTCACTCTGTCATCCTTTCTGTTCTCTTCTTTCCTATTCTTGGGGTTCACAAGATGTGCTGATCAAGTCCTATAAGCTCCTTAGACTTTTTTTTAACTTTACTTCCATCTGTTTCCTTTCTGTTCCTCATACTTAATACAGTCCATTGTTCAATTTTCAAATGCACTGAATTTTATTCTGTCCACTCAAATCATTCTTTTGACTCCCTACAGTGAGTGTCTTCTTTCAGTTACCGTACTTCAGCTCCAGAATTACTTTTTTATTTCTTTTTTTAGCTTTTCTTTTATTGAAATGTCCATTTTGTTCTAACAAAATGAATGATATTAATGGATGTATAAAAGAGAGCTTTATTTCTTCTTCCACATGAGCAGAATCAAAGAGATTCTATCCATAATCCAGTAACCAATTCCTCATCGGACACAAAGTTTTTAATTTTGGATTTATTAACTTCTACAAAATACATTTTTATATAAATTAACCAGTTTATGGTGCTTTGTTTCAGGATCTTTAATGGAACAAGAAAATTAGGACTGAAAATGTGCAACAAAAGCCTAAAAATGTGTAATAAATACCTAAAAATGTAAAAGTAACTTTGTAACTGACTGACTGGTACAAGTTAGAATGGTTTTGAGGTGCTTGATTTAAAAAGTGTACAAAACCATTAACAGACAATAAAGTGCAATTGTGGTGAAGGCTCAGAAAGACAGGTGGAGAACTATAGAGACAGCCCTAATTCTGTAGGAGAATATCTACGTGGTTATGAACAGATTGTGAATACTAATGAACTATCTGATAAACTCTCAAATGGACATGAGAAACATGTTATTGGACAATGGAGGAAAAGTTATTACTGTTATAAATTAAAAGAAATGTTCCTGAATTATGTTCTTCTTCTAGTGTTTTATGGAACATAGAACTTGTGAGTAATGAAATTGGATACTTGTTTGAGGAAATTTCTAAATAAAGTGTTGAATGAACACTGTTATTCATCAGGACAGTAGTGAAATTAGTCAACCATCCCAACAGAAACCAAGAATTGTAAAAGACAATGGAATAATGAACCTAAATATTTCAGGGCTGTCCCTCCCATCTTAGACCAGAGTGCCATGCCTAAAAAGCAGAATAACATCAGAGGAGAGGTCTCTGATACCCTGAATTACCCCCACATTGTGGGTTCTGGAACCCACACTGTCATCGTGCTCCTCAGCAAAACTCTAGGATTGTGGGATTGTGGATGCCTCTACCTAGACTTGAAAGAGTGCGCTGCTGAGCCTGTATGAAAATCCCCATTAGGGCAATGCCTAACAGAATGGCCAATGAAGGGCTTTCCCTACAGAACCATACCTGCGGAGCCATATGTATGATTCTAGCCCGGGGAGCCACATGTATGTGATGCAGTTATAGAGCAGCTGTGGAGGTAGAGTAGGGCCCAGGGCCCAGGCTCAGAGTCACTGTGGGGATAAGGCTATTGAAGGCTATGTTGTTAGGCTAGCCATCCTGGTAGGTTTAGAAGGCAGCACACACAATTCAATGGGCCTGGAGGACTGGATATTGAGCTAAAGACAGTATCTCCAAGGCTTAAGGTTTTTGGCTATCTTCAGACAGGCTTCTTCATTATCCCCATATCCCTTTCATAATGAACATGTACATCCAATGCCTTTTATTACCAAAGTCTTTTAGAATCATATAACCAGTTTGATTTCACAAACTTACAACTGGAGAAGAATTTGCCTCAAGATGAATCATACTTTTAGTTACACTTGTACCTTAATGTATCTGATGTTAAGATGAGACTTAGGACTTTAGGGTTTTGAGTTAGTACTAGAACCATTTAAGACTATCAGTGCTAATGGAATGTAATCAATGTATTTTACTGAGCAATCACGACATGAATGTTGGGAGCCCAAAGCAAAATGCTATCATCTGAATAAGTTCCTCCAAAATTCATCTTATGAAATCATAATCCCCAAGGTAGAGCTGTGGGAAGTTTGTAAGAATGGAATTGGCACACTTTTAAAAGTGCCCCCAGCAAGGTGCCTTGCCCTTTTCACCAGGTGAGGACATAACAAGATGATGTCATCTATGACCCAGAAAGCAGGCTGTTACTAAATATCAATTCTGCTTTCATTTTGGACTTTCGAACAATTATAGCTGAGTGAAATAACAAAATGTAAACTATAAAATTAGTTTCTGGTATTTTGCAACACGACCTGAACAGACTAAGATACCCACCCTAGCTCCTGTAAAGCACTCCATGAACAAACATGCACAGCAGCCTATCATGGGGCTTTATGTGGGATGGATTAAAAGCTGAATTAACAGCAATTCACTGTGCAAGCCATCCCCTTTGCCTCACCTCAACTCTCCCCTTGTTCCCTTTCCCCTATTTCTAAACACAAATCATTTAAAATTATTGTGTTAACTTAGTAAGATTATTATTTAATTATCTTGAAATAGCTATTTTTCTTAGATTTTATAAATAAGAAAATGAATCTTTTATACTTATTTGCATCCTTTTCTAGAACTGATTCTCTTAGTTCCTTGTAGATCCAGATGTTGATTTTGGTTTTAGTTCTAGATTTTACTTCTTCCCCAAAGATTCTTGTTTATTTTTAATTTCTATGGAAAATATTTTACATGACATGTACATGTAATAATAAATGATTTATATAACTCTTTTTATTCTATATTGTAGTATAAACCCAAGGTATATTTGGCCCTTGAGTCCAACCAATTATTTCTTTTTCCACACATGGAGTTAGTGTTAGATTCCATGGGTTTAAGAATCCATTCCCACAAGGTTTCCCTTATATTAGACACAAAGTACATGCATTAGATCACCCATGCTTCTATAAATGAGTCAATTCTACCTCTTCCTCCTTATGTTTGATGATTTGCTAGAATGGTCAACAGAATCAGGAAGACCCTCACATCTGCTAATTTATTATAAAAATCTGAATTATCAACCAGATGATGAGGTCCATAGATCAAGAATAAGAAGAAGTCCACATGCAGAAATTTTCCCTGTAGGGTTGGGGTGTAATACCCTCCTGGCACAAGGATGTGTTCACACATTTCTTCTAAATATGTTCAAGTAATAAAAAAGAATATAGGAAAGGATGAGAAGAGGGTTTAAAAAAAGCAGGAGATGAACAGAAACAAATAAAATTGTAAGACTAAATATAAGCACATCATTAAAGTCATTAAAATTTAAGACAACACGACCAGGAGAACCCCTGTCCGGAGCAGCCCTTCTCAGGACCAACCAAGGGATGTTCCCCATCTGGAGCAGTCCTGCCTTCCTGATGCTCTGTGTGTTTCTGTTGGGGCCTATTGGAGTCGCTCTGGAAGGTACTCAAGACACAACCCGTAGGACCCCCATCCAGAGCAGCTCTTCTCTGGACCAACCAGGGGAAGTTCACTGCCTGGAACAGCTCCAATTACTTGACACCCTGCATGCCTCTCAGGGCCTGTTTGAGTCCCACTGAAAGGTGCTCAGGACACAACTGGTAGGACTCCCATTCGGACCAGCCCCTTCTCAGGACCAACCAGAAGTGGTTCCCTGCCTGGAGCAGCACTACCTACCTGATGCCCCACATTCCAATAGGTTCATTTTGCAACCTTGAGCCTAGATCCAAAAGGCAGAACAACACAAAGACCCAGGAGAAACAGCGTCTGGAAGAAGTTGATCATCAAAGAATTGGTGGCTCATCTGACCCTTTGACATGCAAGAAAAAACACCTGGAGAACTGCCTACCATACCCTCAGGAAATCTCAATTCAGAGATCCAGAAGAAGCTCTTAAAAAATTAAGAATCAAATAAGGAGAGGTTCACCTCAAACCCAAAACTCTCCTAAAAAGGATGCCACATATAGGGGTTGAGATGAAAACCTTAAAAATACTATCAATCATCTGATTACTAAAAGGAACAATGAACTAAAAGAAAATATAATGAAAGGACTAAGTGAGAAAACTTAAGAGATGAAAAACTCTATTATCAAAGAAATAGACATACTCAAAAAGTAAGTAAAATGAGCAAAAATCTGTAGTCAATGACATGAAAGGAACCATGGAAGAATTTAAGAATAAACTAACTTCTATAGAAAACAACCTTAGCTCTTGAAGAAAGAACTTCTGACAAAGAGGACAGGCTGAGGAAGATAGAGTGCACAGATGACAAAAAATTTTAAAAACTCACAAAATACAAACATAATTTTAAAAATGTCAGGGATGAAATGAGAAGTAACAATCTAAGAGTAAATGGGATACAGGAAGAAATTGAAACATAAACAAATGAGATAAGGAACATTCTCAAGAAAATTGCTAAAGAAAATCTTGCCCATATAAAAGTAGAGTCAGATATGCTCATCCAGGAAGATTATAGAACACCCAATAAGCCTAAACAAATGAGAAGCTCACCAATACAATCATATTCAAAATATACAACAGGGAAATCAAGGAAAGAATATTGAAAGTGGCAAGTGAGAAATGCCAAATCACATTCAGATAAACCAATCAGAATCACAACTGACTTCTCAGTTCAGACTCTGGAAGTGAGAAGATCATGCAAGGAGATCTTTCAAAGCCTGAATGAACACAACATGCAGCCAAGAATAGTATATCCAGCAAAAATCAGCTCCAAATTTGAGGGGGAAATAAGAACTTTTGATGATAAGAACAAACTTGCAGCATTCGTGAACAGAAATCCAGCATTAGAAAGAATCCTCAAAGATAAACTTCAGATAGAAGAACAATCTAACATTCCTCAAAAACCACAAACAGAGGAAATTCAATAAAAGCACATGCTATCAATCGACAACAAAGACAGCACAGAACTTACTAATAAAACACAATTAATTTGAATCACAACCACATACAATTCAAACACTGAATGGGAATGGCCTCAATGCACCAATCAAAAGACATAATGCTGCTAACAGGAAACTCACCTTACAGCTAATAACATCCACAGATTGAGGCTGAAAAGATGGGGGAAAAAATATACAGGGCATATGGCCCAAGAAAGCAAGCTGGAGTTGCAATTCTTATATTCAACAAAGTGGATTTCAAACATAAGTTAAATAAAAGAGATATAAAAATGGCCACTACATCCTAGTAAAGGGAACAATACAAAAGGAAGAAATAACAATAGTAAATATATACTCTCCAAGCACCAATGCCCCCAACTATGTGAAAAATTACGTCAAAGTATAAAACCACTTGTGGACCTCAACACAATAGTACTGGGAGAATTTAACACTCCTTTATCACCAATAGACAGATGATCAAAGCAAAAAAAAAAAAAAAGCAATAAAGAGATCTACTATCTAAACAACACCATAAATCTAACAGACTTAACAGACATCTACAGAATATTCCACCGCAAATTGGCAGATTATACTTTCTTCTCAGCAGCACATGGATCCTTCTTTAAAATAGATCATATTCTAGCTCACAAAGGAAATCTCAGCATATATAAAAAGTAGATATTATTCCATGTATCCTATCAGACCATGATGCCATGACCTTAATAATTAATAGCAAAAACCATGGCACAAAACACACATATATGTGGAGATTGACTAACACCCGATTAAATTAAGAATGGATCCAAGAACGCATGAAAACAGTAATTAAGGAATTTTTGGAAGAAAATTAGAATGAAGACACAATGTATTGAAACCTCTGGGACAGAATGAAAGCATTCTTAAGGGGAAAATTTATTGCACTGAGTGTACATGTTAAGAATCAGGAGAGATCCCTAACAAATAAGCTTATGGTCCAATTCAAATCTCTACAAAAGGAACAGCAATCTAATCCCAAAGTCAGCAGAAGAGAGGAAATAATTAAGATCAAGTTGAAATCAATGAAATTTAGAAAAAAAAACAATAAAAGAAATCAACAAAACAAATAAATAAAATTGACAGGCACCTAGCTAATCTAACTAAAACAAGAAGAGAATCAAAGCAAATCAAGAAAATCACCAATGAAAAGGGGGTGATCACCACTCTTGAAATCAAACAGATTATCAGAATATATTTTGAAAACTATACTCCTCTAAATCAGATAATCTGGTGGACATGGACAAATTTCTGGACACATACAACATCCTCAAATCGACACAAGATGAAATTGAAATCCTAAACAGCCCAATAACAGGCATCAAAATCCATACAGTAGTTAAAAGTCTTCCAAAGAAGAAAAGCCCAGGACCTGATGGATTCTCTGTGGAGTACTACCACACCTTTGAAGAAGAGCTAACACCTCTCCTTATGAAGCTATTCCAAGAAATTGAAAAAGAGGGAACTCCCCCAAACACTTCTTATGAAGCAACCATAAGTCTGATACCAAAACCTAACAAAGACACATCACAAAAAGAAAACTGCAGACCAATATCCCTCATGAATATCAATGCAAAAATCCTTAATAAGGTTCTTGTAAAACGCATTCAAAAACATCAAGAAAATAATTCATCATGATCAAGTGAGCTTCAATTCAGGTATGCAAGACTGGTTCAACATACACATATGAATACATGTAATTCATCAGTTAACCAGAACATCACTTAAAATCTCAATAGATGCAGAAAAGGCCTTTGATAAAATCCAGCACCCATTTATGCTCAAACTCTAGAGAAAACAGGGATTGAAGGGATCAAAGGAACTTCTCTTAACTTTGTAATGGCTGTATATGCCAAACACTCAGCTAGTATGATACTAAGTGGAGAAAGGTTGAAAGCATTTCCATTGAATTCAGGAACAAGACAAGGCTGCCTGCTTTCACCACTTTTATTAAACATAGTCCTCGAGACCCTGGTTTCAGCTCAGGCAAAAGGAGGAATTCAAAGGGATAAGAATAGGAAGGGAGGAAGTCAAACTATCTCTTTTTGCTGATGACATGATCCTAATTCTGGAAGATCAAAAAAAAAAAAAAAAAAAAAAAAAAAAAAAAAAAAAAAAAAAAAAACTCCACCAGAAAACTGCTAGAGCTATTAAACAGATTTGACAAAGTAGCAGGCTATAAGATCAACACCTATAAATCAATAGCTTTCCTATATGCCAAAAAATATTAGGGCAGAAGAAGAAATTAGGAAATTGGTCCCATTCATAATACCCTATAAAAGAATAAAATAAACAAATAAATAAATGAACTAACTGAGCACACTTATCAAAAAAATATTGGGACATTATATTCAGAAGGCAGGTGTTGTCAGAATTGATAAATATAAATCCAATAATATGTTGCCTATATGAGATACACTTTAAATACAAGGCACAGAGAGTTTAAAAGTAACACTGTATAAACTATACTTTAAGACAGTTTTACTAGTAATAGAAAAGAATATCGCATATCACATTAAATAGCTATTTCTACAGGTAAACAGTGTTCATAAATGTATATGTATCTAATGGTCTGAAATTTTATGACTCAAAAATTTAAAGGAAGACTAGATAATTCTACAATCTTAGTAATAGATTTTAATATCTATGTTTCATGAATTGCTGAAATACTAGACAAAAATCAATTAAAACATTAATATTCATATTCAGCTTTTCATCACTGTTACCAAAATACCTAAGAACAACATAAAGAAGGAAAGACTTTAAGTTGTTTTACAATTGCAGAGGTTTCAGTCCATGGTTGTCTAACACCATTGCTTTGGACCTGACCTAAGGAAGAAAATCATGGTGGAAGGGTGTGGCAGAGCAAAGTTGTTTACCTCATGGAAGCCTGTAAGCAGAAAGAGATGGGTTGTGATAAGAAATACCCTTCCAGGGCATGCCCCCAGCACCAACTTACTTGAACTAGGATCTACCTCCTAAAGTTTCTACCACCTTCCACTAATGCCATCAAATCACCAATCCACCAATGTATTAACCCACTGATGAGGTCAAAGCACTCATGTTCAAATCACTTCCTCAAAGTGCCACATCTGAACATTGATGCTTGGGGACCAAGCCTTCAGCACACGAGCCGATGGGAAATAATCCATATCCAAATCATAACAACATAGAAATAAAGAGAGCACTGGAAGCAATTTTGAACAAATTGATCCTCAATTGATAATTAACTACCTCACCATATACATTATTTTCCAATGGAAATGGTACACTTACCAAGATTGGCAATATCTTGTATCATGCTACAGGTCACTATAAATTTACATAAACCAATATTATGTAATAGAACAATATTATGTAGCAGAACAGAGAATGTTCTACTAACACAATGGAATTAAATCAGAAATCAATAACAATAAGATTCAGTCTGGGAAAATCCCATCAGAACTTGAATGACTCATTATCTAAACAATCAGTTGGCCAAAACATAAATAATAAGGCAAATTAGAGAATATTTCAAAATGATTGATAATTAAATTAGAGCATATCAAAATTTGTGGGATACTGAAAGACTTTTCAAAGAGAGATATATTAACCTTTCATGATTATATATTGGCTATATGATTAGAATTCAAAAAGAAAGATATGCAATCAATGTCCTGAGTTTCTACCTTACAGAGCTAGAAAAGTAGTTCAAAGTATTACCAAAGTAAAGGAGGAAATAATAAAGTCCTTACAATATATATAAACATATGTATATTCTATCTCCCTTTTCATGTTTGCAGCTTGAATCAGCACCAAGTTTCTGTAAACTCACTGTTTTCCCTTTGGCTTACTTTGAGTTTTAACCTCTGCAGTTATATTTTAGTAGTTAAGAATAGCAAGATGACGTATATAGAAGTTTGGGACACTTTTTTTCTATGATTCCCTGATTTCTGGTATTTTCTCTATTTCAAACTATGTCAGCATCCCCATCCCTGAACTTCAACTTCTGACTTCATAGGCTAACAGAATTTTTACTTTCTTCATGAGCTTTGCCTGCCAGGATATTTTGTGGACGGGAGGGACAGTATCCTCACAACAAAGCTCTCTAAAGTGAAGCTCTCACTGTGTGGTTCTCTTCATTCAGGACTGTAATGCTCCAGTATCTTCATTGCTCTCCAGTGTCTTTAAACATTTTTACAAAGTGTATCATTGTTTTAATGGGAATGTTATTCAGATTCGACTTCTCTGTCATTACCAGTAGCAAAAAATCATCTTGTAATTCTGATGTTCAACCAATCCAGCATCCTAGTGAAGTGCTTCTCAAAGTTCAATGACACATGAATCATTCAGGAATTATGATATATTTCAGGTTCTGACTCAGTCAGTTTGGGGTGAGTCCTGAGATTTTTGTATTTTTAATAACCCTTTGGTTGGGGCTTTTGTCTACAGCCCATACTTTGAGTGGCAAGACCACAACAATTAACAAAGTGAAATTGAAGCAGTAAATTTTTGAGTATGATGTAACAGAATTTGAGTTTGAAACGATTAGAATTAACATACCACTGTTAATGAAGAAGTGTTGGTTGTGATTGTAAATTCTTATTTTCCAGGGGCTGAACAAGTGTCAGTATTGATAAAACCTATCTTTCTCTTGTTAATGCTAATAGATTAAACAACACCATGAGCCTGCCTATATGTTAGCCAATTAAGATAAGCACTGAACTTGTCTTTATAGCATATTTATTGTGATTGGAAATATTGATGTACTCTATTCTAAATACTGGCCAATATATCAAGTACACGATTTTGCCCTGGGCAGATTCCAAGAACAACGGATAAAAACATATTTTTAAAAAGACAGTTGCCAACTTTTTTATATAATAAAAGAAAAAAAAACCTGAATTTCTGTCATAATGGGGGATAACTGCAATTTCTTCCAAACAACAGAAGGAAGTAATTATCCACTATTATAATATCCACTGTCAGTCACTACATCAGTCAGTGACTTCCATAGTTTACCAAACTAACTCATTAAAATGCACAAATTTGATCTGCTAAATATTAAACTAATCCAACTCCTACCACTCTACCCTCTTACTACCATTGCCCAATCTTAAGAATTGGATATACTTGCGGATTCCTTTTCCTTTCCCTTCAGGTCCACATCAAATACTGTAACCCAACTAATCTATTTAATCTCTTCCTTAAAATATCTCAGTACAAAGTTCAAGCTACTCAATGTGAAAGAGAAAGTGCTCCTGTGGTGAGCTCTGCCTATCCCTGGTTTTTCTACTCCTGAGTCCTTTCTCCAGAATTGTATTCCATTGACAATCACTTACTCTGCCTCTGGGGCTAAATTCATGCTTCACCCCTTCATATATGGACTCTACTTAAAATATTTGTTCTCCATCCCTGTCACAACCATCCCTCTTCTTTTGCTACCTATCTTGATTCCCTTTTAGAGTTAGTTGTGATTGTTATGAAGTTAAATGTAATTGATAGGTCCTTGTTTGTCTTTTAGAGTGCAAGTTTTAAGTCAGTCTTGAAGTCTCCTGCTTTTTGTATGCTGTGTTTAGAGAAAAATGCTTGGCCCTTAGTAATGTCTGCCAAATGCAATAACGCACGCGTGGGTCATTTCCTTAATTATATGAACAACTGATAATATTTACTCTTATTTTACTAAAAAAAAAAAACCCTGCTTTAGCTTAACTGTATTGGGTTCAAGGAATAAAGTATTCAGAAAATGTTCTAATAAGAAAGAAAAAGATAATTAAAATGCTCTTCAAAAGGAAGTAATGAGAATTTGGGGGTATAGTGAACAGAAGAATGGAGAAATTTAAAGAAGAGCAAAAGTGGGTAAAAATGTGATGGGTGGCTGAAATGTGGAGGCTGAGAAGACTGGAGAGAAATCCTGAAGGTTTGGTGGTTGGCATTTTCATAAACATGTATGTCAAATCCAAATCCAAGTTTTAATGTGTTGGAGGTTTGTTTGTAGTGCAGTGATGGAAACTCACTTTTGCAACCCTCTTTGTTCAGCTTTTTAGAAAATACTGAATATGTCCACACAGATGTGTGTGGTGGTATGAGGAAACTTTAAGATGAAGCAGTGAAGGGATGTATACACTTCCTGTTTTAGTCAACTTCTATGTAACTGTGACTATAATACCTAACCAGGAAAACTTATAAGAAGAAAATCTGAATCCACAGATGGCTGACTCCATTGCTCTGGGCTCAAGATAAGGCTGCACACCATGGTGAAAGGGTGGGGAAGAGGGAAGATTCTCTCCCTCCTCCTCTTTATAGCAGGTCATGAAGCAGAAAGAAACAGACAGGAGAGAGAGAGAGAGATCAGTATAGAGAGAAAGGGCCACAGGGAACATATACCCTTCCAGGCCATGCACCTAGTGATTCATCCTCTGTGGCCGTGATCTCTCTGTCTACAGTCACCACCCAGTCAGTCCATTCTTATAAGATGGACTGACTAGGTTACAGCTCTCACAATCCAATCATTTCACCTCTGAACAATCTTGCATTAACAGGAGCTTTTGTGAAAAAGCTCATATTCATAAAGATTTTGATGCAAAACTTCATAACCAAATATACTGGAAGAATGTTTTCCTTGATTGGTGGGTACTCTTGTGATTTGCACCTGTGTCCCTTACATGTTCTTGGTCTCCTGGAGACCATGGGCATTCCTCTTCCCTCCTCACTGTCACTTAGAATCTTCTGCTTCCTCCTCCTACAAAGGTGAGTACAAGATGGTATCTCAGATTACAAGACTGGAAGTTTGGAAAATGAGAAGTAACAGAGGATCAAAGTATGAATTTATTTCATCTTCCAGAGTCTTTGTACTCACACACACACACACACACACACACACACACACACAGAGTGAAGGGGTAATGAGAGCACTACTTGAACCAGGGAATACTATTCTATTTTATCTAGGTCCTAATTTCACTTTTCATCTCCCTCCACATTTTATGTTATTTTTATTTTTGAGTCACTAACCTCAGTTTGGTACAAGCAATGGAGTAATCAGAAAAGCTGATCAAAAGCTTTTTGTTCAAATTAAATTAAATTTTTTGTTCTTTTTTTTGTGTTGCACAGATTCAGCATGTGTGCAAAATAGCCTTAACTTTCCTAATCCACACAAAAACCCCTACAGAGTGAACATACGTGAGGGAGCTCTAGTTGCCAAATGTTTCCCCATTGTCACTATTAGCAAGATCACTTTTAAAAACTCAACGCATCTCTATGATAGCTTTAGGCATGGAAACTCTACTTCTATTCTACTCAGAAGGAAGGAAATCACATGTGTTATAAAGAGAACAAGGGTGGTCACAGAATTGAGAAGGAGGTAACCAGCCAGATATATATCTAAAAACAAATGAGTTCCCTAAGAGTCACTGTGCCTTTGCAACGCTTGAATTCATTTTCATTTTCGTCATCTGCTTTATACTTCTCTCCATTCCTCTTTAACCAATACTTACTGAGCAATTCTATATACCATGCACTTTGGTGGGAACTACTGTGAACAGCATTGCCCTAAAATGCTCAGCACACTAGAAGAGAGAGAGAAGTAAACATTTACACGTGGCATTTTAAGTATCACTATTGGGTTAGTACAAAGTTCCATGTCTTTCCCTGTGACACATCAGGCATTTGTAAATAAGAGCCAGATTCAGGTGACCTTGTACTAACTAGCAAACGTCACCAAAGCTTTCCAGAGAAAATTATTCATTTTTATTGTTTATACATTTATTTGAGTCATAAACAGAACTGACTATTTCTTCTTGGTGGAATCCTTCAATCTTTCCGCATAAGAAATAAATGATTATGAATCATAATAATTAGGGAATGAGTCATTTCCTCTGCACTGAAGTGTGTTTCTTCCATCTTACAATGGAACTTAGGGAAATATTTTTCCATATAAATACTTTATACATAAATTTAAATTTATACTTATATTTCTGAAAAATACAGGGTTTAAGATGATTTTGTATACTGATTTTGGAACTAAAGCATCCCTATACATAAAGAAAAGACATTCCACACTCTTGTTGTAAGTCAGCTACCCATGTAATTTAGTTGCACATATTGAGAAAACTTACCGGAATTATCAAGGACTTTTGACATCTTGTATATTCTTATTTATTAAAAATAATTTATTTGGTTTATAAAAATGATTGAGTAAAAATGAAATATATAAAAAGGGTAAAAGGAAAATGTACTCCATTAATTGCCTAAACATAACTAGATAAAAGATTATTTCACAGTCTGCCACTCATGGTGAAATCACTTCAGTCCATTAAACTCTTATTCATGTTACAGGGAAAGTTAAACCCTTGGAAATTGAGTGTAAAACAAAAAAAGAGAAGAAAGCATGTGGTACTCTAAAAGATTAAATCATTTAAAAAGAGGTCATATAATCATGGACCTGTAGGAAAGATTGCTTTTAGTGAAAATTAACCAACTATTATTCTTCAAGCTATTTCTCAGCCAGGGTCACAGTTAAGAAAGCTTTGCTTCCCTTTAGCTTTTTGTAAAACTCTGACCTAGACTAGGGATCTACTAAATGTGAAATAAATAACTCAGTCTGTTATTGTGAAGTTCAAAGCAAAAACTATTCCTCATTCTTATCAATCAGGTAAATGCAAAGCAAAACTACACTGAAATTTCATCTCACCCCAGTTAGAATGGCAGTTATCAATCTCATAAGTAATAAGTGCTGGAGAAGGTATAAGGGAGAAAAATCTTTATTCACTGTTGATTAAACTTTTAATTACTACAACCAATATGGAAATCAATATGGAGATTCCTCAGACTGGGAACAGAACTTGCATATGGCTCAGCTATTCAGCTCCTTGTTATTTATCCAAGAGAACTAAAATCAGCACACTATAATGATGCTTTCATAACAATGCTTATAGCAATACAATTAACAATAATCAAGTTATGGAACCAGCCTAGGTGCTCATCAACAGAAGAAAGGATAAAGAAAATGCACAGTTTGTGTAGACAATGAAGTTCTACTCAACCATAAAGAAGGAAGAAATTATGTCATCTACTAGTAAATGGAGAACGTCATGCAAAGTGAAATAAGACTCAGGAAAATAAGGGTCAAATATTTTCTCTCATATGTAGAAGCTATTAAGAAACAAGAATTAAAAGGGGGTCTCACAAAAGAAGGAAGAAAAGTAAAGGACAAGAAGCAGGCCAAGGGGGATGGGGAGGGAAGGAAAAGGAAAGGTACTGGGGATTTAAGCTGACCAAATTAAGCTAAATGCATGTGTGAATATATTACAGCAGATCCCACTTTCATGTTATAATGCACCAATTAAAAACAAATATAAGGTAAACCGGTAGAGTAGAGGCAAGGGATCATAAGGTGGAGGAGGGAAGGGAAAAGGAGAAGTAATGGAGAATAAAATAGAGCAAATTGTGTTATGTACATGTATAAATATGTCATAATGAATCACACTATTATGCATAATTATAATGCATCAATAACAATATTTTAAAAAATAACTAAAAGTAACAGTATATCTACTAGGTTAAAACTCATGGTTTCATGTACAACTGCTTTCAGAAATGAGGTCATCTCTCCAGCTAAGGGATCCAGATTTGCATTGACCAAACTTTTCTGAGCATTAGCTTCATAATCATCCTTATTTTTACTTCTCTATAGTCTGCTTTAAATGATTTAACTTAGAAAGAAGTGGATTTGACTATAAAATAAAGCAAATTCTGAGAGAACAAAGCTAAGGAATAGGACTTTCTATACCCATGGTTCCTGGTATGAATGCAGATTGATATTTCTGCCTAGGAGAAAACAGGTGTAGAGTAACACCTCCCTAAATTCAGGGTTCTTTATGAGCATGAGGCATTCAGAGGCAACTTAGAAGAAATAATCCCTGAAGAATGCTGTATATAATGCTGTTTTTCTGGTTTTTGTCTACACAGAACACTAGAATTTCTTCTTTGAATATAAAATGTGGCATTTATATATATTTGTGTAAATACTGTATACATGTATTGTGTGTATATATGTGTGTGTATTATGTGTGTGTGTATATATATTGTATTTATATATATATATTGTATTGTATATATATTGTATTATACACACACACACACACACACACACACACAAATAACAAAGCATTTTTTAAGTGCAAAACTTCAGGGAATCAAGAGATTTGCTGAAAGTGCCTGAGCCCATAATCTGAAATGAGAACTGTTCATCCCTTACTTACTCCATGTGTAGGAATGAATATACAGTGCTTCTGATAACTTTCTCCACTTTCTGCAGTAAGAACCCAAAATGACTTAAACATTATGGATGAGAGGACTTCAAGGTCCAGCTGGAATGCTTCCTGGTATAAAAGTCTGCAGTGGTCCATTCCTTAACTTGCAACCCCAATTATCACTTATCCCTTCAATTTTTAAGATATAGACATTTAGAGCTAAAATTTGTTAGATTATTTTGTTTTGCTTCATTTCAATATGTTCTCTAAAAAATAGAATGTAAGGGATGCACTAAAATTCAAACTGTGTTCTTTTTTGTCACAATTGGTAATGTTTTTTGAGATATGTGGTGACAAGATATGTTTTGTATCGATTTTGGAGAAACAGCCCCTGCTGCTTAGAGTTAGGAATTGAAAACTATCTCTTCATTAACCTCAAACTTAGGCCACAATACACAGTCAGCAACACCATTTGCCAACCCGTTGGCTGCAGTAGATCAAGGAGACTGGGCCTCTTTATCAGTAGCAGGATACACAAATTAAATTACAGAAAGTTAGAAAACACATTCTATGAAGGCAAAAGGGAATCAAAGGAATGTCAAATGTTTAGAGATCATCAAAAAATTATGTAGATGTGAAATAGAAAGATAAGAAATCCTGGAGAATTTTGCTTCTGACTCAAAAAGTTAAATTTAACCCTTATGAAGAAACTGCATTATACCACATTTCATGGATCATGCAGGAGAAAAACACAGGTGTTATAAACAAGTATTAAAAATCCTCTTATAGATCCTAAGAATTAGATATTTGTTACAGTGATCATTGATGGTATCCTGATTTTTTTAGGCATACAATGTTGCTGTTTCTATTTTCATTTGCCTTCTCAGAAATGCTTCTCCTTTCTTTTGATAAAAATAACTATCTTCTTTTGGTGAACTACCACTTATTTGTTGGGCCATGTATTTCAAATAAGACTAACTTTCCCCTGGGTTGTATTTGCATTATACAACCCAGATATGAACAAAAACGAGTATGACATGCCTTGGCTACATACATCGGTCTTGGAAATTTTACTAGCACTCTCAGGAAAGGAGCACTGCTTCTTTAAGGACCATGTTATCCTGGAGCCTCTGAGGGTCAGATAGGATGCCATATGGAGTAGCCTGCTGAGCAAATTTGAGAAGTGAGGAGAGAGTGAGGCCTGAAAACAGCATTTGGCTTGAAGCCAGATGTACTGCTAGGGATTTTCAGCAGCAAATAAATTCCATTTATTTTGTTTTTAATTTAAACTCGCTGACTTGGACTTTTGTAATTTGAATCTGAAAGAGTCATGGCTAGAACATGTTATGAGACAAACATAATTTTCTGTTTAACCACACTTTGGGAATTTAAATAACTCACTCAAAAGTATGGAACTAGAAAAGTGCTTAAGCAAAATTAGAACAAGTCACAAGTAATTAAGAGAATGCAATTTAAAAGGATCACTTATAGTCATGTCTCAAAATATTTGATACACAATGATAAATATTATATATGAGACGTATAATGAAAGCTACAAAATATTCAACAAAGAAATTAGTGAACAAGAAGATATACCATGACTTTGGGTTAGAAGACTAAATATTGTTAAGATGTCAATTCCTTTCCAGTTGATATCTAGATCTATTATAATCCTAATCACTTTCCCAGAATGCTTTTTTTATAGAAATTAATAAGCCATATCTAAAATACATTTGGAAATACGAAGACCTATCATAGTCAAAATGATTATTTAAAAAGTAATGAATCTGAAGGACTTATATTGACTGTTTCCAATAATATATAAAATTATAATAATTAAGAAAGTGTGGTATTGACAAAAACCAGACATGTAGATCAGTGGGAGAGACTAAAAAGTGCACATGTAGGTCTTTCATATCCAATCAATTTGCTTTTGTTTTTTGTTTTTGGCAAAGATACTCCAGTGATTCAATGAATAAAGGATAGTCTTTTCAACAAATATTATTGAAAGATCCAATTATCGTTATGGAGAAAATGAACTTCACATTATATTTAAAAATGTAATAAAAATGGAGCATGGTCCAAAATATAAAACCTAAAGCTACTTCATTTTTAAAGTGTTTTGATATTCTGACAGCATAGCTACTTATGTAAATTGCTTCCAGAATACAGCATAAATTGAATTAAAGACACATGTAGCACTGATTAGCTGACTAAGGCTAATAGGAATAGTATTTATTTTGTATCTTTATGAACTGCTTTGTAGTGATTTGTTTTAACATCAACACTAAATTAGTAGAATTATAAAAGGTTAAAGCTATAAAACTTTTAGAAGAATATATTTAAAATTATTTTCACAAACATGGGAAAACAAAAAGTGTCAAGGAAAAAGTATTTTCACATCTCTTCAAAACCTTGAGAAAACAAGGATTTCTTACATAGAACACAAAAATGATAAAACATAAAAGAAAAAATGATAAAACATAAAGGTTAAGAATTGTAGAAATTTGAATCTCATCATAATTAAAAATTTCTGCCATTTTAGTGGCATCATTAGTTAGTTAAATGAAAAGACAAGTCACATTCTGGGAGATATTTTCAGTAATTATATTCCCAATACACATGGAAAAATCTTTCTGTGTAGTCTTCAGAAAGTCGGTTTTCCCATTCCTTTCACTGTACTAGTAAGTTCTTGATACCTAACATTACAGGAATAATTACAGTATTACAGTATTTTATATGTAAAGATGTATATATTTATATTATCTAGTAATATTTGTACTTTCATATGCTGTCATATGGCTGCTTTGTGTTCTATAACCCAGCTTGAAGATCTTTTAGCACTTCTGAAAAGGTGGATGCAATGATAATGCATTACTTTTTTTTTTTTCCAGGAAAGTATTATCTCTCTTTAGTTTTAAAGGCAGTTCTTCAAGACATAGTATCCTTAATTGACAGTGTTTTTGTTTTGTTTTTGTTTGTTTGTTTCCATTCACTACTACCTTCCTGGTCTGCAAGGCTAAAGCTGAGAAAAGCATTGATACACTCACAATAGCTCCATTGTATGTGAAAAGTTGCTTCTCTCTTGCTGCCCTCAAAATTCTATCTTTGACTTTTGACAATTTGATTGTATGTCTCATGTAGACCTCTTTATGTTAAAACCATTTGGGTTTCTTTGAGCTTCATTAATCTGGGTGTTCATTTCTCTCCCAAGATTTGGCAAAAATTTAGTCATTATTTCTTTAAATATGCTTTCAGTTCTTTCTGTTCTTGAAATTCCCCATGGGTGTATTGGTGCACTTGATGGTATTTCATAAGTCATATACACTTTCTTCACTCCTTTTCATTCTTTCTTCTTTCTGTTTCTATGTCTTGATAATAATTTCAAATGACCTCGTCTTCAAGTTCACTGCATTGAGTCTGCAGTTGAAGCTTTTTATTGATTTTTTAAATTCAATCGTTATATTCTTCAACTCCAGGATTTCTTTTCTGTTGCTGCTATTAAATGGATTCTATATCTATATTTTATTTAGGTGTTATTTTCAATACTTCTTATCTGTTCTCTTATGTCTCACTGAGCATCTTTAAGAGAATTAATTTGAATTATTTGGAAGGATGTTTGTAGATTTTCATTTCTTAGATTAAGCTATTGAGGAGTTTCTCTCTTTTGGTGGTATTATTTCCCTAATTATTTGTTATCCTTAAGACATTTGCTGCTATCTGTACATTGGAATGCTGATGTGTGTAAATTTAAGTCTTACAAATTTTCCTTTCTGTGCTCTATTGAAGTGCTGCAACCTGTTACCTAGATTCTATAGCTCTCTTGAAGGTATTTTCATCCATGTATGGATAATAAATTGCTGCTTCTGAAGAAGGAAGGAGGGATGTATTTACTCATTCTGCATCTTTCTGAAGTCACACCTATAATCATTTTTAAACTCAATCTGGAACATAATTTTTCATTACTAAAAACTTCAATGATTTTAACACAGTTCCAAAAATCAATAATTTGAACTGTAATACCAAAAATGATATGACACGTGCTTATTTTATAGTGTTTATCACATAGCCTTTCACTTGGACTCCACCCTTCAGAAACATCGCACTTTCCCCCAGTTCTTCAAGTGAATCATGCTTCCTTCTACCTTAAGCAGATCTAATATTCTGTGGTTTGCAACTCCAAAGTTTTCTCTTTCCCTAAACTTTATAAATTTAACTCCTAGTGACCCTTCAGGATCAACTTATTGTCATATCCTTAGGGAATCCCAGTGTATAGAATGTTAAAAATAATAAATACATGAGTGAATGAATAAATGAATTTAAAATGTAAAAACTTTTTCTAGACTCTCTACTTTTGATCAGGTCTTCTCAATATGTGTTTTCATTTTACTTTTTCATTACAATAATGATCACAATAATGATTAAATAACAAATTATAAAATTAGCTATTTAATATCTATATGCCTTGCTGTATAAGAAGTTCCATAAGGGTAGGGGCCATATCTATTATTCATGACATTATCCCTAGAATGAGTAAACACTTGTTGGATGAGAGTATATACTTTGCAGAATATATCTAAAGCTCCTATAATAAATAATCTAATATGACACATGGATATAATTTAGAAATGCTGGAAATTTTCCAAATATCCAAATACCCGCAAATAGCATTATTTTAGCAATAGTGAAACATCAAATAAATTTAAAATTAATTTCTGAATAATTTATTATCTCAGAATATATAATTTGTAACAAGAATAACAGTTATCTGAAATTAATAATGTCATAAATATGTGGTTGGTGTGTATCATAGAAAGGTTGTTCATTATCTTTTTCACTGAATCTTTTTCTCTGCCCAAACATGTTGAACACCATCATATAACAGCATGTACAAAATGAAAATTTTCTTTCTACTAAAGTTGCCTAAATGGCAATAATAGTTAACAACCTTAATGCTAGGCTTATTTATAGGATTTGCTATGAGATATTAACACAGGTTCTGCAAATTATGCCTTAAACTTTTGTCCATATGTAGGAAAATGTCAAAAAAAATACCAACTTTAACATTAGCATGTCTATCAAAGAGAGTTTGTATTCTGTGAATTTCCTCTCTTAAGCCAATTGACAGCATCTTAGAAACACCCTTAAAGATAAAAGAAATGTGAAAATCTGATATTCTTTGTGGAAAACCATTAAGCTGATTAATCTTGTAGACCCACCTCATATTTTCAGCTTTTATTAAAAAGATTTCCAAGGCTTGCCTCTAAGAATTCTGATAAGCGCAGAAAGGAATGCAAAGAATTATTTCAATATCTGTCCTTGATTTAGAAAAGAACATATTGTGTATATAATATATGAATGGTCTTATAGCCAGAGAGTAGAGTTTAAAGGAGAAAATTATTCAAGATGATTTGGTGGACCTCTTAAACCAATTTAATAATAACTACAATGAAGACTGAAATGAAAAGAAATATCAGCACAAAAAATATCCATTGCTTATACAGTTTGAGAGATCAGTGGATAAAAGGAACCTAGCTTTCTCCATAAACACATAAAAATACCAGATTTAAATATATATTTAAATGTATATATCTGATATTTTACAAATATATATATACATATATGTGTGTGTGTGTGTGTATATATATATATATATATATATATAGAGAGAGAGAGAGAGAGAGAGAGATGGGGAAGAGAAAATGAATTGAACAGAGAGTGGGATAAACGAGGGTGAGGAAGGAAATAAAAAAGGAAAATTCAAAGCCAAAACAAAGAATCCATGGTTTTAGCAAATCCATATATTTGTTTGTAGGGCCTAATATTTTTAATGACTGCTGAGAGAAGCTGGGTGTGGTAGCCTTTACATAGCAGCATTATCCAACACAATTTTATGGATTCTGGTTCACAGTTTCCTGAACCAGAACGTCCTAGGTGAGAGACATGGCACATTAAGTAACAGGACATTCTTCTTTTCATCATCTCCCAAGTACCATGAGCGGACTGTGGGCACAAATCCAAGTAAACGCTGTGCACACAGTGAGTTTGAGCCACAACTAACAATCCCTAAACATAGCGAACCCTGAACATAGGGTGTTTCAGCATTCTTGCCTAGACATTTCCCTGGAGGAAGGCCTTATCTTAACTATTCTTTCAAGAGATTGTGCTTTTCCTAAGTGAGAAATATTATATCTATCTTTAAAGTCTATTTATTAAGTTTCTAAACATGCATGAAAAGATAATTCAGAGCAAGGCCAGCAATGACTTTTTGAAAAGATGTGTAGAAATGCAGTATGGAGAATATTCTCCCAATGAAATTCAGGAGCCACAATGGACTGAATCCACCTAGCTCACTTGAGTCATTCTGCTCTGACACTCTCACAATCAACACAATATCAATACCAGAAATGCCACTATAAAATGTCCTCCCAATGGCCTAGGGATGTAGCATAGAATAGTTTGGTTATGAGTGATAGATGAAGAAAAGAGGTGCCCATGAGAAAATATAAGATTAGACTAATACAGATTTAGGGAACCAGAGATGTAACCTGGAGAAAGTAACAAAGAATTCAAGACAGAAAGCATGGCATTTAAGTCAGAATAGAATAGAAAGACGTAATGTAAGGGGAAAAAAAGAGCTAATGGTAAAAGGAAATATGTAAAGAAAAAAATGATTGAAAAATTCCTATGAAATCAGAACTTTTCATACTAAAAAGGAAAAATTAAAGCAAGTTGTTAGCTTGGTAATTTTATAACAAAACTATGTGATATTAGAGAAAAAATTCTTGAAGAATGTGAGAGAGAAAATATACTAAATTTGTTTAGAATCTAGGGATTAAAGTGATGGACATGACAGTTACCTAATCTGATCATTATGTGGTGGTACATGTTATAATTTGCACATTAAATATCCCTCCAAAACCTCACATATTATGCAATGCAGCAATGTTCAAATAAGAAAAGATTGGATTATAAATGCTGTAACCACATCAGTGGATTGATTGATTTCATAGATTAATAAATTGAATGTACTACTGAGTGGTAAATGTGGGCAGGTGGATGACTAGAGGAAGTAGAACTTTAGGGCCCGCCCTTGGTGACTATGTCCTTTTAGCTTTTCTCTGCTTCCTGACTTACAAGTGCTAAGTAGTTTTCCTCTGCCACACCCTTCTGCCTTGATGTTCTGCCTCACGTGGGGTCTGGAGTAACTGAGTCAGCTAACCATTGACAGAGACCTTTGAGACCATGAGCCAAAATCAACTTTTCCTCTCCTGTATCATTCTTGTCAGGTATCTTGATAGTAGTGATGAAAATCTGACTAACACAGTGCAAATGTACTGAAATGCCATACTACATACCATAAATATGTACCATTATTATGTGTCAAACAACAATAAGTATATATTTAAAAATAAAAACATTTTCAAAAATCTGAATGTTAACATGCTAATAAGATATTACTAAAAGCTTTATTATAGCAAGAGGAAAATTGAAACCTGAATCAAGAGTGGGATATGAAAAGCAATCAATTGCAAATAAACCAATAAAATAATTGATAGAGGTTGGGGATTTAGCTCAGTGGCAGAGCGCTTGCCTAGCATGCGCAAGAACCCGAGTTTGGTCCTCAGCCCTGAAAAAAAAAAACTTGATAATTCTAAGTACTGTCTATGATAAAACAAGGATAAAACTAATTTGATTGGTTTTCCAAAGACAGTTGAACTAAATTACTCAGCGAAAACCCAGGTGACAGAGCAGAGGTTAGATTTCAAGGTTGAATATATGAACTCCAATTACTTGTTGAGATAAAATATAGATAATTTACTATTCTACTGTATAAGTTCCAAACCTGAACTGGTTGTTTTTTATTTTTTTTTTTGGTGGTTTTTTTTTTGTACCCTCCATTAATTCAAAGACCAAAAAGAATGTCTGGAACATATTTTATTTTTTTCTTCTTTTCATTACTATAACTTTGGTGGTTTTGTTTTAGTTTTGGATAAATTTTTAAACTGATAAACATTTTGATTTGCAGGACCATGGCATGGATGTTGCAAAGGGTGTCCTTATAACCCCATAGCCAGTGTCATTATTAACAGCTAATTTTTGAATTCCACATATTAGTGGGAGACATTTGTCATGAGTAATGAATATTGACATATTATCATTTATTGAAGTCCATGTTTTATTAACATTCTTCAGTTTTCTCTTAATTTATTTTTTTTCTTCTAGGATCCCATCTAGGATGCACATTAAATTTATTAGTCATCTCTCTTGGCTGTGACAATGTCTCACACTTTCCTTCTTTCTGATAATATAATAATCATAATAGTTTCTAGGAGCTGATTAAGTGCTTTGTACAACGTCTCTGAAATGGAATTTGTACTGTGTTTTCCTCCTGATTAGAACAGGGTGATATGTTTTGGTGAGGAAGTCCACAGAAGTAAGTGCCAGTTTTATCACATCATATCAAAGGTTAATTATTTCTGTAGGACTCATAACTATTGTTAACCTTGACTGGCAGCTTTAAGGTAGTGCTTGTCTCCATTGTAAATGTGTGTTTTCTCCCTTTTCATACTGTACTGTTTTTCAAAGCAAATCAATATGCACAGCGTACATTTAAGGAAAGGTGGTATTTTCACCTCTGGCTTCATTTCTTTTTAAGTTTCTTCATTTAACACTTTTTGAATACATAAAATATTAAGGAAAAAGTAAAATTAACCTTTATAACCACAACAAATACTTTGGAAAAGATCATGTCATGATTTTTGTGTTCACATACAGACGCATGTATACACATATGTTCACGTAGCCTATTTAAGCACAGAATGCTAAATGTACGGGATCATACTATACTAACATTTAAAAATTTTATACATTCTTTTTGGATGCAGAATTCTTCCTCCCTCCCTGTTCTGGGCTTTCTTTCATGTACCTTTTATCTTTAATAGCTTGGCTTCTGAAGAGAATGTGCTCAAGCCACTGTCATCCTTAAAGGTAAAACTTACAAGCTGCTGTACATCATTTTGTAGCTTCTACATACCTGCGTATTTAAATAAAATAATATATGTAATTTTTCCCAAAAAGATGATACTATATACTTCTCTATGTCTATCTTAGACACTGAGTCAATTATTGAGAGCATAAACTCTGAAGGCAGACCAACTCTATCAAGGATTTCCAAGTTAATTATCTGAGTGACCTTGGGTTAAATTCTCTATACCTCGGATTTTTTGCCTTTTAAAATGGGATAACAGAAATTCTCACTTGACAAAGAGTTTGAGAGGCTAAAGGATTGAAAAGAAGTAAACTGTAAAAGAATTCACAAATGTTAACCCTTGCTGGCTTATTATCACTTGTTTCAACTAACGAGAGCAGATAAAAATTCCTCGAGTCCTCCAAATCAATGCATGTAGGTGTAACTGTACAAAATTCCATGTTAGAAAAATAAATTTCATTTTATTCAGTTATATTCCTATTGATGGGCATTGACATTCTTTAAAATTTTTGTCATTACAACCCTGTAATTAACATATTGATTAATATAATCCTTTTGAACTTGGTTTTCTTCATGTAAGGAATAGATTCACTAGATGAATATTGTTGGTTGAAATATATATATGCATGTATTTTCATTCTTAGTGAACTTTAAATGCATTCAAAAACTTGTAATAATCAATATTTAAGCAGCTATATATGATAATGCACTGCTATAGTTCGGATTTTAAATGTTCCCCAAAAGCCCTTATGTGGAAATATTGGTCACCAGCCTGTTGCACTGTTAGAAAGTGATGGAAACTTTAGGAGGTGGGTCCTGGTGGCAGGCAGTACTTTACTGGTGCATTCCCTTGAATGGGATACTGGGACCAAGGCTCTCTTCTCACGGCTCTTTTTTACTTCTTGGCCACCATGAAGTTAGCAGCATTGCTGTACCATGTGTTCCCCACCGTGGTATACTGCCTTACTACAGGCCCAAAAGCCACAGAGTCAACTAACCATGGAATGAAACCTCCAAAATTGTGAACCAGAGTAAACCTTCCCCATTTCAAGCTGATTATTTTGGACATTTTGTAATGGTAACAGACCTGACTAACAAAAGCATATGTACACATATTTCTGTGAGCAATGATTTTATCATTCTTTTTAAAAACTTTTGTGATAACTATGAAATGATAGTTGAATAAAATTTTTAGATGTATAGCCCTCATATTACAGAGATTGACACTTTTTTTTTAAAGAGAGAGGGACAGTGAGAGAGAGAAAGAGAGAAACAACTTTCATTTAGTTTTTCACATGGCTTTTGTTGCTCCGAGACCTTGTTGTGTAGGTGGTGCTGGGGTTCGAACTTACATACTCGCGCATGCCAGGCAAGCGCTGTAACTACCAAGCCACCACTTGAGATTGACACTTTCGATGTATGTTTATAGACACTTGGATTTTGTACTTTTGAATTTTCTTGATCATATTCTTTGCCTTTTCTTCCAAGAAAAGGGTACTTTAAGAGTTCTTTATATATCGTACTTTATCATTCAGATAGAAAAAATATTTTTCATAATCTTTTATCCACCAAATTTGTTTAGGGTAATTTTAATACATAGTTTTAAACACATAATTATATAAATTGTGCTTCATTTTAATGTTTCTGAGCTTTTGTTTTGTATTGCTTTTATCATAAATTATTGGAGACATTTTTCTTAATTTCTTAGTAAAGTTTTTGGCCAACTTTTTTTTTATTATTCCATAGTATATTAATGGAAGCTTTAATCTTTTGAATTCACGTTAAAACCACTAAGGCAGTGATTCTCAAAACTCAGTGTGTTTTAAAATAACCTGGAAAATGTTCTAAAATGTAATTGCCACAATGAAACTACTATAATTCTTGTTTTAGTAGCTGTGTAGGCAGACTATTAGGACTGCCTAGTAGTTCCCAGGGGATGGTTATTCTACTGGTCCATAGACCTCACTTCAAAAAATAATAAAATAAAGATTCAAAACACAGTTTGAAAATACTATAAAAATTAAAATAAAATAAGCTTTAAGTAAAAAGTTCAGACATAGTGGTTCAGTACATCTTCCCATAATACATCAAAAAATGATAGCTCAGTATATCCTAGGAACATGATGACCCAATCACTTCAGAACATCTCCTTTGGCTCAGTTAAGAATGGTCATTTTAGCAGTTAGATCCATCCAAAAATAGGAAGGACAATGATTTTCACTTCATGCAGCTAGCAGAACTGATTGGAAGAGGTAACTGAGGAATTCTACATACTGAACTGGTGGCTAACCTGAACTACTTTTGAGATTTGAATCCTAACAAATCTAAGGCAGTAAAGGAGATAAAACTAATGGACATAGTTCATGAAGAAGGATAAGCTGTCCGGTGGACTTTGAATCTAGGAAGAAGGATTTAAATAGTTGGAGTCTCATGAGATTTTGGGATAGCTACAGTTGAAAAAATATTGAAAATAAAATGATCGAATCAAGAACTAACTCAAGGAAGAGGCTGAAGGTTAGAATGACATTTAAAGTTTTCAAATCCAATCATGCTAAAAATGGAGTCCATTGTGCTTAAACAGCTTGCCTAATGTCCATTTATTAAGTAATCATCATGGATATGATTAGGTCTTTTGAGACTACAAATACTCTGTTCACTATGCCACACTGTCTTAATGATAGCTCCATCTACATTTCAAGTGACCATATATGTATTTGCTCTCATGAAAATAGGACCTTTTGTTAGTAAAATAAGATATTGTTGATAACAATGCTGGGCAAACACATGGGGAATTTAGAGTCTACGATGTTCTGTCATAGAATAGTTCAGATGATGAATCAGATGCTGATGTAAACAAAACCACATCTGCCCTACCGCTCATTTAAAGGCCCCTCCTCAAAGCCACTCAAATGTACCTGACTCTAGCAATCTGACTTTTATTTTTAACATTCTCCTGTATTTGTTCTTTCCCATTCTAAAAACTGCATCATCCTTTTTCTATCATCACATGCCTGAAACACACCCACTTTCCCCCCTGGTTGTTTATGTCATTTGCCACAGCTGATTTGAAGCATTTTCCTTCATTGTCTGCCATCTGGAACTGTCCTTCAATGTCTAACCCACACGATCTCTGACTTCTTTATAAAACACAGTGCCTAGTATAATTAAAGTGGGTGTTATTCTACTTTGTGTTGTCTAACATTTTACTTTGTGCTTGAGAGAGTTATTTATTTCAGTGGGCACAGAATCTATGGGATTCGGTACCTCCCAATGAGGGTCAGTAGGCAGCATGAAGAACAGATGACAGCCTGCAATACCTCCTTCGCATTTCTGTAAAGAGATTTGACATTTACAAAGTGCTGCATGTTGCCTTTCCCCACAACTCTCTCAAGACTGCAGAAAAATAAAAGGCTTAATGATTATTCCTTCACATGTGATATTCTTTTAAAAGCATAAGATGAGCATTCTTGATTCAACTAAGAGCCACCTTCCCGTGGAAGGCATGGTGGAACCATGTTCATGTCTGAATGCAGGAATAATGTATGTGAGAGAATCCTTTCTTAGAAAATGAGTGCTGACACTGGAGCTGAGAACTACTGCTTAGGGAAGGTCTTTGTGTTCTGAAGAATCAATATACCTCTTCCTAAAGTACTCTTAAATCTAGCTATGGTAGAATTTTCTAGCACTGAAACACTAAGTTTATTCTTCTTCCACTTTTCTTTCAAATTTGAAAGCAAACTAAAATCTATCCTTAGACAAGAGTGAGAAACATACTTTAATGAAGGAGAATACCTTAAAGATTCAAACTAATTGCAATATTTAATCTATCTCAGATCTTTTCAAATGCATATTAAAACCTGTATGCATTAATAAGAAATGATTTGACTTTATTAATACTGCTTTATTTTTAATTTTCTAATCTAAATACAGATTACCAAAAGAAAAAATTTCTATAATATTTCTTTCATAAAGAATTTAGGATAGTTCTCAGATTAACTGATCATTTTTACAGTGAAAAATTTAAGTGGCGAAAATGTTAATCAATAAAAAGTAAGAAGAGCTTCAATGACATTTTCAAGTAAAATTTAAAGATAGTGGGATGTGAATCAAATTGTATTTCTCCTTAAGGGTCATATACAGAGCATGCAAAAGCTGCTAAATAAATCAGTCCTGAATTTGGCGGGACAGGGAAGAAATGACTCTAAGTACATGGGTAGGAGAAACAGTCATTTCAAAGGAATATTTATCCAGTGGACACTGCCACTAAGAGTTTGTTTGGAACAAAGGCAGCTCCTAGATCCTGCTTCATTCTTTAATCTGCCCTAGATAGTCTTCATTTAAACAGTTGTCACTATAGGTAGGAGACAGGAAAAGTTAAGAAAGTGAGTAATCTTAGAAGAATCATGATAAATAAAACTCAAGGTACATCTTCTATGTAAATTGTTGCATCCTTCAAATTGTTATGAAGTTCGTGAACTGTAATAAATTACTATGAAATACATCTACATCTAAACATATATAAAACGGAAATAATTTAAAATAAAAATGATATGAACACTTACGCACTTGCCACTCAGTTTAAGCACTCAGACGCTACCCATATTCACATCATTCTGCATTGCTGCAGGATCACTCTGCGTTCTATCCTCTCAACATTGGCAGACTTTTCTCTTGAGTTTTAAAATGTAAAAATACATTATGTAACTTACTTATTCTTGAATTTTATGTTATTAGACCAATTCTGTCTATATGACATTTTATCAAGCTCATGTGATTCATCCATATTGATACTTATACTTGTAATTTACTACATTGTTATACATTAGATCATTGAATTACGTGCCATAACTTATTTATCCAATCTTTTATTTGAGTTGTTTTCAAATTCTAATTTGTCCCACCAATTTTTAATTTTGAAAAAGTGTCAAACCTTCCAAATATTTGAAAAAGTAACACAATATACACTTTACCTAAAATAACCATGTATTTTAAAAATTTTCCATATTCATGTGCACTTATTCTATTTCTCTTACTCCATGTTAAAAATTCTGGAACACATAAAAAGATCTATGCTTGAAAGTAAATTCATAGTTCACAGATTCCATCAAGAATTACAGTAAGTTGTTACCTCTTTAGAAAAATTCAAGAGCCTTTTAGAGACTACTTCACAATTCCAATTTGGCTGATGGTTTATCATGATTAAATTAGGTTAAAAGTCTGTGAGAAATACTACAGGGATGATGCTATTTCTTACCCAGTGATTCACATAAATAGAAACAAGATATCATTTTTTCTAATTGCCAATGATATTAAATTTGGTCATTTGGGTCAGGTGATGCCCACTACATTTCTGCACTGTGGCAGTACCTGCCCACTTCACAATTAATAATAATCTCACTATAATAAAATCTGTGTAAATATATGATTCCTGAATAATATTTCATCCAATGGTTTTGCAAATCATTGATTTTTCCTGCTTTTAAAAATATTATTGGGTGTTCATGAAATAGTTGTTTTTCTATTTCTATTATTACCTCTGTATTTATTATTTCACATTCTTCTGTGAAAGGGGGATTTTCCCCTCTCCTCCCCCTTTAAATTTGTTTAATTGTATAGCAAGCAGATTTTAATCAAGGTAAAAAGGCATAAGCATAAATGTATTCTATAGAGTAGAATTAAAAGTAAAAAGTCAACTCAATAGGAATATTTAAAATTATAAATGTGTATACCCCAAAATACAGACTCAACATGTACAACCTCAAATTCACCAAACTTAAGGGAGAAATCCACAAATCTACATTGATGTATAATTGACAGAGTAAGCAGACAAAGAATTAGGAGAGATGAAGTTATGATGATACCTACCAAATTTGTTAAAAGAACTGAATCTCATTTGACCTGATATACTAATCAACCTTAGAATACACATTATTTTAAAGTGTGAATGGAAATTTTATCTAAATTGGCTGTACACTTGGCTATAACTTGCAAATCTAGAAAAATAGAATAAATGGAGTCATATCATATTTTATCCAATCACAATGAAATACAAATGTCAATAGCATAACTAGTAATAAAACCTATTAGTCTAAGAAAACCATATGTTAGGAAAAAAGAATGAAAATTAATGAGCTAAATATCCTTCTCAAGGATCTGAAAAGAGTAACGAAAATAAAATCCTAGGAAAAACCATAAAAAGTAAAGTCTTTTTTTGTTCTTTAAAATAGTCATTAAAATTTACATAAACCTGGCAACACAGAGAAAAATGCAAAATAGCTAATATAAAGAATAGAAATGGTTAGCATAAACACATGCTATTGACTAAAAGAAAGGATAATATGGTGAAATTCTGAATAACTCTAAGTAGATGATTATTTACCTGAAATGGAAAAAAATCCTTACAGATAAAATTATCAAACTTACAAAAAATAAAAATGTATAAAGCCGTGTATAGGATTTTATAGACACATAATCATAAAAATTTATCCATAATTAAATACTAATCTCTGGGTCTAAAAGACGTGAACAGCAAATTCTTTCAAATATCCACAAGATAACAATGTTCACAAGCATTTTTAAGGAATGGAAAAAGAGGGCAAAATTCATGACTCAGTTTTTGAGGTCTAACATTATTTCAATGTAAGTTTCCCAATGTTTTTGGATATTGCTTTCCAGGAAAAAGAGTAAAAAAAAATTAAAGTAGCATAGAGGAAAATATTAGGCAAGACAAGACTGTCTTCTCAGTTAAGACTTGCTTGAATTTCATTCCACAAAGAAGTTCTGGTATGCAAAAGTACCAGAGAGTTAGCATCACTGTGCTAGTCAGTCTTTTATCACTGTGACCAAATTCCTGACAACAAAAACTTACAGGAGAAAAGATTTATTTTGACTCACAGTTTCAAAGGACTCTGCCCATGCTCAGTTAGCTCCATTTTCTAGGTTCCACTTCCCAGGAGTCCATTCAGCCATCCATGGAGTAATCCACTGATGAGGTCAGAGACCTCAAAATCCAATTACTGCCTAAAAGCTCCACCTCTGAACTCATGAGAATTTGAGAAATATTTTCTAGATCCAAACCACAGCACTTCTTGAGCAAGACTTCTGTGCTTGTTGTTGGCTTCTGTCTGTCTCAAAGAGGGTGGAATGAGAGTTTTCTCTGCCACCCAATGTGCTTTTTTTTTTTTTTTTTTTTTTTTTTTTGGAAGAGGGATTGAGAAAGAGAGAAACAGAAAAAAAGAAAAATCATTTTTTATTTAGTTTTTCATGCGGCCTTCACTGCTCCAAGACTTCATTGTGTACATGATGCTGGCTTTGAACTCAGGTCCTCACACGTGCCAGGCAATTGCTGTACCCACTATGCGACTGCTCCAGCCCAAGGTGTCCTATTTTTATCTGAGAGCAATTCTCTGGCAGCCCAGAAATGTTACCAGTCAACTGTAACAGATGAGGAATGTCTACCACCCAGTAAAGGAAATGCAAGAGGATACCAGCCCATGACACTCCCATCTGTGGTTCATTCCTTGGACCATTCAGATTCACTTACTTATCACGTTAGGTTCATTTTATACAGTGAAAGCCTCTGGATTTTGGCTGGGAACAATTTATGCACAGTTTATGAGAGGCAATAGAATTAACAAGACAAATTACAGCTCCTCTGCCATAGTTGATCCTTAGATCATAAATGGTGATCATCACTTCCTGTTGCCACCATTCCAGATTTCCTTGTCTTTTAGCTACCAACTCTGCTGATCTAGACAGTTTGAATGAAAGAGAATAGAAATTCCCCAGAGGATATCTGGCAATATCTGTATATGTTTTTTGATGTTAAAACTGGGGAAAGTGCTATTCGATGCAGTGAGTAGAGGCCAGGGATGCTAAATTATCACCCATGAATTCATAGGAGAGCTCCTCTCAACAAATAAGTATTAAGCTCAAATGTTAATAGTGGCAGCTTGGAAAAACTGTCTTAGTGGATTTATTGAAAATTCTTATGGATTTGTGCAGTTTTAAGGTTTGCCTTCTGTATACTGTTGGAAATATTGGGCTTCTGGAAAAACAAAACAGGCAATTTTGGAAATATTTACCCCAGATCATCCTTCCTAAGTGGCCCTTTGCTTCCTGTAAAATACTGCTTGAGAGTGAGTAGGAAGGATTAGTTCGCAATTATGCCTCTTCTACTCCTAGTTCTGTGACCTTATGTGAGTCCCTTGAACTCTGGGCTTAGATTTCCCTCATTTATAAAAAGAAAGGGGAAATTACTTGATTTTTACACAGTCCTTTTAGTTCTGACCTTCAAAGTTCTTTGTGACTAACTACTTCTTCAAGGAGGGAGATTAACATTGAAATATCAGGATCAGTTATTGTGTCTTAGCCTGAATTTGTTCATCAACCCTATTTATAAAAGGCAACTGTATAGCAAAGCAAGTAATGATGAGAGTGTGCTGGGCATAGAGGGCATGACCCTGGAAAGAGGAATGCAGCTGGAAAAGAAAATTATAGAGGGAGGGGAAAACCATGACCATGATGCCAAGAAGTCAAGCCACACTTATTCTAGGGCTTGATCTAATAACCACTACAACCACAACAGCAAGCATTTGCTCAGGGTTTTATAAACACTACAGACTGTAGCTTACAGCAGCCTCAGGAAGCAGGAAGGGATGTCTTGATTGTTTCTCACATTGCAAATGAAGATGCCAAATCTTAATAAGTCAGAGGGACGCAAAATTTCATGTGCTGAGTAAGAAGCTGAGGCTTATGTTCTAGTACTAAATCCATCAGAACCAAGCTGAACTGAGATCTAGAGACCTTGGTTTTTGTGTAATTTTAGCACTTCCCTGCTATTTAAGAGCTTGTTTCTCTATCCTGAATTTGCTTGATTCCAATGCTAGGGAAGGTTTTTCCATCTTCCCTGCACTCATTAATTACATCCCTCTGAGCTTGAAAGGGGTGATTCACTTTTAGCATTTCTAAAATAAATAAATAAATAAAGCCTTGCCAAAACACAAACATTAGTTCTGCCACATTATTCTTCAGGTCCATAGGCCATGTCTCGAAGCCTAAGGGAATAATGCTTATAAATTAACTCTGGCTGTGAAAGGTTTTGAAAGAATTATGTTCTCATAAAAGCCTTAGAAAGCATGGGTTTTGTGTCAGTATATTTGTATGACCCTTACTGTGTGCTAATTATCAGTTAGTTTTAAAGTTGCTTTATACTGAATTTCACCACACAGAAGGTTAAAGAAAAATTCTTGGAAAATATCCTGGATTTTTGTCTACAAGCCTTGTTAATCTATCACACATTTGGTGATGTTATAAATATTATGGTTTTAAATTCATCCAAACTAATGGAGAGATTTGGGAACATAAGATCTCTGGGGGTTGAATATTTGTCTTAGATCATTGCATATTTTACATATAATAATCCAGAGTCTGGCCTGTGGAGTCAGAATGTCCGTGAATCAGATACTTTTCATGACCACTTCACACCTTTAACACCTCACTATTGCTTTTAGCCACAACCATAACAAATTTTCCAAGTGGACTTGACTCACTTTGCACCTGTAGCATTTCTTCCAAGATATAGCAGGCATCTTTGCTTACTACCCGATGACTTCTCCAGTGCCAAATCCTAGCCTTGCCATGGGAACATGTATAGCTTTGAAATATGGTGGAATTTCCTCTGGAGCAATGCTCAAATTTGGGTGAGAGTAGATGTATGAATATTCCTCTCTGTCCACCCTTAGTTTCACAATCTTGTGAAAAATTTTATATGCCTCTAGATAATACCAGGAGAACAGAAATCCAGTTTTCCATAATGCTGACCAACTCAATAACATGCTGTAGTATTGTACTTTTTTTCCTTCCCTATTAAACTTTGCCTAGTCATGTATATCAATTTCAATCTTGAGATCACCTTGTAAGTTAAACTATCTGGGTTTTTTTTTTCATAATCATTGAATCAGCCTTTGCTTTTTCTCTTTTAGGGGTGGGACAATGAATTGGTGGATAGAACCCAGGATAGGATAATTGATAGCAGAAGTATCCTTAGGGATTGAACTTCCAGGATGATATGGACCTGAATCACTCATCAGCGGCAGTTGACAATTGAGGCAGTTATAAAATACTAGACATGCTACAACCTCACCTTGAACATCACTGCCTGTGGTGGATTGGAATGACACACAGGTGGAAAGTAGACTGATGATAATGTGAGCTATCATACAAGCAGTGTTAATCATAAGGCAGATTATGCTAGGCACATCAGAAACAGAAAATAAAGGAGTAGGCTATGGTAAGCCAACTATCAATTCCCAGATAGCAATGACAGCCATAGATGTCTCTATAGAAGAGTTTAAAGAATTCTCTTCTTCAGTCACAGGGGAGCCTGTGCTGAAGACTAGATCTGGGATTTATTTTTTGTCATTTTGAAGTGACCAAAAAAGGGGACTAATGTAATGATTCAACATGATTCCTATTCTATAGGATCCCTGATAGAAGATGAATATAGACCTAATAAATTGTATGGAAAATACTTGTGTAGACAAATTTTCTTAAATCCCCTCGACCAGTAGAAGCAATCCCTACTCCTGTTAGAGAGGACCACACCTGTTACTGTCAGAAGACCATACAAAGAACTAACTTGAGGAAGATTCCCTGCAAGCTCATGTTGGCCATCCCCAAGATCCAGCAACCTCTCCTCATTACTACAAATCCATAACCAAAAGTAGACCTCCCAATGGCTCAGTCAAGGAAACACATTGCATACTCTGAAGGCAATAACTTTTTATTTAAAATTTGATAAATTTTGACAATTATTTACAATGAACCATGAGCATTCATGGATTTAATTTTCTTGGCTGGACACCTAGATGCAATTCTAGGATTCATCTAGATGGTTCCTTAAGACTTGAACTTCAGGATGTACTTACAAGCTTTAATGAACTTTCTTGAGATATAATTTATATACAATAAAATGTACACATTTTAAGTGTCTAGTTCCATGAGTTTGTTCAACTGAAGATGCCCATATCTACCATAATCAAGGTAGAAAATATTTCCATCACCACCAAAAGTTCACTTGTGTCTTTTTCAATTAACAGTCAAGATGATGGAATAAGTGCTACGCTTACTATAGTAATACTCTTGCATAAAACACTCAGAATTGTTGGGTTATGAAGGAATGAGAGTTATGATTATCTTTTAGAAACTCTCCGTGTCCTAAAGTTATTGTGTTGTTTTACATCCCCACCAACAATATATGAGGGTTCCAGTTGCTCCACATCCTCACCATTGCCTTGAATGGTCAGTCTTTCGAATCTTAAATACGCTAATGATTCTGAAGTGGTAAACCATTAGTAGACTCACTTTTTTGAGTCGTTGCAGCCATTCCTCATGTAATAGCTTCCAATAAATACCACTGCCAGGTGAGCTACCTCACCCAAAGGCTACAGAAAAGGCTTCTCAACAACAGAGTATTTCTAAATAGTTTATTAAATTTGTATTAATCATATGGCAAAAAGGGAAAGAAATGGGTTAATTTAAAACTCTAAGGCTAAATTACATATGAACAGAAGGGCCACGCTGAGTCCTTGGTTATGAAATTCTAATTTGTCTTCTCTCTCTCTCTCTCTAAGATGCATTCTGCTTCCTGATGATTGTGTGATTGTAAGTACCAGTGTTGAGGTTGGAGCCAGGGGTCCGTAGACAGAAAGTATCACTGGTTGATAACTCATGTTTTTCCATCAACCAGATGCAAAGGAAAATATACCTGGCCAGCAAGAAATTTCTAATTAACCCATTAGCCAACCATGGATTTTATTTGTATTTCTTCCACAGAGCACATGTGGAGTTGTCAAAGGCATAATCATGATTTGGTCTTCCTATTCATTTTTATCTATAATAAGAGTGATGTTTCTTCCATCATCTTGACTGTTTATTCTATTTACCTTTCATAACTTACACATTACTATCTTACTTCCACTTCATATTTAACTTATGTGTCATAAGTTTTACCTGTGCTTCACAGGCTACTTTTTTTAATCATTATATGGATTCAACACATACTAGGAGATTTACCTGTTTGTAAGCTTCCAGTTTACATATTATCTATGCTTATCATCCTAATAAGTTTCTTATTCTCTGCAGTGTATTGAATATACTCAAAGACCATACTATATTCATTATACATTTGTGCCTGCACAGTCAGTACTTAAAAAGAGACTCACTAAGTTTTTAATCCAAGGAAGAGTCCATTGATGGAAGGAAAAATTTGGCCCTCTTGAAAAAGCATGCTGGAATGCCCTTAAGATGCACATGACATTCATGGAATTTTCTTCCCAAAGTACCTATGGTCAATTACTTGCTCAACTCTATATTAAGGAAAAGAGTTATAACCAAACATGTTGAGGGCCACTAGAATCAGGTTCTGAGCTAATATAATGCAAGCGGATCAAAATGCCAATTAGAGAGTTCATGGAGGACAAGCAACTAATGAGGTGTGTCAATGGTTATCTTCTGTCTCACCCACATTCCGTGTCGACCAGAAGCAGTAGAACTAATAGAATAATAGAATGACCTATCCAAAGCCCAGTTAAGACATAATCTCATGTGCAGCACCTCATGGGTTTGAAAAACTGTATCCTCTAGGAGGCAATATATAAACTAAGCCAGTAGCCATTATATGGTGATTTATTCAAGGATACTTGAATATGAAAAACGAAGGATGAAAGATTGGTATTTATCATCTCATTTCTAACAATCCCCATGAGGAATTTACATTTCTTATCCCTGAATCACTAGGATCTGATACATTAAAGGTCCTGATTTTCACACTAGAAACAAAGCAACCTACCAGGGGATTCAATAAGGGTACCCCTGTACTAATAATTTAAGTAGCACCTGCTCTGAGAGCAAAGTCAAAGAAACAAATATCTATAGTTAGGAAAGACTGCTCTCCTACAACAGGCAAACGTAGAAGCATGCAAGGAACTGAAGAAATTAACTGAGACATCTCTCTTTGCTTCCAAGTGCGGTGATAATGGTGAACGTGCATCTGCCGCAAACTCAGCCCAGTGAGGCTCGGGCTGCTCAGGAAGGTCTGGATTACCTTCCCAGGCACAAAGCTGAAATGAGCTGAAGTGTGGTCCAAAGTGGGGAAATCCAGCAAGAGACATGAAAGAACAAAAGAGAAATATTAGTCATGGACCAAGCAGGCATCTTATTCCACTAAACACTGGATATCAAACTTTTTGTACCCACTATCTTGAAGAAGTGATAACATGGGTCTTACTATAAGGCACAAACCACTTTCAGTAATACAAGACATGACTTAACACTAAATGGGTCTTATGGCTGGTCTCACATCCTATTAACTTCATCTTTGATTCCAAAAGACTATTTTTTAAAAAATAATAATTTTGGCTGGATGCAGCGATGCACCCCTGGAGTTGCACTGGTTATAGAGGCTGAGGTAGGAGGATCACAAATTTGAGGCCAGCCTCAGCAACTTAGCAAAACCCTGTCACAAAATAAAATAAAAAGCGCTGGGGGTGTAAATCAGTGTTAGAGCCCTTGCCTAGCCTACACCAGACCCTAGTTTCAATGCCCATGACTGGGAAAAAAAAAAATCTGTAGGCTTTGGCTTGCTCTACATTTTTCTCTCAAACTAAGGATACTTCAACACTGAAATGTAAGGATTGGACCCAGTTGAAACTCACTAGCAAAAGGCAAATACAGATCAGAAGGGCTCAGAAAGGTGTCTGTGTGTCTGTGTGTCTGTGTGTCTGTGGGCGTTGGTGGGATTGATGCTGCTGAGAAAATACTTAATAAAGAAAGATGGGAATCTATAGATAAATGACCTCCTGTTTTCGTCCTTTGGTGGTCAATTTTAAGAATCATTTGACTAGTTCCCATGTCTTAGAAGGAATTGATCCCTTCCATGGCAGTGACCTTGATAACTTGCACAAGAATTGATTTTTTTATTCCATCCACATTTTATTTTTTTCTAATCCCTTATTTTTGATCCCTGCAATTATCACCCTGAAATCTGCTTTTCCCAGAGGGGACTAGATGAAGGCAAATCACTTCTCTGTCACCATCTCATGTGTGATGGTGAGAAAATTACTTAACTTCTTGTCTCACCTGCCTGAACTATGTAATGGTAAACTAATGGCACGTGATAGTTATGAGGATTAAGAGAAAGAGCAGTGACTGGCACATAATAGAAAAATCAATATTAGTGACTGTGGTTCTTCTTTTTATTATCAAACTTTCCTTGGATCACAAAACCAGAGGCTTGTAGCTCATTTAGGGAAAATTCAATGGTGCTTAAATAAAATAGTCTAAAATGGAAACAGATGATGACACACTGTTTTTGCTTAATTTTTTTTGTTGTTTGTTTTCTTCTTCAATTTGTAAAGCTTCTTAAAATTCTAGGGACTTTAGTGGTATCCCACATTTATACACACTTTAAGAGACATACACAAAGTTGAAATTTTCAACAGCTTTAACTCTTAAAAGTATATAAAATTAGTAGTATAAGCCTTAAGCCCTATTCTTTATTCAGTTTGAGCACAGTGAAAATCTTAATACAAATTTACCTTTTAAAAAAATTTGTATACATTATACCTGTCAGTAAGCAAGGGTAATTTTCAGGAAGACTTATTTAAGCATGGGATGACTCTGGTTTCAATGTGTCCCGCAAAACTCATGTGTTGGAACCTTAATTCTCAGTGAATCAGAGTTGGAAGTTGGATCCTAAGGGGAGGAGCTTAGGTCAGGAGTGCTCTATCCTCATGCATGGATTAATGCTACTCTCTTTTAACGAAATAATGTAATATATAGAGAGATAGATAGATTCTGAACATTAGATTTAAAATTGTCTTAAATACATATTTTTCAATTTAGTTTTAGTACCTAAATAATTTGCTGGATGGTGCTATTAAGCTTTGAAGTTATGATCATATTGAATTTTTATTTCTGATTAATGAATATATAGTCACATTTAATTGATTAGAAACATTCAATTTACCTAAAATGAAATACTACAAAGGAAATTGTTGGTTTTTCCAGTGTTTCTCATAATTTATAATTGCATAAAGTTTATTTGGGATTTTTTTTAATCTGTGTTCTACTTAGGGAAATATGTAACTATATGTAACTATCATTTAATAGTAATTAAAATTAACTATTCATCAAATTATTGCTGAATGATAATTATACATCAATTCTTCACTTAGAAAAATCTGTGTTTCCAACCATACTGTCTTTATACTGACCCAGGAGTTGAATCATAGAGAAATAGGTTAAAGTTTTCTGGTGTAAATACTTTCTAAATAGAAAGTATTATTTTACGTTAAAAACATTCACGTACTCAGTATGAAAAAAACTTGATTCAATGTTAGTAAATGTGATGACACTTGATATATGGGCTGGGAGTTTAACTAGTAAAATCTGCAAAATTATACTATAACAATAATTTGCATAAAAAGCATTGGGAAGTATTTTCTAAACATGAAGATACAGAGCAATAGTTTCAGAAACAAATTTCAGAAAATTGATATTTGAAAATGTCTCTAAATAGAAAAGATTTAAGGGGAAAAGCACAAAAGTGATTGGTTTAAATATATGAAGATTAATTTTCTCTGTCATAGAACTGTGTAGAATAGAGTTGTGCCATCTGGAAAGTTATTTCCACTTTCATTCTGACCTTAGCATCCTCTAAAGCAGAATTTGTCATACTGTTTCATTTGTAAATAAAGTTTTATTGGAACACAGGAGTGAGTCGGTGCTCATGGGAGAGGGTTCCTAAGTTGGGTGTTATGAAATAAGTCTGGCTTCTGTAGTTGCCGCCTTCACCAGCCTCGTGCCCTTTTTCCAGGCTGAGATGTAGCACCCAGATGTCAGGGCCCTGCCTTCGCACTTCCCAGACTGTAGAAGAGAGAGTGAGCCAAAGGAATTTCTTCTTTATAAACCACCCAGTTTGCTATTCTATCAAAGCAACAGAAAACGGACTCAAGCAGTTACACTGGGTATCAAGGCCAGGAGAGAACTAAGCAGTTAATGTAGGCTGAGATGATTACAAAAATTCTAAATTTCATATGGTATATTAAAGGACTTCAAATGATCAAAGTAATCCTGAGAAAGAAGAACAAAGCTATAGAACTCAACCTTCCTGATTTCAATACACCTTACAAAGTTACAGTAGTCAACCTGAGGAAACACCGCCTTAAAACAGACATGTAAATCAATGGAATTGACTATCAAGCCCAGCAATAAAGACTCGCAAATATCAAATGATCTTCAACATGGACTCTGAGTAGACCGTGGGAAAGCGTGGTTTCCCAGCAAGCGGAGTGAGGAAACTTCACAACCACCTGCAAAAGAAAGGTGGGGGACACTTATGTTACATCATATACAAAAATTAACTGAAATGTATTAAAAACCAAAATGTAACACCTAAAATTATAAAAAGTCTAAGGGAAAGTAAGGAAGAAATTTTCATGACGTTGGTGTGGATGGTATTTCATGCATATGACCCCAAAAGCACAGGCCGTGACAGCAAAAGTAACCAGTCAGGACTCCATCGTGAGTAAAAACCTCTGTACACAAAGGAAGCTGTCAATCAGTGAAAAGCAACTTATGGCATGAGAGGGAATTATCTGATAAGGGATTAGCAACCAGAAAAAATAAAGAATCCCCATAACCCAACAAAAAAAAATTAAAAAAATAATGAACAACTTTAAAAAAAATCCCCAAAGAGGATATATAAAGAAGTAACACAAGAAAAGATTTTCAACATCAGTAATCATCAGGAAATGCAAATTAAAAGCATGCTTCACCCCTATTAGGATGGCCACTATCAAAACCATGGAAAAATAATAAGCATTGGTGAGAATGTGGAGCAACTGGCATCCTTGTGCACTTATTTTGGGAATCTAAAATAGTAAGCTCTGTGAAAAACAGAACAGCTGTTGCTTAAGGAATTAAAAGGAGAACTACCATATGTTCCAACAATACCACTTCTGAGTATATATCAAAATAAATTGAAGATAGGGTCTTGAAGAGATATTTATTTATTCACCTATGTTCATAATAGCACTATTCATAAGAGCCAAGAAATGGAAGCAACCCAATGTCTACCTCTGGATGGATGCATAATGAAAATGTGGTACATGTACAAGGGAATATTACTTAGCCTTAAAAAAGAAGAAAATCAATTAAGGAAACAATGCAGATTACAGCAAAAGTATGTTTTCCTCTTTCTCTGTGTCTTGTGATTAAAGAACCAGGAGTACTGTTTCCCAACCAGGTGGGTGGTGCAAGGGAATTCGTTAAAATTCAATAACAAAATCATAGAGGCACAGAAATTTTAGGTGCTTTGAATATAGGATAAAATAGAATACATCTAAGTCTACACAGTACTCCTGCAGTGTCAGTTCAATTCAGAAGGGAGAAGTGACACATGCAGAAAAAGAGAGAAAAACGACAAAAAAAAAATGGAATGGGGGCTAGAGTGGTGGTCCAGAGATATTGTGCTTGCCTGGCATGCATGAGGACCTGGTGAACCTTAACACCACATACACAACTAAGTGTTGGAGCTACAAAATCCAGATGAAAACCTAAATAATACTGATGCTCTCTTTCTCTCTCTCTCTCTCTCCCTAGGAGAACCTATGGAAGCTTCTAATCTTAAATGAACCACAGTCTGCATGGTGAGTTAATGTTTAAAAAGCACTTTGTGTTTCTTGGCTGGTGAGCTGAGAGCTAATGTGGAATTCTATCTTGGTGACTTTTTGCCGTGGAGCCCAAGAGATCATTATCAAACATTATAGACTGTTCCTGCAAGTGTTTGCCATGAGGCTTAGAGCAAAAATGGAAGAGCGTGACTGAGGTGGGCACAAAAAGGATCGCACCCGGGGGCACTCATGCCAGGGATTTTGAGCAGAATGCAGCTCACTTTTCCTTTAGGTCTGACACCTCATGGAATCGAAAGGGATAGCACAGAAGCTGAAAAGGTGGGGGCATTTGCAGTTGTGTTCTGATCCTAGTAAAACCACATTCATGGGTGATGGAGTTTGGAATATCTAGGGAGGTTTAGTTGCTCTGCATTAGGAGTGGAATTCTCAGAAGGTTCCTGAGATCAAGGCACCTAGCACAGATCTGCATGTGTCGAGCAATAGGATAGGTGAAGTTGTTCTCTCGAGAATGATTGCCACCTGACACAATTCCAAATGCCCACCAGAGCCAAATGCTGGTCACTGGAACTTCACATTTAGAACTGCACCAGCCCCACCCTGGGAGTGCATTTATCTTGTTTGTCTAGACACACGTCCAATGGTCGCTATTTCCCAATCTGTCCTACCTTATCCTGCTGAGAAGATATTACAACCAGCCTTAGTTGCAAGCCATTCAAGCCGGAAGCTTAGTGAACAATTCAAAGTTGGTGGGTTAAACAACCTCCAGTCTCTCTAAGTGGTACAACCCAAGGGACAATTGAAAAAGGAGCATTGTGTCATAGGTGGTGAACATCCATCCTTGGCAACAGCTTTTCCCATCTGAGCAGAGCCAATCCCTTCATTTTTCATTAAGAATATCTTTTTTCCTTTATCCGTTGCAAGTGTGTGTTTGTATATGTGCACATGTGAATGTGATTGTGCATTCTTGCTGTGCTGATTGGTTGGTGCATATCTCTCTCTCTCCCTTTCTCTCTCTCTCTTTCTCCCCACCTGTCTACCTAGGTTTTTTTTTCCTCTTTATTTTTATCATTTCTTTCTTCACCCATTCATTATTTCACAGTTTTTTGACTTTTGGGGTGTTAGGATTTTGTATTTGTTTTGGCTTGATTTTTGTTTGTGCTGTTATTTTTTTGTTGCTCTTATTATTCCTTCTCAAATAGCCAAATTATCTTGTTCTTTCTTTGTCTCACTCATTCTTATAGTTATTTTTTTGATCCTCCTTCTTTATAGCAGGCACTTGCTATATCTCTCCTGCTTTCCCTCTACCCGATCTTTTTAAAGAGAGAGAGAAAGATATTTAATTTTTTGAAATTTTTTCATCTTGATTTTGTTTTTCCTCCACTTAGCTGTGTGTATGGTGCTGGGGATTTAACGTGGGTTCTTACACATGCCAGATAAGCACTCTACTACTTAGCCACCTCTCCAGAAGCCTCTTTGAAACTTTCTTTGGCCTTTCTACCCATTTCTTTTCTTTCTTTCTTTCTTTTTTCATTTTCATACCTTTTAATGAACTATTATTTTACTATCTTTTAGAACTGGTTTACATAATTGCTTTCTCCACCATTCATGTTGCTGCAGTAATTCACACTGGCATGTGTAGTTGATATCTGTAGTATGCTTCAACGCTGGATCTAGTTCATAGCTGTTTATATTACTCTTGTTAAGTACCGATCACATGATTCCTCTTTTGCAGTAATTAATGTCACAGTAAATACTGGGAATTTATTTAAATGCTGTATATACGTCACAATTGTTGTTTCTATTGCTTATTTCTCCTTTTTCAAAGATGGACTAGGAAGTGATTGGAACACTAAAAATTTAAAAGGTGAAATATTTGCTGCTGACCTACACCCACAATTGAGGCAAGTGATAGCTCACCTTACTCCACACTTTAACCACTAAGGAACTCACAGATCCAATGCAATCCTCATCAATGACATTTTTCACTAAACAAGAAAATAAAGTCCTAAACTTCATGTGGAAAAATAAAAGACTCAGAATAGCCAAAGCAATCCTGCACAACATGAGAAATACTGAAGGTATCACAGCACCTGGTCTCAAATTATGCTACAGAGCTATAGTAACAAAAATAGCATAGTATTGGCATAAAAACAGATATAAAGATCAGTAGAATAGATCAGATGAGACAGAAACAAATCCACATAAATACAGTCATCTGATCCTTAACAAATTTACCAGAAATATATGGTGGAGAAAAGATAGCTTTTTTAAAAAAATAGATATTGGAGAACTGTATATCAATATGTAGAAGAATGAAACTAGATTCCCATCATTCACCAGGCACAAAAATCAACTCAATGTATGTCAAAGACCCAGAAATTAGACCAGAAAAAGCAAAAATGCTAGAATAGAACAGAGGAGCAACACTAATATATTGGCATAGCCCCTTATTTCATCAACAAAACCCCTAAAACTCAAGAAATAAAATCAAGCATCAACAAATAGGATGGAATCAAATTAAAAACTTCTATCTAGCAAACAAAATGATTAAGAGTGGAAAGATAGAGCCAACTGGTATAAAATCTTTACTAGCTATTTTTCTAACAGGGGATTAGTATCTGGAATATAAAAAGAACTCAAAACTCTTAACACCAAATAACCTAATTAATAAATGGACAAACAATCTAAATGGACATTTATCAAAAGAAGAAATCAAAATGGCCAAGAAATATATGAAAAAATGTTCAATATTCTTAGCAAACAGAGAGTAGAAATTAAATTTAGAATTAGATTTCATCTAATCCTGATTAGAATGGCAATCAAGAATACAACTAATAATTGATGGTGAGACTGTAGGAGAAGGTGTACTCATTCATTGTTGATAGGACTGAACATTAGTAAAACCACTTGGCAAAATAGTTTGGAGATTCCTCAAAATTAGGAATGGAATCTGCATATAATCCAGCTATCTCACTCCTTGGTAATTAGCCAAAAGAACTAAAATAGACATACTACATTGATATATGCATACCAAAGTTCATAGTAGCACAATTCACAATAATCAAGTTATAGAACATTCCTAGGTGCTTATCAACAGATGGGTGAATAAAGAAAATGTGGTATGTATATACAATCGATTTTTACTCAGCTATAATGAAGAATTAAATGATTTTGTTATCTGGTAAAAGGACTGAACTGGAGAATACCATTCTAAGTGAACTAAGTCAGACTCAAATTCAAGGGTTGAATGTTTTCTGTCATATGCAGAAGCTACAGAGAAATAAAGAATTTGCAAAAAGAAAGAGAGAGACAGGATATCATGAAAATAGAAGGAAGAACAGTGGAATAGAAAGGGATTGTGGATGAGGGAGGAATGGGAAAAAGAAGGAATTGTACAATTAATTTAACCAAATTATGCTATGTTCATGTATGAATATATCACAATGAAATCTACTTTTATGTATAACTATAACGCACTTATTAAAATAATAATTACATAAAATGAACAGAAGGATGATCAATAGATCAGATGAAGAAGATCGGGGAGAGAAAGGAGGGGAAAGAAAGGTCAAGTACTGGGTATTAAAATAGAACAAATTATATTACATACATTTTTGAAAATGTTAAAACGATCCCCGTTATTATGTATAACTGTAATGTACTAATAAAAATATTTAAAAAGAAAGAAATATGTCACATGCTACAATGTGAGCAAATGTTCAGGACATTATGGTAACTGAAATAAGCTAATAACATAAAGACAAATACTATTTAATTCCATTTATACGAGTTATCAAAAGTAGTCAAACTCATGAATGTAGAATAGTGGTTTCAGAGGATAGGGATGGGAGAAAGTGGGAAACAGCTTTTGAGCAGGTGGAGATTTTTAGGGGAAATTATTGGCATGTGTTGCACAACAGTGACCATGATTGACAATACTGCATACTGGAAAATTGTTACGATAAATTTTGTATGACGTTTCTTTTTACATGATGAGAAGTAGATTGAACTGGATAAAGATCAAACAGAAAGCGTGTTTCTTATGAAATACAAACATTTAAATTGGGTTGGGTTCGTATAATTAAATCTGAACTCTATGTAACAAAGACCTGAGTGGTATACTGTCATTGAGATGGGTAAGGAGGGGAGCCTCAGAGCCAACGTAGAGAAAAAACTGAACTTAGAAAGTACTCTTATTAGGGCTAAGAAGAGAAAATAATTTGATAAAATGACTGAGGGGTTAAGTCTTGCTAGTAGAGAAAGGTGAACAGTTATCTAAGATTAGGAAGAGTGGAAAGAAAGTCTACTTGGGACATAGAAAAAGGAGAAGCAAATTGTTGGAAGAGATTAATTAACTAATTCATTATTAATTCACTCATTTACATTGAAGTAAAACATGCATATTTAAATACATGAAGTGCATTAATATTAAGTGATTTCTCACATTTATATACATACTTGAGGTATTACCCTTATCAATGTAGAATATTCCCAGCACATCATAAGATTTCTACATGTCCATTTCCACTTGTAGTCATCCTTTTCGCTGAATTTTGAATTGTGCCATTTTCACCTTTCTTTGATTAAGCAAATATCCCCTAAGTAAACAATAGTGCCAGATAGACAGGAAAGGAATAGAGGCAGTTGTGTTCTTCTCATCAAATAGTTATTCCTAGTCTAGAGCTAGTGTAGAACTTCTTATTTAGCTATACATAAAGGTCACCTGAGACTACTGTTTAAAATGCATGAGTGGTGGAAACCTCTCCCCAAATTTTAATTGAGCACCATAGGTGGGGCCCTGGAATAACACTATTAGGAAATGGTCCAGCTTACTTTGCAGCAGACAGTGTGGCAGGATCACACCGGGTATTACAGCCCCGTTGAGGAAAACAATAAGGCCTGTGGTCCATGCTGAAGAATCTGGTTATAGTCCTATTGGTTTTGGAAGGTACTAGAGAATTACAAAAGAATGGAAAAGTCACCAATTACGTATTTGGAGATGACTGTGGAGCCAGACTGGAAAAAGGATGGATTTAGAGAAGGAAAACTGACCACAAGGAGGTCAATTGCACAAAGGCTGTTGTTGCTGTGATTCACATGGGACAAGAAAAGGTCTGGAGAGAAGGCAGACTCAGAAGGCATTCACGAGGTACATGCTTTTACAAGAATACAAATGATTAATTCTACTATCAAATATATCTAAAAAGAACAAGGGGTGGAAGGAAGGGAGGAGAAGGGAAAATGCTGGAACAAGTTAAAACAAGGTGCACTCTAAGCTCTTATAGGAATGCCATTGCGTATACTATTATCACGTATATGAAAATGTTCTTCATAGGTATAAGAATTATGTCACTATACTTGGGTCTATTAGGAAAAATATATGACCTGGAAAGAGAGGCAAGGGACCAGGTCCAGGAGAGAGAGTGATGGGGGAAGATATTGACCAAATTATTTTCTTGTATTGTGTACATCTATGAATATGGGACAACAAATCCCACCATTATGTACAATTACAATTCACCAATAAATACCAAAGAATGGGGGCTGGAGCAGCACCACAGCGGTTACGGCGCTTCCTGGCATGCGTGAGTATGCGAGTTCAAACCCCAGCACCAAGTACACAAAAACAAAATCTTGGAGCAATGAAAGCTGAAGGAAAAACTGAATAAAATTTATTCTCTCTCTCTCTCTGTAACTGTCCCTCTCTCTTTAAGAAAAAAATACCAAAGAACAACAAGGGATGATAGGAAGGGAGGAGAAGGGGAAATGTTGGAACTGAAATAAAGCAAGGTACAGTCCAAGCATTTATGTCACTATATATGCTACAGTCATATATATAAAAATGTTCTTCATAGGTATAAGAATTATGTCTCTGTACTTGGATTTTTTAGGAAAAATATAGGACCCAGAAGAAAGGCAAATGATGAGGGATGGGAGAAGGGAAGCAGAGGGGCACGGAGGTGGAGGAGAGCAGATATTGAACAAATTGTATTGCTGAATTGTGTGCATCTAGGAATATGTGACAACTAATCCCATCATTATGTACAACTATAATGCACTAATAAAAAATAAAAATAAATTAAATAAAATAAAAAAGAGGTACCCTCAAAATCCTTCTGAACATATATGTGCAGGTCTATGTGGGCGAGGTGGAGACAGGCAGGGAAGACAGAGTATAGGTAAATAGTTGATAACATAGATGAATGATTTAGGAGAGCTCTTGAAACCACCTTGACCTCATAACTACCAACCACACTGCACACTATGCCAGACTCTCAAAGATCCAGCCAGCCTTGGTGGCTTTCAGGAACTCAGTCCCAAGAACACCATTCCTTCTGGGGACTTAATTGGTGTTTTCTCAACTAAGAGCAAAATACTACTTGTTGGAATAAAATAAAATAACACAAAACAGAGTTCCTTGTGCTTGAGTTTGTGCAGCATGCCTGAGGGAGGGGTTGGATGAAGATTAGCTGCTGCCAAGTATTCTTTCCAGCTTGTCTTGTCAAAGAAATTTTAGTTCTAGCAGTGAGGAGGTGATACAGATGGGATGTGACAAGCAGAGGCTGTCTCAGTTCCTGATGTCCAATGTATCAGCTTCTTAGGACAGCTATGGAGATTAAGAACCAACCTGTGGATAAGAATCCAATCAATGGTCACTTTTTTTAATACTGTGAAAATGCCAAATAAAGATTCAGTGGAACATGGTAGCTCATTACAGATTACTACAGACTTTCTTATAAACCATCTAATTAGATTCTTGCAACAATCTCAAAGTAGAAAAATGAAAATGTTGATCTTCCTTAAGCAGATGAAGACACTTGGATGTATGAATCTGAAGTGTGCAGCCCAGGGCCTGTGCATAAGTGTGCTGCTGGAACCAGGGCACAATCACTGAATATAAGACCAGAAGCAGTGCTGTACAGTGGTGCACACCTGTAATCCCAGCAATTTAGGAACTTGAGGCAGGAGGATCAAAAATTCAAGCCTGCCTCAGCAATTTAGTGAGAACACTGTCTCAAAATGAAAAGTAAAAAGGACAGGGGCTGTGACTCAATGGTAAAGTTCTCCTGGGTTCAATCAAGTAATGAAGACAAAAAAAAGATCTGAGTTATTTTCACAACACTGAGCAATTTCCCAAGGATCAAGGGTGATCTGATTGATCACATCTGAACCACTTTTTACTTATTTTGAAAAAGCAGCATCTCTCCACTGTGTATTTGCAATGTCACAGGGACCCTCATCCTAAGGGTGCATCAGAATAAGATTACAACAGAGCCAAGGGATGCACACCATCATTTCCCCCACCTGTGTACAGGTATACATGTCTCCAAGGTGCCATGAACAGGACAGGGCAGTTGAATGACGTGACCCACTTTTTTCTTTGTAACTGTATTAATGGTAGGGGCATAACAACAAAAATAAAGGAGGATCTGGATAAGATTTATTTTTTATATAGGAATCCTTTTCTTCCAATTCCTAACTTGCACTTTACACTTGAATTGGAAAAAGGGATGAATGTACCACTTCTTGAAAAATGTTTCCTGTTTCAGATATATAGCTGCCATCGCTGTCAGCATTTGGCTTTGCCATCTGTCGCTTGTCACAGAAATTCAAAACTCTTCTATGTGAACCTTGCTTAACTGCAATTCACTTAAAACAATTCTAAATATGAAGGATTATTTAATTTAGCAGCACACTCAGCGTATGGGCCAGAAAATTTCAAAATAAAAAAAAAATGGAGAACTGATATTACGCCTGCCATCTTGATGCTGCTTAGTTTTCTTACTATATGATTTTGGGTAAACTCCAGAAATGAGCAAATGTTTAAGTAAAAAAGAAATCATTACTGAAACAGCATGCTGATACTCTAACATCTAAAAATTAAACAAGCCATTAGGCATAGATGGTCTCATCATGAACATACCAGTCATGGCTGTGAACATGGTAGGACAGCAGCAGATTCAGGTATTGCTTCCCGTGGTGAACAGGAGCTGCTGGAACAGATGCAGTTGCACACTCTGGGGGTCATCTTGTCTGGAAATTGGAGCTTTGATCTGAAAGGGTGGCAATGGACCTCAGGGATACCCAAGAAGGCAAAAGTTGGAAGAGGTAAAGGAATCCAGGAGAGGCACAGATGCTTGAATGAGCAGCTTTTATATGAAGGCCCCTGGTAGACAAGCAGAACATAGTGACAGGGAAATCAGGAATAGAATTATCCAAAAAGAATAAAGAATTTCTCCAAATCTTGTTTTCCTTCTTAAATTTTTTTTCCGGGGACAAAGTAAAAAATAATTTTCTCTCTTTGCACTTCCTCTATACACCGGTTGTTTGCTGGGTGTTTGCATGTGGCTTGGCTATCTTTTCATAGAGGGACTATGTTGATACCCAAAGCTGCTCTTCTGGGCATGTTCTAGTTAGAATTACTTTTATACTTTGTTACATTCTTTAACAAATCATATATCTTATCTGAATGCAAAGCTAAGACTATTGGAGCTCTACTAAGAAAACTTTCAAGCACAATATAATAGGATATTAAATATTGATTCCAGGTGATGACAATATGATAGTTATTTCTGATAGAACTTTGCTAAAATTTGTGCCTGGTGGATTTTTACTAATTGAAGTTGAATCATGGTTAGTGAATTTAAACCTGCTAGCCTACCATTTCTCTGAACTAGGATATTTCAATAATCAGCAATTAATCCATTCTAATGGTTTCCTATCCTTTTCTTTCCCAATCTAAACACTTAGCCATATATTTGCCACTCAGTATGCAAACAAATATTGAGATTCAGTCTCAGGAGTTCTCCAAACATTCTTCCAATTCAAACCATGTGGAGCCAAGATCAGCCTCGGCATCAGCATCCAGAACTCTGCTCCCTCGTCAAACTGTTACCACTTTGCAAACACCCTGTGTCTTCAGCCTTCCTCCCTAGCACTCGTTGCATGCACTCTCTCCCCAAATTCATCTTTGCATATCATGTATATGAGTCCACTTGTGCATATAACCATGTACTGTGCAAATGGTATTTACGCACTCATGCAATTTCTTTACATGCCCATGTATTCTGCCCCCTCATCCCTATCTAAATTTCTCATCTCTTTCCAATATGGCATTACCTGCTCTGTTTGGAACTAGATCTTTGGCAATTACAGAAGGTATGTTATTAACTCTGCCCGCTGCTTCATCACCTGCACTCACGGCAAGCCAATTTTAAAAATCTTTGTTCTTGGATACTCTGCTTATTCTAATTAGAGAGCTTATCATAGGACTGCAGCAAAATTCTGCTTTGACAATGATCTTTCCTTCTTACTTCTATAATATAAAGTGAGGAGCAAAATGTGTTGCAGACAACCAACCTCCATGCCTCTTACTATTATTTTTTCTTAGCATATGTTAATTCATTGCATCACTTATACCCAAGACCTTTCCCTGGATCTTCATAAATATATGCATGAAACGGTTTGAGAGAGTTGGACATTGAGGAAAGTGTGATGGCATATAATATCAGTTGTTTTTCAAAAAGGGAACTCAGAGAAAAAAGCTGTGCTGCCTACTTTTCATCCACTTACCTGTTTTATCTAAGAGACCTCTTTTTTCTCATATCTTTCCAACCCACATGTAATTGGATAGGAACCTGACATAGGTAACAAAAGCAGTTGCTGTTGAAGAGCACTTAATTTACAGTGATACAGGCGGCACAAAGGATAAAGGCACTACTGAGGGACAGGAGTCATCTCTTCCAGGCACTTCTAAACCCACAAGTTTGTTAGCTTATGGGCTCTTTTCTAAAGTTAAAAGGAAAAGGAAGAGAAAAGGGCTAGATTTCCTTCCAACTGCGCCTACCTCTGAGTATACTAACTATATTTCATATACCAATTCCTTCTATTAATTTCTCCATCCATCCATTTATTAATTCATTCATTCATCTATTCACTCAACAAATATTAACCAAACCCCACTCAAAGAGTTGTGCTAAATACTTAAGGCACACAGAAAAGCATGTCTGTATTCACAATAAGTTATTGGGGGAACCAGATAAGCACCCTAACAATATGTGATGTGCACTATAATCACTACAACTGAAGCTGGGATTAATTCCCTTTTCAGATCTTAAAAGTTGCCTAATTTTGAAATGTATAAAAAGGTATTCAGTTGTATAGAGTCACCAAAAGAGAATTAATATTAGAAAAAGCTGTAGAGTAGCTAAGTTTTTGAAAAGATGCAAGTAATTATTGGAAGTATTGTCACTGTAGATTATTGCATGACACAGTATATGCCAGGTACACATGTCAGGCATAGTTACTAAAACAATCACTGTGAGCCAATCATTGTAATCACCTTTCCATGGCCAGATGGACTCATAGAATTCAAAAGAAAATCGAGCTGGTAAGAAAGTTGCAAAACTGCAAGAAATAGTAGTCTCACTTAATTGAGCATTGATACAGGATAAAGGAAGTTGGATGAATGAGCAATTTGAACACAAAAATGAGTCGAGTTCGTTTTGTGTTTTGTTTTTGTTTTTCTGTTGTTGAACATCATGGGCATAGGAAAAACTAAGATAACTGATGAAAGAGACCCAGTCTCATACATATAGATATACATATATTGATACATATAAATATATGTATATGTATTTTATAAAATATATTCTTGAGGGTTTTGCCCCTCTGAAAAATAAAACTTCTTGTGAGAGTCAGGAAGTCCTGAAACAAAATTTCCGATTTGATATTTTCTTTTTCAGATAAATACATATATTTGTATATAACATGATTATATATTTAAATTTATTTTACATATGTTATATGTATGTTTATGTATTGATTATCTAAAAAAGAAAAGTTCTTGTTAGCTTCAGGAAGTCCTGAAATAAAGTCTCAAGATTTGATATACATATACACAAACAAATATGAACATATATGAATATATAATATATATATTGATTCAAAGAAATAAAAGATCAAATCTGGAGATTATATTTCAGGAATTCCCTGAGACTCGTAAGAACTTTGTGTGTTTTTTTGTGTGTGCGTGTGTTTTTTTCTTCTTGAGAGGGGGATTGCCTATCTGGTGAAGCAGAACAAACTCTTGAAGAAGCTGTGCCATCAATAATTTTTAATTAACTTTGACAGCAAGAAAAAGTGCAGCAAGAGCTTAAACGGTAGATGTCTTGTTAGGAAACCAAGGGTGTGCTGAGACACTTGGACTTCCCCGCACCTGAGAGCACCATGAAAAGACAAGAGAATATTTGGGACATTGAGAAAAAGCTAAGCTTAAGAAATAAGTGAAAACCATAAAAGTATTAGCTTATATTTTTCTTCATATTCTTATTTATGTTTATGCCAGCCTTGCTTAATACTGAATCTAGCTTTGAACACGTTTAGAGTAGTTCAATGAAGACCTTCAGTTTTTGCTTCAGGTGTGCAAACTCATTCTCCCTGGATATACTTATTTTGCCGGACATCTGGAAATTAGTTTGCCTTGTGACCTAAGTTCTCCAAGTGGGATAATAAAACCAATTGATTTTCAGTTAGTCTCTCTTTTTGTTGTTGTTGTTGTTGTTGTTGTTAACTTGTTAAGACAATAATGAAGACTTCCAGCTCTTTTCATGGTGACCAAAGACCTGAAGCTTTCAAAAGGCTTCAAAGAAAGAAATGGTACAATTCTAATTTGCCTTTTAAGAAGATTATACTGGTATGCAAAGCAGATTGGAGGACAGCCACCATGGAAACAAGAAGATGCATTTAAAAAGCTACTCTATCAATGGCAAGTAAGAAATACCTATGATTCCTAATGACAATACTATCTAACATTGTAAAAAGATGTAAGGGCAAGGATATAAGATAAAAGGAAATCAAAAAACTGAGGTGTCCTGATGGATGGGATCTCTGTTGTGATCTTGAAGTTCTTTAGTGTGGAAACAAAACTTGGTTTGAAGAGAAATACTTGGAACCAGGAAGAAGATACTTCAGTGAACGAGGTAGGACAATAAAGATTTGCTGGATGACAGGACAAGAAAGAAAAGGAGCAGTGGATTCAAAGTGGCATGGACCTGATTGTGACGTAATTGCATTTTATATTTATTTTTTAATATCAAACTGAATGCGTAATGGTTTTACAGCAAAATGGACAGGAGAAAGACAAAGTTTACCTGTAAACCTTTGGGATAAAGGAAAAAATGCAATTTCCCCTTGATTTAAATGAAACAAACATGGCATCTGCAGGGTAACCCTGGGTTTTAATTAGGACACTTAGGTGTAGGGAAAGTATGGCAAGATTAAGATTATAGTGGAGCCTATGGATCCTGTCATGGTTTCTAAAATCCAAATGATCCTTGAGGAAGGTGAGGAGTGGAAAATTTCATCAGATATAGGAAACAAAACAAAAAAATGACCAAAAACATGAGTGCAAAGGAACATTCAATCTTTTAGATTATGTCACAGGTAAGGAAAACTGGAATGTGAGCAAGATGACTATAACCCAACAGCTCTTAAAAGCTATGTGTATCTCCTGATCTCACTAGATTCCACTGAGTGTTAGCAGAGATAGGGTGGCTATAGGGAGTTACTGGGCAGGTGACAGCCATGCTAGGCAATAGTAAAGAGTATGCATCTTGCAAGCACATAGTAAGAAAGACAGCTACAATGGGAGGAGGTAAGAGGCTAGGCATATAGTTAGTGCCCCTTAAGCAGTGTGGGCCTTGGGCATGAGCAGGCTGGTGGGGCACACCATACCTTGGGACTTCCTATGGAGTAGCTGGAGGGACCATACAGTCTACAACTTCTCGGACCAGTAAGAGAGTTTTGTGGGCTTTTGTTTGTTTGTATGTTTGTTTATTTTTTAAGAAACACAGAGAGAATAAATTTTATTTATTTTTTCATCTGTTTTTTGTTTCTCCAACACTTAGTTGTGTATGTGGTACTAGGATTCAAACCCAGGTCTTCTAGCATGGCAATCAAGTGCTGTAATAGCTGAGACACCACCCCAGCCCTGAAGTCCATCTTTTCATGTAGAGAAATCTGGAGTTAATTTCATTACAAGAGAGAAGCTTGAGTAAAAGACTTCAGACTGTATTTGCAGACAAACAACATTAATTTTACTTCAACTGTATAATTATTATAGGGAAGTTAGCAAGGCTCACTGAGTCTATCTGAGCACTCTGACACTAAAAATAAAATCATTCATCTTGTAGTAGCCACCCTAAATGAGCAGATATAAGCATTTATTCTTTATTCCTTTCTTTTTTTTTTTTTTTTGCTTTTTCTTTTCTTTTCTTTTCTTTCTTTCTTTCTTTTTTAAGAAAGGAACAGAATCAACTTTTCATTTACTTTTTCATGTGGCTTTTGTTGCTCTCACAGTTCCCCGTGTATGTGGTGCTGGGATTCAAACCCACATTCTCAGGCATGCGAGGCAAGCACTGCAACCACTGAGCCACCGCAACAGCCCCTGCTTTTGCTTTTCGAATGATCATCCTGTCCCAAAGCTCAAGTCATTTACGAACCTTTTCAAACTTCTCTCACTCTAGTTCCTTATTATCTCGTTCATAACAAGGAGCATCACTGTTGCAGCCTCTCCCTCTGTTCATTATTTCTTTGCTCTTCAAAACTGTCTTCTTTGTAGAAAACCCATGAAGAGTTCTTAGTGTCGGAATTTTAGGTTTTGTTAATGAGAAAGATTTTGCCTTTTCTTCAACTTTGTTTATGCAAGCAAGAACATCATGTTATCTCCAGAGAAAAGTGTCTGATAGTAGCATTGCTCTAATTAGAATTCAATACCTTTGTTATATTAGACTGGAAATATTTGTTGTGGAAAAAAATCAGTGGTTTTTAAAATTATTACTCTTATTATTTGCTCGTCTTGTTTTCTAGTTGTGCCGATGATGTTATTTAAGAGCAAGACCATGCATGAATAACACTTCAGATTTCTTAAAGGATCCATAATAGCAAAATATTTCCTGAAAATACCTATTAAGCACTACTTCTATTATCCAATGTTGCAAAAAGGAAAAATTAAACCTTACAGATAGTTCCACCATTTAACCTCTTTATAAATCGTTCATTTATAAAGATTAATTCACTTATTTTTAATTCTATATGAATAGTCACAGGAATTCCAGAAAAGAAGAACATAAGAATAATTTTTCTTACAAAAATTTATTCTGCCAGAACCTTTCTAAGTGCCAGTGAAATAGATATGTAAATATAATTTGAAAAGTAATTATAAACTAGCATTCATTTCAGCATATAATTTAGAAGTCAAGTGATTAATTGGTTTCACATGATATTCATTTTTAGGTGTAGCAATGTCACTGTCACAGGACACTGAAATTCATTTAAAAGGTCCGTCAAGAACAACTTCTTCCACGTTGCGGTGACTGTGTACAGCTCTGTCGGCAGTCTCTGATGCCATGTGGTGGGATATAACATGCATTGCTCTGACAAAAATGGGAACAATACAATATTTGTTTTCATTCATTTCACGTATGAAACCTTCAAAGAACGAGTTTTCAAACAATAATCACCCAATCATTTTTAGTTAAAAGTGAAAAATCTATTATTAATAAATTAATGTAGTCTAAACTATAATATCAGTTTTCTATTACTTCCCTGAAAAGTTACCATGATTTTCATGGCATAAGATGATACAAATTTATTATCTCATAGTTCTGTAGCAGTTCGGCTTAGCTGGTTTCATGAAGCCCGAAACAGGTTGTGCGTTGAATGACTTCTCATCGGGAGGTTCTGGGAAGAAGCTAGAGCTCCTTGCTGCTGAAGAACTGATCCCTCTTTCATTTCTGGCTGTCAGCTGGGGCCCCTCCTAGAGATCTCTCCCCAGTCTTGGCACATGGGCCCTTGATTCTCAGGGTCAGCAACAGCATGCCAAGTCCTTCTCATGACTGTAGTAACTCTTTTATGGTTTGAATCTGAGGTGTCCCCCAAAAGCTCATGAGTGACAATTTGGGAAGGCTGAGGTGAAATTAGTGGGTTATAAAAGCCTTGACCCAATCAGTGAGCTAATCCCCTTATAAGGATTCATTGGCAACTGTTGGTTGGAAGGGTGTGGCTGGAGGAGGTGGTCGTTGGGACCGTGCCTTTGGGTACATATTCTGTACCTGGCATGGAGTTTCGCTCTCTGTTCTGTGTGCCAATGTGATGCCTTGAGCTCTCTAGAGCCGTTCCTGCCACCATGAAGTTCTGCTTCACCTCTAGGTCTGAGGAACGGAACCAGCCTTCCGTGGACTGAGACCTCTGAAGCTGCTATCTCCTAAATAAACCTTTTCCTCCTAACATTATTCTTGCCAGGAATTTTAATCACAGCATCTAAAAAGCTGACTAAAACAATCTCCGACTTTCCCTTCTGCCAAACCTGTCGTTTACTTCCAGCTGGAAAAAGTTCTCAATTCTTAAGAGTTCCCATGATTATATTGTGTCTACCAAGACATTTCAGGATAATCAATCTTAAGTTTTATAACATTAATTACATTTAAAAGCTTCCCATTTGCCATGGGAAATAGGATATTCACAAATTCCAGGGAAAAAGCATCAATATCTTTGGGGGGATCCTTATTTAGATTTAGATTACCACCCCCACTAAAAATAAGAGGAATGCAAAATTACAAAATAAGAAATCTATGGAAAGCTTATGCACACTCTTTCTCCCTCTCTCCTTCTCTCCCCCTCCCTTATATATACATATATACTTTATTGGAGAAAGATAAAATAAATCAAGATATGTTCAAACTATAGAATATTATATGACCATAAAAATCATGTCTTTAAAATGTATTTAATTAATCAGTGATATGCAAAATATAATTTAAGCAAAGCAAAACAAAGCTAGGACTACTATAAAATCCATTTTTACATATATATGCATATATATTTATGTCTTTATTGTTAACATACATATGTACATGTGTAAACATATCTGTATATATGCATGTGGTATATATAATATTTTTCTATCCTAAACATATCAGAATATTAACATCACGATCTCTAGGTAATGATAGTATATTTCATTCTTCATATTTTTTGTGTTATAACATTTTCTAAAATATCATAATTTTTTAAAAATGCCATCTTAAATAAAAAGAATGATACCATGCAGTTTCTTCTGTAAAATAAAATTTTCTAGCAAAAGAATTCAAAAGATATCACAGAGCGCACAGGGTCAGCTTATTATGAGTGGACCATAGAAGCAGACCTGGTATCCTGAGACAGGCTATGGAGAGCTGAGGACAATTCATACCTTATTGACAGATTGATCACAGAATATGAGTGCAGGATTTTTTCCTCTCTACATTTATATTGGTGCATTATAGCTGTACACATGGTGGAATTTGTGGTTATATATTAATACTTGTACTCAGTGCAACAATATAATTTGTCCAATATCATCCCTCCCCAGTACTTACCCTTGTAATTGAAGGTACATAGAAACATTTTTGCTAAGATACATATAAATATATATATATATACATACACATATAAGTACACATATATGTGTGTATGTGTGTGTATATATATATATATATATAGTACTGAGGATTGAACCCAGGGGTACTCAAACACCTGAGTCATATCCCCTAGTCCTTTTAGACCCCCTAGCCCTTTTTATTTACCTTTTTTTAGATTTTATTTTGAGACAGGGTCTTACTAAATTGCTTGGCCTCCCTATATTGCTGAGGCTGGCTTTGAATCTGCAATCTTCCTGCCTCAGACTCCAAAGCCACTGGAATTACAGGAGTTATATCTTTTACCAATTACATTGAAAGTATTTCTTTCTCTAAACTGCAGGATGAAAGATTGTTGGGCGTTTTTTTGTTTTGTTTTGTGTTTTGGACCTTGATTCTACACATCCATCATAAAGAACTCTGAGGCAGGTTGCGCCTCATCTTCCCTGGAGTTGTCTCAAGCGGCCATACGGTTTTCCAAGATACTTACATCACCAGCTGCCTTGAAGCAACCTCATGCGCCTTCTTCAGTGAGGGACAAACCAAACTAAAGAAGCAGCAATCCTTCCTTTACCCTGGATTTGATAACTCTATGCTGATTTGGAAGATAGAACTACAGCCCTTAAACAGTAACAGAAAAAGTACCCTGCTCTTCATGCATGTCCTATGTCAAAAACATTTCAAGAGAATCTCTACAATTAACTTTTTCATAGAACAAAAAATCACTACCAAGGCAGCTGAGCTCAACTGCAAGCCCTGCTCCATGTCTTCATGCTTTGTTAATATCAGGGAGGCTGATATTTTAAGTGGGGAATGCTGACATACATCATTACAAAGGGTTTTTCCCGTCTTGCTGCATTCTTCTGAATTTTACCAAGAAGGTTGTCTTTTCCTTTTGGTCTGAATAGTGCTCTTCTTCTCAGAAAGGGAGACTTAGCATTCCTGCAAGTCTGAATTTGGAAAAATAGGTTTTCAGAGGCTGAGTACTTTTCGGTATGATAGCCGGACCACTTGCCTCAAGGATAAAGGAGAGAAAGCATCAGAAGATTAGATTGTTCCCAAACTTCCCTTAGGAAAACTGGTGCATAACAATTGTATGGGTAAAATTGTCATGTGAGTTTCATTTTTGCTGAGTCAGTTTTCAAGACAGCCAAGCATTACATAGAAATGAATCTCTCATTAAAATGTATTGCCACAAATTTTGAAATGGTACCTAATCACATGCTGCAAACGGTGACCACAGCCTCAGCTGCCTCTGCAGTGGTGGAGAGGACATCTTCTGCAACAAGCTACAGAAATACCTGCTTTGAAATTTGGAGCACAAAGCAAGACTGAAAATAATGTCTATGAACAGAAAAGAGAAAATCCAAAATCAAAGGTCATGGTACGTGAATAGATCTGGTGACACAAATGTCAGATTTTGGTTTTGTAATGTGAAACGTTTGGTGTTGGAAAAGACAAGCCCACAAGCCTTACTGTTAAAGTAACTCTGGCACAATTGAATTATATCCCCAATAACCTACCGGAATGAGATGACCATATATTACTTTGCCTTATCTATTACATTAGATCCTGCAGCTTTACTATCTGGTTTGTTCTTCAGTTTGTGAGGGATGCCATTACCTGCCCAAGTGTGTGCCTCTCACTACCATTTTGATATTAATTAGATCCCAATTCAATTTCAAGTTTGTTCTCCAACACTGCTACTCTCCAACACTTTTGAAACTTACCCTGTTTTTTAACTTGTTGACACAGTGACACAGTCAACCATAAGGGTCAAGTTTTAAGGTCCACATTCAGGATCAAGAGAATGCATTGCTATAATACGTAGCAAAGAGTAATTGGATAATCTTCATGATATACCTGTCTTATTCTAGAACAAGACCTGGAAAAAGGATTATTAATGTCATCTCTTCTTGTAGACCCATGACTCTCATACTTAGTGTGTATAAGGATTACCTGGAAAAACATTCTAAAAATTGCTTCTAGGTCACTCTCTAGACAACCTGCAGCACCACCATGTCCCACCAGAACCCTGAGGTGGCACATGTAGAGTGCAATTTTTGTTGCGGGGGGGCAGGCTGGAGTGGATGACAGGAGTGGGGCTTCAGTCTCCCCATCTGAAATTATGATTCCACAAATTAATGTTTTAACAAAATATCTACATATTACGCAAACAGTATGGGAAAGGATAAAAATGAAGTGAACACTTAATGGTTGGAGGAAGATTAAAACAGCCACAGAAAGTAAATTTGAATATAAAACCTAAAATAGCAGATTGCCCTCACACAGTCTTCTGATGTTTATTCAGTGTCCCATGCGTCTCGTTTCAGAGAGAGCTATGCTGACCAGACAATAGGAATGCTCATTCCCCTTGACAGTCATGTTTCTTTTTTGGCATTCTTGACCATAGTCGATCTCCTGAGGCCATGCAATGTGCATCTGCTCCTTAGAGACGAAGTTGACTGTGGTGGACTGAACAGCTGATACCTGGCCTGGAGTATGCAGGGAAGGAGCAGAGCGTTGACAACAAGAAACATATCAGGATAAGAAAGCCCCTCTGGAGACTGGGGCAGCAGACACCTGGTCAGGGCCACCTTCCACAATGCTACGCTGGAGCCAATTTTCATCTTCCACAGAGGCTTTAAAAAACGTTAGTCATTTTCTTCCATTTTGTAGGTTATCTCTTGACACTCTTGACTATTTCCTTAACTGTACAGTTTAAGGGCATCCCACTCATTAATTCTTGGTTTTAATTATTGTGCTCTGGGAATCTTGTTAAGGAAGAAGGAGCCTACAAAAATATGGTGGACAGCTGATGCTAGTTTTTCTTCTAATAATTGTATGGCTGCTGGTTTAATTCCTAGTTCTTTGATCCATTTTGATTTGATTTTTGTGCAGGGTGAGAAATAATGATCTAATTTTCATTGTCGTCATATGGCTGGGCTGTTTGTCCAGCACTATTGGTTGAACAGGCTATCTTTCCTCCAAGCTATATTTTTGCCCCCTTTGTCAAATATCAAATGGTTAAAGACTTGTGGATTAGTCTCAGTGTCTTCTTTTCTGTCCCATTGGTCTTCCTGAAAATCATGGCCTGTTACCTCTCCAACAGGGGGCTAATGTCCAGAATATACAAAGAACTCAAAAAACTTAACACCAAAACTACAAACACTCCAATCAATAAACGGGCTATGGAATTAAATAGAAATTTATCAACAGAGTAAGTCCAAAAAGTCAAAAGATACAGGAGAAAGTGTTCTACATCACTAGCAATCAGAGAAATGCAAATCAAACTGCACTGAGATCCCACTTCACTCCAGCCACAATGGCAAAAATGAAGAACACAAATAACAACAGATGCTGGAGAGGTGTGGTGAGAAAGGAACACTAACACACTTTTGGTGGAATTGCAAACTAGTACAGCCACTCTGGAAAACAGTAGATACTCCTCAAAGAACTAAGGATAAAACCACTTTTTGACCCAGCTATCCCACTTCTGGGTATGTTCCCAGAAATGCTAGAATCAGCTTTTTATAGAGAGTACATCAATGTGCAGCTCAATTTACAATAGCAAAATTATTGAAACAACCTAGATGCCTTTCAATGGAAGAATGGAAGCAAAAACGGTGGTATAGATATACAATGACGTTCTACTCAGCTATTACAAAAGATGATACCATGGCTTTTGCAGGTAAATGGATGGAAATGGAAAAAATCATGCTGAGTGAAACAAGCCAAACCCAGAGATTTAAGGGTCAAATGTTTCTCTCATGTGTGGTAGGTAGAATAAAACCTAAGATAGAATGAAAGTTAGTCACATTTATTTAGTAGACCCTCCAAATCTGAAATAACACATAAGCTGAGGGGAGGCTATGAAGATGGGAGAGGAAAGAGGGAGGGAAAAACAGGGGGAGTTCAATACTGTACAGTACAGTTGACTCCCATGAGAACCCCAAATGCACCCAGGCAGGTGTATAGATCTAGTAACTTCAGCATTTAAATTAAATGTATGTGGTCATTTACATCTGTAACATGGGGGAACTACAGAGGAGTCATGAGTCAGGGAGTAGGGGAAGCAGGGGATATCCTGGACACAGATCAGGGTTAAGCAACTCTGTCCATAGGTATGCATGTATGTTCATGAACCAATGAATCCCTTCATTAAGAAAGACAATGCTGAACCAATTAAAAAAATTAAGTGAATGAGTGGTGTTTTCTCATCTGAGAACGGTTAAAGGCAAAGGCCATGTCTTATCCATCTTTTTGTCTTCAAAACCTAGCACAGTTTTCAATAACTAAGTGTTGAATAAATAAATAAAGACTGGGTAAAGAAATAAAAGCTCAAAGAAGACAATGTGATAGAGAGAGTGCTAGAAACAAATGACCTCACCCCCACCCCACCCTGATTTTCCCCAGACTAAATGCTTCTGTGTATTACTCTTCAGTTGTTTCTAGTGACATAATACCCCGAGTTTACAAAAAGAAAGAAAGAAAGAAAAAGGGGTCGTTTGGTTTATATCATGTAGAAATCCTTGCATATGTATATATTTATTGTTTTCTAAAATCTCTTTTATTTCTTCTTTAGAAATCCACTGACAAGTTAGTGTTAAAGAGCTAGGAATAGAACTGCTTCCTGAAGTCTAATATATGTTCTATTTGAAAGAACTGCTTCTGGTGTCTGAGAATAATTAACAGCACACTTTAATTTATGAATGTCTGTGCTCAAAGGTCCTCGTCCGTGGGAGGGGTGGAGAGAGAAAGCCTGGGAGACTAATGGAAAACTTTCCCGTCCTTGTGCTCAGCTCTGGTGCGGAATCCAGGCCTGGCACTGAAGAGGCCAGGGGAAAGCTGCCGAGCCCTGTTTTACATATGTGCATTATAAATCGGTAACCTCCATATTTTAGGTCTTAGACAAGCCTCTCTCCCCTCCAGTAAGTATGATTTAAGAATAACAATGTGACATGAACGTTGAGATGAGAGGATACGTGAATAAAGAGAAAGGATGGTGGTGAATAATTAAAAAGGGGGGAATGAGGAGGAGGAGGAGGAGGAAACTGACTCATGGGGGAGCCAAATGAATTCATCTTTTCTTTGTCTTCTCCATGCTCTGTACCTCTCAACTGGGAAAGCAGATGTCTTGATTCTCAAAGGAAATAAAGGTGGCAATTAAATACTGACAAGAAAAATAATAAAAATAAAAAGAAAAGTACAGAGAAGGGAAGACCGCCCCCTTCTTCAACTGCATTCTGTGATCCCACACTCTTCTCATTTATCAACCTGATAAAGGCCGGAGGACTGGATCATAAGGGCCTGGGCAGTGGGAATTTTTGAGTCATCCAACAAATGGGTCTGTTTCTTGTTCACAACCCTCTCACCTGTCCAGTCCTCCACTCCCCACTGTGAGTAAGCAGCTAATCTTCAGGGCACTTCCTGCCCGGTGTGGCAGGTCCCTTATACCCAGCCTTAGGGTTTCAGCCCCTGTCACTGCCCCAGCTGACCTCCCAAGGCTTGTGACTGTCTGCACACTGTATCACCCAACTCTAATCAGCTCCCATTACCTGATGTCTCCACTCCTCCCCAGGATCTGAACACTGCCAGAGGAAAATGATAAACCAGAGAGACATGGTTTTGAAGTTCATTTTCTATGCTTACTTTAGCTCCCCTTCTAGGAAAACTCTCATTCCAATTTGCTGACGATTATGCTTTAAGTAGCTTTTCTCAACCCCACCCCACCCCCAATCTAATAAGATGTCCTGGACTTCTTCGTGTCCCAGACCTCAAAGGACAACAATCATTCCTCCTACTTAGGTGAGAAAGTAAAGACAGTGCTTTAGGCATTCAAAAAGTTACCCTAATTTTCCTTCTGCCCAATTTTACATCCTTTGTTCCCTGAACAGAGGATGAAAGGCCCTCTCTTCCTCTCTGAACAAAACATAACGTCTCCACCACTCTCCTCCATTCCTGCCTAACCCCACCTCCCTCTCTAGACGGAGCAGTCCTCACTCCCATCCAGGCACTCTCTCGCACACCTCTGGTTAATATGAGTTCCATTCCATTCTATCATGACCAGGCCTCTGCGTAGCCCAAACTTCCCTTTCTCTATCTTGATAGCCTGCCTCCTATCCTCGCTAGGGTATTGTGTTCACCAGTGAACCACTCCATTGACAGACACGGATTTCAAGAGAAATAACAAATTTCATTGTTGCCCAATATCTGACTATTTTCAACAAGCTTTCTTCTTTAGGTTAACCTGACTGCCTCCTAACATATATATAATACATATCTAATCTCAGGACTTTTAGAGTCACAAAGCATTGAATTCAAATTTTGGATTTTCCCCGTATAAGCAATAACTTCGCTAAGTCATTCACTGTTCTGATCTTTGGATTGCTCATTTGTAAAATGAAGGTGACAACACTGACATTATGGCTGCATCATGACCAAGTGGTGAGCTCCTTCTGTTCTTTCTCATAACTCTACAGTGACAGTGCAGAAATGAGAACAGAGCAGATTCTCCATAAACGTGGGCCATGGGTGGTAGTACATTAGAATGACCTCATAAGATCAAAGGTAGGAAGAAGGAAACACAATAGAAGGTTGAAGCAGCTCGTTGTGTCAATTAAAAAAAAAAAAACAAAGGATTTGAAAAGTAAAAGTTTCTCCAGTAATCCTATTGTGAAGGCCAAAAGTAACATTAAAATAGCAGAAGATGAATCAAAGGAAGGTTTCCTGTGTTTCGTAAGCAATTCCGAGAGATGTTAGTGAGGCCTTGCTGCCACCTGTTTCTGCCTTTTGGTTTAATTCTTGCCTCTTAATGAAGAACAGGAAACTTTTCTACATCTCTCTCTCTCTGGTTTCTTATGAGGCAAGGACGATGCTTTGACAAAGGGGATGCTACCACTCTGCTTTCTGCTTCCCACAGCTTTTAAGCCTATAATTCTGTCCTTGATCACTGCATAATTATCTTCATTACATTAGATCCTTGTATTATCCTCATTTCATAAATGAGGAAACTGAGGTTCAGGAACATTAAGTGACTTGCCATCTTAAGAAGTCCTCTTAAGGTATTAATGTGATTAAATCCCTGTTCCTACAATAGGACAGTTTAAAAAGCCTTGCATCAGATTTGTGTGACAGAGATATTAAAATAAAAAAAAATCAATGTAAGAAAAAGCATCTAGATTTCACAGTCCTAGGTTCTATCAATGTCTACGGAAACAAAGCTCTGTTCACATGGTGGGATTGAATGAAGTCACACCTGACTTCAGGGGCGATTTCTACCATAATTTCTTACATTTTCTTTCATCTATATTAAATTATTATCTATACTGCCTCAGTTGGGATGAATTGAGGGATCTTGAATGCAAAGTCTACCAGAGGAGGAACTGAGAAAAGTTATAAGGACCATAGCTGAGGGGCTGAATTCTTCAGGTTTGACCCTAAAGGAATTAGCCACCTTCCCAGCATCCAAGATTCTGGGTGGTCTGAAATTGAGGATCCATCAACCCTGATTTTCTGGTAAGAAATGGAAATAAACCAATAAAATGCAGAGTGTTATTATTTTGCATCGTATGTGTAGATAAAACTGAATGTTTGGAGTATCTCTCATTTTAAAACAGGATCACAGAAGAAAAAGGCAGGGCCTATATCTTGGGGAAATGGGTCTGGGAAGAATTAAAGAGATTAGAGGTTATCAGAACCCCAGGGAGAAATTTGATACTCAGAAAGCTTTCAAGAAAAGAAATAAATCTGAAATGTGAATTAAGAAATTGAAGCACATTAATAATCATGTGATTTAGTAAGGACTACATCCCAGGTACTATTTTAAGCACTTTGCATATAAAATACAGATAAATTCATTCACTCACTCTCTAAAAACAGTAATATTTCTCAATTAGGGGATATAGTAAAGGGAAGATTTAAAAGCTTGACCTCAAAGTGAATTTTTGTAACATGGGGATAAAAAATTACCCCCTCACAATTATCCTCAGAAGGTTTGTATGAGTCAGTATAATGAACTTCAAAGAATAACTGGCACATATTAAACTCTGAGTAAATGCTAAATTCTAGTTGCTTAAAACAAATAATCAAATATTAATAATAAAATGAAATTGAAGTACAACATACTTAAGGAACTTGCTCAAGGTTACACAACCATTAATTGGTTGGTGACAAGATATAAACTCATCTCAGACTGATTGCAAATACTAATCTTTCAATCACCTGACCACAGAGTTAAAGCCTAGAATTACCTACGAGTCAACATAGAGTCAGGTGGACAGGTGGACAGTGGTGAGCAATGATTGTAGCCTGGTGGACATCAAGCCTAGAATATTATCAAGGCAAAAAGTGAATGAAGTTTTGAGTGTCAAGATATCTGGTCTCCACTCATGTTCCAAGACAATGTTCCTAACACTTGGTACAGTTTGGTAGGACAAAGTTCTGTGTCTGGCTATGTCTAACAAGCTGGGTGAAGTTTGGCAGTATTTATTGCAAAAGGGCAAGGGCCTTGAACCACTTAAAACTGCCTGAAAGTCATACAGAAACTGACAAGGTGGTAAAGAACTGTAATCCCGGAGGCTGAGGCAGGAGGATCACAAATTCAAGACTTAGCCTGGGCAATTTAGTAAGACCCTATCTCAAAATAAATGTAAAATGTATGAGGATATAGCTCAGGGATAGAGTGCTTGCCCAGCATGCACAAGACCCTGGAATCAATCCTCAGGACCACGGGGGTAAAAAAGAAAAGGATTGGTGGTTCCTGATTTCACTTTGTACATAGACGCAGTGAGATATTTAGAAAAGATTATGAAATAATTTTATGCATTCAAAAGCAAACTATTTAATCCAGATTTAATAAATGATTTTCAGGTACAAGTATTACACACTACTGGCCTGTTGTCCAAATTATTGGTCTAACATTGACTGGTAAGCATGAAAACATCCACTGTTAGGGCTGCCTACTAACACGTACTGGGTTAACAGTTTCTGACCTTTTACAGCACTGTAAACTTTGCATTAACTTTACAAACACTTACCTTGACCTGTGTGTGTGGGTGTCTTTAGCACAGCATTATGCCTGATCTTCCAGAGGCACTGCCTTCATTAGTTGTGGGAGCTCAGGTGCTGTACAGGGAGGCAGCTCCACCACTTTATCTGGAAAAGGGCCAGAGATATGAGTGGGTGCAGAGAAGCTGCTACATTACAGCAGCCATTTAAACAACTCCAAAAATATTTAACCCAAAATGTGAATATACTGCTCTTCACACCTTACCCTCCTTTTCTAGATGGTAGTACACACATTATCAGCAGTGTAAGGGGGGAAAGAAAACAGGTACAAATAATCCTGTAACTGTTCTGATACTAGCACTCCTTTTTTCCCTGTAATTGGTGTTTACTCAAATTTTTGTAAGTTAAAATGACAAATTCATTAAAAATAATAAAAAAACCAGACACATCTTCCATCAATCCTCATGGAACTTAAACTCCAAAAACTTAAGTACTAAAAACTTGCAAAATTATATTCTTATATCAAATTAGATAAAAGTTGAGTTGTTTCAGACAAAGAGTTTTTCTTTTCTTTTTAAAAAAGTCTTGACAGACCACCATTACATCAGGTGAGCATTGCAGCAAATAATGATATTTAAAATTAAGGAAAATTTTCCATTTCACTGATGTCAATTTTAACATTTTCACAATGGGTCTTTTTGGCAGTCTAATTATTGTTCTAATTCTATTAACACATTTTTATAAAATTATCTTCTAATGATTAGTAAAAAAATTTCATTCGGACTTGTATCACTTAATTAATCTTGATTAGTTATAATTAATCAAAAAGTATTTTCCTCACATTTAGGTTTCAGAAATGTTTTGTATATGTATCTTATGAATACTTAACTAAATCTGTTAGCCTTTTTTTAGAAAATCTGGAAAATGAAAAGGCTTTCTCATCTGAGAAATGGTATATTCTAGCAGATAAAATCTCAGACTTTGAAGTCTATGTACATTCCAGACCAGTTCTTTATTCTAGCTGAATGTGAAGGAGCAAGTTATTTAACGTCTGTATTCTGTTTTATTTTAAAACTGCAATCATATTAACACTATTTAGCTCATATAGTAATTATAAGGACTTAATAAACAATTGTAAAAAACAGAAAAGAGACTGGAATGTATAGTAAATATTTAGTAAGGTTAGAATGTATATTGCTTTTTTCTATTTATTTAAAAAAATTTTAAGGTATTGTAGTTATACCTAATAGTGGGGTTCATTTTTCCATAATTATATTTGTATGGAATATGATATTTTCCCTTTCAGTCCCCAGTACTTCCTCCTTACCTCCCTCCTTCCTCCCCCTTTTCACCTACCTGAACTCTACTGGTCTTCCTATTATATATTTATTTTTTTAATTGGTGCTTTATAGATATACATAAAGATGGGATTTACTGTGGTATACTCATGTAGGCACAGAACATAATTCGGTCAATTTCATTCCACGGTCTCTTTTGTCACATCTCTTAACTCCTTCTCAGTCCCCGTCCTCTGTTTCATGGATCACCCTTCTGTTTTCATAGGATCTGCCTCCCCGCCCTTTCCCCTTATCTTGGTCATATATACGAGAGAAAGCATTTGACCCTTGTCTTTATGACTCTGACCTATTTCACCTAGTATGGTGTTCTGCAGTCTATCCGTTTACCAGAAAATGCCATAAATTTATTTTTCTTTATGGCTGATTAAAACTCCATTGTGTATATAAAGAATTTATATTATTTTGAAATTAGAAACAATAAGTAAATTGTGATATGTGTTGGCCTTTGGATCAGGCAAGCCAGAGTATAAATTCGTGGTTTCGCTTCACTACCCATATGATATTATGAAGTATTACACTATTTGCTTCTCTTTACTTATAAATAGGAAGAAATAGAGATATTAATACCTCTTAAGTTTGTTAGGAAGATTAGGTCAAACATTTATACAATTCCACTTGTTGCACATTGGCTGTCTTTCGTTGAAATGGAAATATTTATTTTTTAATTCTCCATAAAGCTAAACATTATAAAAGATCTGTCCAGAAATCATGTATACTATTTGACTTAATTTTCTTATAACATAGAGAAAAACAGGTCTATGATCAATCTATTCATTGATTCATTCATTGATTCAAAATTATTGATGATTAATATAGTCCAGGCACTATGCTAACAACAGGAGGTAAAACATTAGAAGACAGAGACATCACCTTCCAGGGACTGCATGACACATAAATGAGGAAAATAAATTAGACCAATGATAAAGCACAGATAGGCTTTGACAGAGACATTTGTAGATGGGAGTGAGAGAACCGACAGGCACAGGAAAGAGAAGTGTGTGTGGAATCTAAACCGATTCTTGAAAGTAAAGATGTTCTCTCAGCCACAAATAAAAGAGGAACATTCCAGGCAGAGAGACCAATCTACGGAAAATAACTTGGAATCGTCTAGTCTAGCAGCAGGCATGATGAAAGGAGAAGAGGCCATGTGGAAAGTCAGGAAGGCGTCATTAGGAAGCACACAGGGAGTGGAGCCTGAGGAAGCTCATTCAGGGGGACTTCCAAAAGTTGATTTGTGTTTGAGAAATACTAATGAGGCAGGAACTGGAAAGTGGCAAGAGGAGGGACAAAATGGAGACAAATCTGGTTAAGAGATTGTTGTAGACATCAAGGTGGCAAATGACTGAGTTTAAATGAAGGCATATTAATTATACTTATATTCCTGTGAACATATTTCCCGTCATTTAAAATTGGGAATACAGCTGCATAAGTTGTTTCACATGAAGTTTATCACAAGCTTTCTTTATGTGGGCAAATATTCTTCATGTAATTTTTGCATTCATTCCATGCTATCAGAATGTAGGTAGTGTTAGACTGGATGCTGGGACATCTGCAGAGTAGGTGTGCAACGGAATGCCCCATGGTGACGCAGCTGGACACACACCCTGTTCTCAGGGCCTTCCTAGGCTACAGGAAAACCATGCACTTTAGTGTTCTGAGGGCTCCAGGTGGCTTGCTGTGAAAGCAAATAAGAGAATGGGCTCCCAGAGGCCTGGGTCCCAGGAGATTTGGACAGCAATGAATTTTTCACAGACAGTAGAAAAAATGAGTAGGGCCTGGCTTGAAGAGGCCTGGCAAATGGAGATGTGAAAGCCCGAAGCGCAGAGAGAATTTGGCCCCTGTGGGATAGGGAGAGTTCAGGGCTTCTAGACATGGAGGGCGGGGAGCAGAAAAGTCAAGGTGGGAGAGGTAAGAAGAAGCCACATCACTAAGGCCTCAGCCATTATGTTAAAGAACTGGAATGTGGATGAACCTTGGATTTTAATAATATCATCCTGACCATGTTGCAATGACAAAAATGATAAGTCTCTGGATATATCAGCTCTCTAAGCAGAAATTTAAATCACTCTAACAGATGGCAATCCCTAGTGGTAGGAACGTTGTGTTTTCTGTCATAAAAAATGGTTGTGAATAGTAGGCAGGGGATGCAAATTTAATTGGATAAATTTGGAGAAATTACATGTCCAGTGAGTTTATTCACCCTATTTTAACTAACTTTCTATTACTAGATATTTCTTTCTAATTTCTCTACCATTTTGTAATACTGTTGAAACGAGTATTTTTTTTTTCAAAGACGGAGAGAGAGAGAAAGAGAAAATCAATTCTGTATACTTTTTCATCTGCCCTTTGCTTCACTGACACTTGGTTGTGTAAGTGGTGCTGGAGTTAGAACCCTGGTCCTCATGCATGTCAGGCAAGCTGAGCCACCATTCCAGCTCCTGAAATGAGCATTCATCATTTAAACCTTCAACGACACCTTTGCTTATTCACTTACACAATCTCAGCAATGGGATTATCATTTTACAGTACAAATAGTTTTAAGGCTTAAATAGGCACCAAAAAAGGATATTTCAATTTCACTTTAAAAGCAAATACTTGAAACTGCCTAATTCCTGACATCCTGAGTACAGTTGGACTATCCATATATTTTATAATTATTGCATGAATAATTAATTTGTAATTACTTCATGAAATACGGAGGGAAGGATTTGTATATCATCTGTGTTTCCTTTGTTAAATGTCTGAAATCATGTCCTCTGTCCAGTATAAAACAATTTATTGATTTTCCGTTTACTTTTAATTTGTAATGATAGGCCATGGATTTACCTGTGAGACAATTTTGGCTCACTCTTGTAAATTAATTTGGTATTTTAATTACCATTTTATTTTCTTTCCTTTTTAAGAGAGAGAGGGATTGTGAGAGAGAAAGAGAGAATCAATTTTATTTAGTTTTTCATGTGGCTTTAGTTGCTCCAATACTTCATTTGTGTACACAGTGCTGGGGTTCACACCCACACTCTCAGGCATGCCAGGTAAGTGCCTTAACCGCTGAGCCACCTCTCCAGGCCCTGTCATTTTCTTTTAAAATGTTATGCAATGCTGCATTCAGTAGTTGGAATGAAATCACTGTTTCTTTTCCTCTGGGCAGTGTATTGCTACTGAACTGTGAGCTTGTTTTATAAATTAGTAACATCATCTCTTTGTCTTATATTTCAAAAATATTTTATTTGACATTTACCTTTTACTTATTATTCATAGAAATTGTGAGCCTTCATTTATATTTTTCTTCCATCTTATTCCCTGTTTCCATAGTTTTAATTTTTTTTCTGATTTCATGAGATCAATGCAGCATTTATTGCATTTCATTTTATTCTTCTTTAATAATAAGAACATTTAAGCTATGGATTTCCTATGAAGTTAATTTTGTTTAGATTTTATTGTTAAAATGTGTACGGTGCTATGATTAAGAGCTAGAATTTTGTAAGCCCAATAATTCAAATTCTGGTCTCTTGGTAGCTGTGCGAAAATCAGACAGCTTTTTTTAACCATTCTGTATCTTGCTTTTCTCATTTAAAATTAGTAGCAGTGATAACATCTACCCCACAGACTGTGCAAACATTTAGGAAGAATCTGCCCTGTCAATCTGCCCTGTCAAGGCACTGATCTTGATGCTTAGAGTGTGTGTATAAGAAGACAGGCCACACCTGTGCCCTCCTGGAGCTTGCATTGCGGTGGGGGGACTGACACTGAATGAAACACACATGTCACATAATGTCAGGAAGTGAGTTAGTCCTCAGGAGCAGCATAAATCATGGTAAGGACATATGTGTAGCCCTGAGCAGATATTTTAAATAAATTATAGTGGTAACCCATATAATGTATCTAAAGTCTCTTTCTGGTGCGTGACATACAATGAATACTTAACAAATGTTAATAATTATTAATTACAATTTAACCTTCCTCTTAAATTCTGACATTATTCATGTGAATATTTTGTCAGTGTGTTTGTCTGTTGTAATATTAAGTGATAAGATTATATCGACAACTATTTTCTAAAATTTTGGGGTTTTTTGCTAATTTTATGCAGAAAATATAGTCTACAATTTTTCTATATTTTGAAATTATTAAATATTTACTTTAAAAATAATACTGGAAGCTATGAAGTTCCCCTCCTCTGTGCAATGATTATCAAATTAGCCATCTATATGTTTATCTTTTAGCTCATTCAATAGGTAAATTAGATTAATTTTATTATTTATATCTTCATTTTTCCTTATTTATTATATAAAGGACTTACAGAAACCTGTGTTCCCAATCTCTTTATCTAATAGTTTTTGGTTTGTGTTTTGCTATAATTATCTTAAGGACATAATATTTTTCATTCTTATCTTTATTGCAGACTGTATCATTTATCGGAATAAAAACCATTCTGAGCACTTCCCTGTCTTATTTTGGTCTGATATTCTGTGAAAGCTGCTTGATAGAGATTTTAGTGTTACCCAGGAAATGAACAATTCTCCTGTGTCTTTGTTTGCATTTTAAGATCTTCTCTTTTGTTTTGTAGTTTGATATTAATTTGTATTTTTATCTGTTTGGTGTCATTGTGTTTTAAGTGTACCTCTTTTAGGCAGCAGTAGATTATTTTACCATAATTAAGAATCTTTTAGAAGCTTTTTTTGTACTGTACAGGTTCCATGTTGCCGTTTGCTTTTATTTGTAAGTTGGGATGCCTTCAACTTGTTTTTAAATTTAAGCAACACATTGAGTAAAAATGCAAACATGTGCATGCCTGAGTGTACACACACAGTTTTCTATAATTACTATCATGAAATAATTCAGATTTATATTTTACCCTTCAGACCACTCTTTTTTTCCTGCTATTTACCCAGCGATATACTTCTGCCACATACTTGAGTCCAATGTATGCTAAGTTAGGAAGGCTCTCCAGCTTAGTCTAACATACCATTATCATGACCATTCCTCCACGACAAATTTGCCTCCATGTGCTGGATGCCTGCTAATATTAGAGAATTGCTTATCGTCTTAAAACGTAGGACCTAGACTTCACGTAAACATTCAATAACAGTGATTATTAAACCACATTCATGTACCAAATGATTGCAAATGTGAGAAAAGATATAGACATTATTTACTGTGCAAGGATATGAGCACAGATTGACATCTTGAATTCTTCTAACTGTTCCATGGTATACTTCCCAAGCATCTCTCTCCACCACCGGGAAATGCTGATGGTGCACTCAGCTCAAAAGGTGAATTTTCTCAGGAAAGGATGACTTTTCCATAATTTTCTGTGATAATATCAATAAATCAACACCTACGGGTGTTGTTTTCAATATACCCTAAAGAAAAAAGAAAGAAGAAAGAAAGAAAGAAAGAAAGAAAGAAAGAAAGAAAGAAAGAAAGAAAGAAAGACCAAAAATAGGGAAAACTCTGAGAGTAACTTTAATCTGAATTTAAATAAAATTTTAATTCTGGAATACTATGCTAAATGAGGAAAACTAGTTCCTTGGCCCCATTTGGGACCCTAATTAGAACCATATACCATGGTGGCTAAAAGGAGCCTTTCTATCTCAGTAAGAGAAGTTAAGGGAGAAAGGAGAACCAAAGGCTTCAGAAATTTTCAATGGTCAAAAAGGAGAGCCAATTGGGCACAGGGTTCTGAGATAAAATCCTGGACACTGGGTTACATTTGAATTTCAAATAACAACAAATTATTACTAGTATAATTATATGCTGTGCAATTCGTCATTCATCTGTAATTCTAATTTAACTTGGCATTCTGCATTCTTTATTTGGGGAGACCTCAAGTAACTTGGAGTCCTCATTATTCTTCCAAATAAAATATTTTCATCACCTTGCATACTTCCAAACTCACTTCTTAACTGTCATTATACAGTTTGATTTGTTCTGTACAAAATCAACAGATTTTTTCTCCACATTTATAAGATATTAAATTATTCTTAAATGTCCTTTTATTTGTGAGATTATCATGTACTCTCTCATCAATATTTTAATATGAGAATCACTGCCAGACTTAAATTCATCAAGCTCTCACTAATTGCAATTTCAAGCACATTTTTAAAAGAGTTCATGTACGAAGGGGGGGAGGAACCCACTAGCTAATAACTATCCAGATATGCAAGGGAAGACAGGAAGAAGGAAAGAGTCTGGTAATTAAAAAAAGAAGATAACAGTAAGTGTTTGAATCTGACCATTATGGTATTTAGATTTTCTTGTAAGTAAATTAAAATTGAGTAAACTCACTGCATTTGCATATTTAGCTCAATCTAAGGATTTTCATGGTTTCTTTCTAATTCTTCCAGAGACTCATTCCCTTGTGTATATCTAAAGCTTTAAGATAAATGTTCCCGTTTATCTTGTCACTTCGACAATTTCAATTGAAAGGCCTTTTAACTGATGTCAGTGAGAAAACTACTGCTATTTGTAAAAAGAATTTGAGTGAGGCAGCTTGAAAGCTAGAGACATGTCTCTCTTGCCCACTCCTCCCCCAAAAGGGAGAGAGTAGCCTCTGTTTTGCAAAAGGAAAACGTAAAATATGCTCATAAGCTCAAAGTTTCACAATGCAATTTGAACATGGGTGCTCCTCCTGTGAGTGTATGTGAGTGTGAGCGTGTGTGTGCACGCATGCATGTGCGTGCTTGCTTCAGTGATTAAGCCATGGCATTAGACCCCTTCAGGTAGCCTGAAGCATAAAATTTACTTTATTAAAAACCCCAAAGAAAGGGATGATAGATTCTTATGCAAAGATCCTTAATCAGCAGTTTTAAAGGAGACAGTTGAAATGTCTGAATGGAGTTTCCTAAACTCTACTCGGCTGATTAACTTCTAGTCCTCACCCCATGATTTTGATCTCATAATGCTTCTTTGGTGCTTGTGCTCCTAGCAATGAAAATCCACCTGTGGCTTCAAAGACCATCTCCTAAGATCAATGCAACCTCGTCTTCCAGCTATTGCTTCTCTTGGCAAATGTGTGGAGATGTCTTGGCTACCTTGAACCACTCCCACTTCCAGTTGTGAGCATCCATATGAGAGTCTCCATAAAGCCAGGCTTGCCTCTTCGCAAGGCTGTCCATGATTATGCACTTCCCCTGTTGGGTTCTTTTTAGAGAGCACAGTGAATGTCAATAGAGTTGTAGGTCAATTGACTGTGACCTCTGAATTTAGAAGAGCCTGGCACGCTGAAGTTCACATTCGCGTGGGTGAAGACTCGCTTTGAATTCAGGAATTCGAAACGGGATGGACTGAGCGGCGAATCCCTTTGATTGGATACCTTTTGGGGTTAATTTATTCATGGTTCTCTAGACCCAATCCTAGGATGACAGTGCAAAAAGGACCATAGAGATCTCCAGCTGCCTGAGGACATCACTTTAATTTTCAGAACTGTTATTGCATCCACTGTAAAACAAGGAAGAAAAGGTTGATTAGGTGACTTAAGCAATGCTCCACCCCTCTCTTAGTAAGGGAACATATTTGACACCAGTATCAGAAAAGTAACCACAGTGGCTAACCCACATGTAGAGGTTTTTTTTTTTTTTTTTTCCCTCACATAATAATAAGTATGGGCATGAGGCTGGCACAGAGGCTCCCCAGTGACAGGAAGGAGCAATGCTCAATGAGCAATGCTCAGTGAGTGACTTCTATTTTCATGCTTTTCACTTATGATTTCAAGATAGCTGCTCTGTCTCCAGCAATTTAATCTAGGCAGGAAGAAAGTCAAAAGTCAGATTCCAAATGACCACACCCTCTTAGTAAAAGCTTACTTAAAAGTTCCACCGCATGGGCTGGAGCAGTGGCTCAGCAGTTACTGTGCTTGCCTGGCAAGTGTGAGGATGTGAGTTCAAACCCCAGCACCACATACACAACAATGTGTCTGAGAAATGAAAGTCACGTGAAAAACTAAAGAAGATTGCTTCTCTCTTTCTCTCTCTCTGTCCCCTCTTTCTTAAAAAAAAAAAAAAGTTCCACCCCAGAATTTATATCTAATTAACCATATTGTGTCACAGACTCATCCGTAGCAGTAAGAAAAAATTGAATATGTATTAAATTGGGCACGTGGCTACCCACATGAACATTGGATTCTCATTTACTTATTTATTTTTATGAGAGACAATGAGAGAAAGTTAATGCTTTTAAAATGTTTTCATTTGGCTTTTCTTTTTCCTCCACTTACTTGTGTGTGTGGTGCTGGGTTTTGAACTTAGATCTTCATGCATACTAGGCAAGCACTCTTCTGCTGAGCCACCTCTCCAGCCCCGGATTCTCTTAATAAGTATGAAGGGGAGAATAAAAATCTCAGAGGTCTCTCACTAATACAGTTTGTCTCATTTCAAACCAAAGATGTCTTTTTTCTTCTTTTTCTTTCTTTCCTATGCTTATTCACTTAACCTCTCTTCTTTCTTGTCTCATCAGAGTTATTCTTACCTGATAAACCTTTATGGGGAAATTTTTTTAATAACTTGTAAAACTTGGATTGTTAATAATTTGCTTGTAATAACATTGAAATCATCTAATTGGCTGTCTTCTGTTCAATATGTGCTCCTTTTAATTACATTCACCTTTCCAAGGCTGAACACTTAAATTCCTAACATCTATAATTTCATACTTTAATGATGATTCTTTTCCTCTCTTCCACCATCTCAGGGAGATTCTCTTCCTGTGTTCTTCACTGATAAGTCATTATTTACAAGTCTTCATGCCCTTCTTGTATAAGAATTACTTATGCATGTCCTTTGTCCTGTAGCTTTGTGACACCCCACTCTACAGTGGGCAGAGTACATTTTTCGTCCCCCATACTGATGAATTTAGCCACATTGGCTTTTGGAAATGGAATGTAAGTGAAGATGAAAATGCTGAAGTTCTAAGTGGGGGCCGGGGGTTCCTCAAGGGACCTCCTGCTCTTTTGCTCTCTTACACTCTAGTCATTCACTGAGGAGCTATTCTTGGATAGTCACTCAGCCAACCAGCCAACGCAGCAAATTGAGATGACCAGAAACTAACCGGAAGTTAACTCAGTGTCCCTCACCCTGAGCAGGGTTACACCATTGTCCCCGCAGAACTTGAATCAGTCATATGAAGCTTGTTAGTAAACTATCCATTTTGGGGGAGAGTTTTTTTTTCACAGCATTATAGTGGCAATACCTGACTAATTCAATTTGCATAGGGGACATCTGCCTACTTTAGAGTGTTCATGGCTGGAATCTGTGATCACAAAAGCTGATAGGTACCTTGGTAAAGGTAAATGGACTTTACCCTTATGGTGATTCCAAAGCATTCTCAAGATCTCTCTAAATTCTAGGGTTTATCTGGAAGTAACCATAATGGGAAAAGGAGGTCTTCATTACCTTGGTCAGCATTACGAAGCAACCATTGCCTAGAATCTGTCCCCTCTTGCTAGTTCACTTGATTAATTTCCAGGCTCATGTCTCTGTTTTCCTATTGATTGTGATTCTTCTGCTCTACTCAGCCAACACAGTGAAGTATACAAATGTGGTAGTGTTTTTTATTTTTTTTTTCAGAAACTGTGAGGAGGCCTTAAAGAAAGGTGCTATGGAGACTTGAGGCACTATAAAAATGAATAATTCACCACACTACTTAGCTTCCAGAAAGGGCAGTCAAGGACTTGGGAGGAAATTGGAGTTGCTATCTTCTCTAAAATTGACAAGTGCACCTTGGCACAGACATAAGCATCTTCTCTGTTAGCCCTGGTCCTGGGTGTACTTCCCAGCATTCAACAAAACACTGCTGCAGCCCTGGCTTCTTGCAGTTTGTGGCAGGAGCCCACCTGGGGAATAGACACATCTTTGGTTCTGCTGTATATCAGCAGGGCCCAAACAGTGGGTTACCAGCAGCAGTCTGCAAAGAACTGGGAAAAAAAAGTTTCCTCAGAAGCCCAAATTGGCTGCCTGCGTTGGTGGCATGAGGGAATCCTGAGAGACCCCCCTCCAGTCCTTGTCATTACAATTTCTCTACCCAAAGTAAAATAAACCAGACAGCAGCTGCATCTGGTCACTCTCAGAGGGGCTGCAGCTGCAGCTGGTTTCTCTCCCACAGGGCTTTGTAGTGATACGGTGCCCACTCTGGCACCTAGACAGCTGGAAACCTTTCCTGAGAACTTCTTAGAATTTTATTTTATGTGCTCTGAAACTTGCTGCCATTTATAATTATCCAGTGACCAGTGGAAGCTACAGGCAGGAAATGTACATGGTTGATAAGCCCTCTGCAAGCATGAGCTCCCCTCCACTGAAAGGTGGTTGCTGGGAAGCCAAGGTAGCGAGAGAACCTCTTGGGACAGCGCCTTCTACTCTGCTTTTTCACATGGCAGCAAAACACATGGAAGCATTGTACTTTTCATACTGCAAAGAAATTAAGCATCCTTTTGCTGTAAGAGCTGGACTTTTCCTGCCATGGGAGCTAGGGGAGCAGTACCCAGCTTGTTCTAGACAAAAAAGTTTCTAAGTAAATATGAATCACTCAGATGATAAATAGACTTCTGCGTAACGATGATCTGGGGTGAGAGTTCGCAAACTCAAAGGCTTTCATGGAAGATGCAGACTACAGAAATGACTGATGCTGACCTGGTAAGAAAATGCTAGCTGACTCCTGGCTTTCTGGGAGACAGTAGGAAGTGGGACAGTCTGGGCAAGCTAGAGAGTTAATTCCCAGCCTAAAGGATGTTGGTGCCACTTGGGTTCATCTGGCTGCTGCAATTTGGGAACATAAATCTCTTTTCTGGAACAAGGAGCAAGAGCAGAAATAACATCCATGGACATTGGAAGGCAGAGCTTTCCTTCTCCCCATCCGGAAACTAAATAAGCCTCCCAGGATTCTTATCTTCTGTAAGAATATATATGTGTGTGTGTATATATATATATAGTATTAGTTGTGGCAAATCACGGAAACCAAATTACACTGGTTTTATTAGAAGCTAATTTATTTGAAGGATATTGGATGGCTCACAAAGTCGTGAGGAACGCCACAGAGCCAAATTAAGTAAAGGAAAAGAGAACAAAGGAAGTAAGAAACGTCCAAGAGCCTACCATAGCAAAGTCCCCCTGAGTCCACTGAGGTGCTCGCTCCCTGCTGGCCATGGGCCTGTGGCTGCAGAGCAGCCTGGGGGCATAGTCTCTGGGGGTATCCCAATCTTTATTTCACTCCCTCAGTATTCAAAGTGTCTGCAGCAGCATCCAGTTGGTCAAGGTTAGTGTGATTTCCTGCATCTTAACAGACCTTTGGACTCAATGAGAGGGAGACTTCTCATAGGAGATTAAGAGTATGAAAATTCACAGAAAAAATAGATTAAATGTTTTTCAGGGGCTAGGGAAGAATAGCTTTGGGACTGACTAATAGGAAAAGGGTCTCTTTGGGGGGTAATTGAAATGCTCTGGAGTTATTTGATGGTTATTGCTGTGCAACAGTGTGAATGTATTTTTAACAAACCCACCAAAAGTACAATTTCAAATGGTGGATTTCAAATTATAAAAGTGCACATGAATTTTTTAAAAGAGGGTAAGAGAAAGAAACAATGACAGTAATAAAAGAAGACTAAACTGCTATGAAAATAGTATGCAGAAAGTTGGAGACTTGTTCTAGAAATTTAAAATTTGATTGAAAAAAGAAAACTAAAATTTCAATTGATTGGCAAATCACGATCTATTTAAGACCAACTCATTAAAGCAAAAGTAATGTTAAAAATATGACATATATTACAAGATGAATGAATAAAATATGTAAAGGAATATTTGAGAGATATGATAGTTCAAAAGGACATATTTCACAAAAATATTATTGTTCAAACTGCAGATGTAGCCTATTGATGGGTCTTTGCCATGACCTGAATTCTAATCCTCAAAATCCATATATTGAATCCTAATGCTCAAGGTGATGGTATTTATAGAGGGAGTCCTTAGGAGGCAATTATGTCATGAGCCCTTATGAGGGGTTTAGTGCCCTTATTAAATGAGACAGGAATCTGGGTGCAGTGGCACTCACCTGTCATCCCACTCATTTGGAATGCTAAGGAAGGGGGATTGCAGGTTCTAGGCCAGCCTCAGCAACTTAGTGAGATGTTATTTCAAATAGAAATAAATAAATAAAAAGCAGCTGGGGATGTACCCCAGTGGTAGAGCACACCTGAGTTCAATCCCCAGTACTGCATACACACACACACACACACACACACAAAGATATGAGAGATGTCTCTTTCTCTCTCAGCCATGTAAGGATCTAGCACAGAGGTCATCATTCATATGCTCAGAAGAGGCCCTTCCCAGCAACTGGCATGTTGTCACCCTGATCCTGAGACTGGCTTCCAGAACTTTGAAAAATGAATGTCTGTTGTTTGAGTTGTCCAGTCTATGGTATACTCATATGGTCATGACATCAAACTACTCCTCAATAATCAGCATTAGAAATGAAGAAAAGCAAGAAAGCTAGCTAGCTAATGGGACAGACCAGTGTTTGCTTTCTTGTCCAGGCAGGCCTTGAACTTGCCTCAGTCTCCCAAGTAGGTAGGAGACACACAGCACAGTGCCCAGCTTTAGTCCTATGGGTTGAAAATGGCTTGATGCCATCAAACTTATGTTGAGGCTTCATCCTTAAGCTATTGAGAAGTGATGAGATTTCAACCAGCCATGTGCAACATAAGGAATCTACTCTTATGAAGGGATTAATACCATCTCACAGGAGCTAGATCTCATTTCTCTGAGACTGAATTGGTTACTGTGAGAGCTGTTTTTTTATTAAGGGAGAACAGTCTGCACATGTCTCCCTCTTCCGCACAAACTTGCTTACCCTTCTCCTTTCTGCCATGTATGTGCAACATGAGGTCCTCAAAACCTGAACAGATGCTGACACAGCACATTTGGACTTCCCAACCCCCAGAATCATGAACCAAAATAAGCTTCCAATGTTTATAAATTACTTAGTCTCATGCATTCTGTTACAGCAACAGAAAGCTTATTAAGACACTCAGAATGCAGCATATGTGGTAATATACACCTACCTACTGAATAGTATACATAATGTAATTCTCACTTTGATTATGGTCAAATATTTGATACTCAATAATTTAGTAAAATATCAATTGGATAGAAAGTGTAGCAATGGAAAGTACAGTTTAAACAAATAATAAGAGATAATTTCCTCATGTTGAATAAAATCAGAAATCTATTATGTTGAAGGACCAATTAAATACTTAAAAAAACAAATGGAAAAACCTACAACCAGGTAAAATTTCATAATCTCAAGAATAATTACACATATTCCACAACCTGTATAACAGAGGGTAATACAGTACTCTCCTTAACCTTCTCAAGCAAATAAAAAATTCTATACCAAAACTATATTTCTGAAAAAAAATAGCAATTTAATGAGAGAAGAGTAAAGACACTTAATGATAGGCAAGAATGAGGTAGTTTAAAACATACACAAACTGTGAATAAAAGAAATTGCTCGAGAAGGCACTCCACCAAAATAAAGAAGACGGTGTGGAGTGCACACTCACGCGTGACCCGGGAGAAAGTAGGAACGCTTAAAAGCTTCACCAAGAGAACTCTTCAAATCAGATGCCGAGAATATTCCCCTACCACAGTTTAAATGACATTAGGCAACAATGCCTTTTCTATGATAAACACATTTTCTGACTTTACAATGAATAATTATGTATGTTATAAAACTGTGAATTATGTGCAGTGAGTTTCAGTTTTTAAAAATCAACTCATGAAGTATAAAAGAGATATGGGCACTAAACTGATAAATAAGGTAAATCTCAATGTAAATAGGATAACATAAAGGATAAAATAAATTACAGGCAAAAGAATAATGATGGTAATTGCTCTAACTCTTTCATTTTCATATTAGGAAATAAATACAAGTTGCTTAAAGTCAAAAATCAAAAAGTAGGTTAAAGCCATAAAGGAAATAGCAGTGAGATACACCAAAAAATAATATAATGATTAAAAGTAGAGGTGGCATAACTATTTTAACAAGTGTTTAGGCCAAAGCCTATGTGAGGGGGGATAGAGCTGTGTTTGTGATCCTAGCTCAGCCTTCCGAAGGACTATGGAGTAAACTGATGACTCTCATGGCCTCAGCGAAGGGGTGCCTGGTGCCCAAGCCTTATGGACTGTGAATGTGCAGTCCTTTCCAACTCCGACTGAGCTTAAACATGTGACTTGCTTTTGGTCACTGGTTTCCTAGCATAGTTGATCCCAGCAGAGACTTGAAAATTCATTTTATATTTCTCTTCCCTTTCTCGCTGCCTTTAGTTACCATGAGAACATGCCCTGGCTTGTCCTCTTCTGCTGGCTAAAAGATACAACACCAATTCCAACCTACCACCTAAGGGTTCTTCCTTGTCTTCTCTCTTTCCATTTGTATAAATCCTTTCTCTGCTGTGAAAGCTTAATCCCCCTGACTATAACAAATGTCTAGGTCATGCTGGATACCTCTGCAGCCCTTGACCTGGCTCCAAGCACCCCACCTCCTCAGATGTCAGTACGGTTGCTTCTTGGCCCACAGCCCTGCCATGAGCTGCTTAGGGGCAACTGACTCCTGCCCTTTCAGCCTCCAAATCCCTCCTGCCACCTTCACACCTGTGCAGGACACACTGAACAGGAGAAAAAGAAAATTCAGTGCACTTTTCCTATTTAAAAATTTATTTGGCAAAATTGTAACTCAGGAGAAATGTTCATTTAACTTCTAAAAAGTTTTGCAGAGGTTTAAAAGGAGACATGAAAATAAGTTCATTACATCCTTGAAGGAGACAGAAAAACATTGGGAATGGCATAAATGTCCACTATCAGGATAATAGATAAATTTGGTATACTTATCAAATTTTATACTACACATTGATGAAAATAAATTAACTATGATTTTATGTATATATATATATATGTATATCTCCAAAAAATTGAAACATAATATTGAGGTAAAATACATGAGAATATTGCAGTATGATATAATCACTGTAATAAATCCTTTTTATGATATTTATAAACGATAAAAAGTTGCATATTAAGATATCTACATCTATAATGATAATATAACATAAGCATAAGGATAATAATGTCAAACTCAATTCAATATCTCTGAATAGACAGTGGTCTTCTGCCGTATTCTAGTGATTTTGTAATTAAAAAGCATAAAATGAACATGGCTAAAATTGATAAAGTCAGACTATAAGTACATAGTTATGACATTTTTGCAAAATGTATGTATACTTATACACACACACAGACTCACACACACAAGTGCACTCCTCAGTGAGATTTGGACTTGTTCATATGGTAGAATGTCTAAGGAAAGAAGCTCAGAAAGAACAAAGCTGCAGCCCATACCATCTTGGGCCAAACAGACATACTCTCCACCCTCACAAATTAATGGAGAGGGATACATAAGGTAAATAAACATAATTAGCACCTATATTAAGTGCTTTGAAGTACTGACAACCCTTTTTGAAGTTGGAAGTCTAAGGAAGTAGCATAGTCAAGGTTGTCCTCTCTGAGAACAAAACATTGGAGCTGAAGTCTAACAGATGAATCAGAATTAACCAAAAGAAAAATGAGGGAAAGATTCTTCCAGTTATGGGGAACATCATGTGTAAAATCCATGACCAAATTCAAGGAACTGAAAGGGCATTGTATTGCTGAACAGAGTGAGAAAAAACTGAAAGTTATAAGACCTGGGGAAGATACAAGATCAAGCAGGGACTTCTAGGCTATGATAAGAAATTTGAATTTTATCCTGGGAACGATGTAAAGCCATTGAAGTATTTAGAAAGGATCATGTGGTGACCCAATTATATGTTTTGAAGATTACTTTGACTGCTAGGTGGAGATTTGATCTGACAGGGACAAGACCTTCAAGATAACAATTTCAAACCACCCAAATTCATACAAGTATTAGGTGTAATTGCTCAGAAATCATCTTAAGCTAGTAAGTGGTCTCTAGAGGCATAGTACTCAGATAAGAGTATAGACTTTTAAGATAAAGAACATTGAATTCAAATTTCAGCTCCACCACATATTAGTCCTGTAATCTTGGGCAGTGATAATAATAGGCAACATTTACTGAATTCTCATTATACAGACACTATGCTGAGAATTTTTACACTCATCTCATTGAGTTCTCAGAACAACTGTACAAAGCTAGGCACTAATATACTATCTTCATTATTGCACATAGGAGAAAACTGAGACTGAAAATGTTTATCAACTTACTAATGCCACATACCTAACTAGTGAAGTAAGAATTTGAAATCAGGCCACCTTGATACCCCAAGAAGCCCTAAATCATTCATAAATTAGGTAAAGGCAAAAACTCAGGAAATTGACAGAAGATTAAATACAATAAGTTATGTGAAATTGCAGGTACAGTATTGGCACAAAGTTACTCTTTTTGCCTGTAGTTTTAAAGAATAAATTTACTTTGCTCTTTTAAAAGCAATGCTAAGAGAAATTGAGAAAATTAATACTATGCTCCGATGCATCATTTCTACTGGCAAAAGACCTAACTTTTCACTGATAGCATTGCTCAGAAATCAGCCATAAACAAACCTATCTGGAAAACACAAAGTAGAAGTAATGAACAGTAATCATCTTGGCAATCTACACTGGAAAGTCATTGAAAGGAACTGGATCAAAGGTCAGCTGACAAAATAGAGGCCTGTAAAGGTAGGTAGATATAGGGAGCAAAACAGTATTTTCTTAATTCAATACTATAATAGGTAAGAGATTCACAGATAGGCACAATGTCACAAATAAGATTTCTAATGAGACAGAAGTAGCAATTTCAATCATTCCCAATCAAAATGCAGAGCAAATCGTGGTAGCCATTACCAAAGTCTCTCTTTCCTTGACTTCTCTTCAATAGGGAGAGCAACTGAGAGGTATCACTTCTAAAAAGATTTTACAAACTCTAATTTGTAGATCATATTTTATGAATTGTGCAAAACCAGAGAATACATGTTGCAGCTCAGTAATGATGAGTAAAAATTATCATTATTTCATGATCACTAAAATAATATTAAATTATGACCACATGTTGATATAGTCTATATGCTTTGTACACAATAGAAATTAAAATTTGAGTAATACATCAGTCTAGTACTGACTATAACTACAAAATCCTATTTCCTAGTCCATTTATCCAAGTGCTAATCTTGGGATCTCAAGACAGTCAGAAAATTTAAATAAACTCAATTTCTAGTCTTCATTTTCACAATCATCTTATTTTTCTATTTTAATCTATATATAGAAAGACAAGAAATATACAGGACAATTGACCTTAACTTGCAAAACACCTGGAACTATAGATTAAGAAAACAAAGCATATAGGGATAAGTTCTCAAGTTTACAGGGAAAATATAATGCTGAACCAAACTCTGACCCTGACTATTGCCAGATAAGTGTAATAAAGATAAAAAAAAATATGCAGAGAAAAAACAAGAATTTATTTGCCTCCATTATGTTACAACAATTAGAAAAGTAGATACAAAACACACAAATGAAAACAAAAACCAAAAGGACAGTAACAAAGATGAGGAGTTCACTCAACCAGGAAAAATAGGGGAAGACAGAAGTATAGAAATAGACACAGGCTTTCGAATACAATGGTCTTCATAACATGGCCCTTAGCTATGTCCCTTATCTTCTGCCTCAAGAACCATATGTGAAAAACAGTACGTGCCTCATGAGGTTTACGGAACAAAAGTGATGATGTATATAAAGGATCTCTAACAGTGTCTGCATACAGTAGACAGTCAATAAATGGTAGCTTTCATTATTATAATGTTACCGTTACTGCTATTCATATTTATTAATATTGTTGAGATCACTAAGGCCACACACTACTTTTTAGCCTTTATTTTATTTTATTTTTAAAGAGAGAAGGACAGTGATAGAGAGAGAGACAGAATCGATTTTTATTGCGTTTTTCACATGGCTTTCATTGCTCTGACACTTAGTTGTGTACGTGTGTGCTCAGGTTTGAACTTGCGCATACCAGGCAAGCGCCGTAACGACCAAGCCACTGCTCCAGCCCCACTTTTTAGCCTCTTGATATTTTCAAACTGCACCATTCATGGACTGTAATGCACTAAAGGAATGCTTGATGCTTAAGGAATTATTGAACAATGTTTTTTTCAGTGATTTCAGCATCTAGTAAGGAAGGATTCATGTTGTTGCCTCCATGTGTTGTTAAGCTCTAAAAGAGAAAGCAAATACTCTAGATTAGCTTACCTGGAAAAGTTTTGATATCTATGAGCCAAAAAGTCAGAGGGTTCTTACCAAGACTCCAGTGTGAAATACAGGATTTTCCTCTTTAATTTTGTCTGAAGTGACATCCCCCATAACATTTAACACAGTGTGTCCCATGGTCATCTTCCTCACATTGTGCGAGATTTTTTATTAACTGTGTTTAAGTCTGCTTTCCATTGCAAAAGCAAAATACTTGAAGCTGGGTACTTTATAAAGATAAGAGTTTTGCTTAGCTCAGTTTTCTTGAGGTCATAGAGCAGGATGCCAGCCTCTGCTCAGCTCTGTGGAGAGCCCCACATCCTCTCAGTGGTGACAGTGAGGGAGAGGGACAGATTAGATGGAAAGGCACTAAGACAGAAAGTCTGAGGAGGAGGCACCTTGCTCTTTGATAGTGACGCTCTTGCCAGAACTAACCAAGTTCCATAAAATTACATCAAGTCCTTCTGAAAGCAGCATCCCAATGACCTGAAGACATCCCACTAGGTACTGTCTCCTAACGCTTCTACTACCTCTTAACATCACTACACTGGGGACCAAGCTTCCAACATATAAACCCTTGAGGCGTACACATGAACCATAGTACAGTAATCATTATACCGTAACCTCTATTAGGACAAAATCCCTTCCCATTTGTCTCTGGATTTTCAGCTTACAAACAAAGCCAACTCTGAGTGGATGTTCATGTGGCTGGGTGCATTTGTTTTTATAATAAGCACTGAAAATAAGCCTTATATTTACAAAATGCGTGGCTTATCTGGCTAACTCCATGAGACCCTTATAAAGTAAGTACAATCACCATGTCATTTAACAGAAGAAAAAACTGAGGATAAGAAATGAAGTAACTTATGTAGCTATTATGTTTCCCAGCCAAGCTCAGACTATCAGACTCCAATCCCCAAATGATTCGCCACCACTTTAACCATGTCCTGTCTCTTTTGGACTTGTGCATTTCTTCTTCTAAAGTAGTCTCCCCTGCCCATTGATAACCACATTCCGCGAATCTCCTTCACAGCATTCATCCTCATTTGTTCTTATATACTCATCCTCGTATCTGTTCCATTTTCCTCCCTCTCCAAATAGACTGATCCCTTCATAATAAGATTAAATCTATTTTATTGATAATTTATAGCCAGCACCTCATAAAGTGCTTGGTACATAATATGTGCTCTAAAATAAATGGACATGGGACAAAAAAATGAATTTAGGAATAATGGAATAAAGGTAAAAGGAACTATAAGTTTCTTAAGAATAAGAACTCTGACTCTCAATTATAATCTCAGCATCTTGCATAAACTAACAAAATGTTTGTTGAATGAATATCTATTGGCAAGTATGGTTTATATAAACAGATTCTTATCCCTCAATTACAGTCTTTAGAGTCTTCCTTTCACTCATTCAGCAATTAACAAGAAAAGCATACATCATTACCTTGTAGAATTTCCTCCTACAGGGAAAAAAGATGTTAAATGAAATTGGGAATGATTTTAAGCATTTCAAGTTTTTTATCATAAATATTTTCTGCCCCACCCTCTAATTTTGTGTTTTTGAATCACCTTTTTCTTCCCTTCTATTCCAGTTCATTTCTAAAGTCTTCTTACACCATTAACCTCTTTTTCTCATCATGATCTTCTCCATGTACCCTCAAAGTGAGGGCCCTTGTCCATCTGAGACATATGGAATCATAAGTCCAGCAAAGCGGTAGCAGCAACGTGTTTTAACAAGCATTCCAAAGAGCCCTGGTCCTCAAGCTGAGAGGAACATGAAATGTTGTTACCACAGGGCTTGCTGAATTCCACCCTCAGTGTTTCTGATTCAGAAGGACTCAAAGGGGCCTGTGAATTTACATTTTTAATAAGTTCCAATATGATATTAAAGCTGCTGATTCAGATATAATTTGAGAGCCATTGATATAGAGTTTTGACTGCAATAGGTAAAATCCAAGGTGGTTATCCATGATCTGGTTTTTCCCCTCCATAACAAAGTTTATATCCATTGATTGCTAATGTTTTGATAATGTTTTCCCCTCAACTGTATTTCTATATTCTTCTAATAAAAAATAGATATAGAGTTTAAATATAAATGTAAAGTAGATTATGCATTTGAATCACCTAGGAATTCAATGTCCAGGCTGTACCACAGAACATTTCATCAGAATGTCTAGGTATAGATATTTAAAGTTCCTCAGATGTTTCAATATACAGTCCAAGTTTGAGAATCACTCTAGTTCCATGCTTCTCAAATTAAATGTGAATATTATTAATTAATGGTTAGAGTGGATCCCTTGCTTATAAAATGCAGTCTGTAGAGCAGCAGCTGGGATATTTTCTGGAATATATAAGAAATGTAGATCTCCGGCTCCACATCACACCTGTTTCATAACCTGCCTTTTAACAAGACCCTTAAATGATTCTTTAGCACACTAGAATTTTCTTTAAGAATTAGAAACCACTAAAGATACTAATCTTTTGACAGAGAATCACCCTAATTCCAGATTCACCACTTAGTGTGAAGTGGTGTTCTCCTTGAGGCTCTCTGAACTCTGACTAGCAGTCCTCTACGGGTCCTCTGAGGGTCTCTGAATCAAGCGTATGGGCTTGTGCATGTGTGTGACACATATGTTGGTGTGCAGATTTTGATCCACACTCACACAGTGCATGCTTTCACCATTTCCTTCTATCCTTGATCTATTGCTGTCTACATTTTCCCCTGGATTATACGGCATATTATTCTCCTTTCCATTTACTCAAGAAGGTCTTGAGATATCCTGAACAACAGAATGTTTGTAGTTCCTTTGTGGCTACATCACTAAGCACTGTGCTTTCCACACTTTTAGAAGAACAGGCTTCCCAGGGAATAAGATAATAGGTGGGTGCTCCCATAGAAGAGGCAGCCACGTTAAGATGGGGTAGATATCCCTTCCTAATTCTACTAATGACTGGAACACAAGAAACTCTCTTTATTCTTTCAGAACAGATGGAGAAAAAATTTAGACTGCTTCTCATGAGTCAGAAATCCAATTTCTATTCTGGGTTCTGTGACTTTGGAAAGCTTGTTTATCTCAGCTCCAACTCGTCAAGTTGTGGAATAACTTTGCCTTTACAAAAAGAGAAGTCATAGAAAGCAGCAGTGCCAACAGCCAAGTTCACATTTTCCCTGTTACTCTGTGGGATAAAAATGGCTGGTTTGGCATCAGTCTCCAGCTTTGGAGAAGAGGATGAGATGGAGTAAAGAAATTCTAAGAATCCCTCTTTGGATGACCAAAAAAAAAAAGAATGGATAGAAAAATAAAAGAAAGAACAGAGTCCGTGCAGCACACAAAAGCACTGTAGCTGAGTCCCTGAAATGACAAGAGAGGAAGGAAATAACTGAGGATTACAGGGAAACTCATCCCTTGGTACCTGAAGCCTTAGTAAGGAATGATAATAACACTAATTAACATGTATGCAGTGATGTAGTGTTTTGCCTGTTTATCTCCTTGTTCTCACAGATTTATGAAAACCTAATATGTGATAATTCCCATTTTACTGGTAGAAAAGCTTGAGGCATCAAAGGTCAATGTCTTAAAGTCACACAAATTAGAAATATCAGAAACACATCCAAACGTATTTTATGACTTTACATTCCACAGGTTTTCTTGAAAGTATTCTTATCTGCTTAAAAGATGCTAAATAACCCCCTGTATAAGGCCTTTGATGATTCTCCCTAATCTAAGAGAAACCCTTCTGAGGACCTACAGGAGGGGAAAGAGGGAGTCAGCTCAGGTTCCTAAGTGTTCTTCCAACTCAGTGTTTTCCAAATTTCACTAGAAAATAAAAATTGCACAGGTATCTGTCAAATACTTGAATTTTGCTAGCCAGTTCTCCTGAAAAATCTGATGTAAAGTATCTTGGATGGGTCTGGGAACTTATATTTTTTTAAGCATTGACTTGGTACATTCAGACTACAATAAAACAATATGGACTGGGAGGCATAAAGAGCAAGCACTTCTTTCTTACAGTTCTGGAGGCTGGGAAATCAGATTGCAAGGTGCCATATCAGCAGTACCATATTGGATGAGGGCCTACTTTCTGGTTTTCAGAAGGTCATCTTCTTAATATGTCTTTACCAGGTAGAAAACAAAGAGAGAGGAAGCAAACTTCCTCATATTTCTTCCAATGAAGGTCATTAATCCCACCATGGTTCCATTCTCAGGACCCCACCTTCTAACACCATCCCATTGGGCATCATGATTTCCACATATAAGGTTTGGAAAGACACAAATATGTGTCCACACAAGCATGTAAGCCACCTTTCCTTTTCATTAGCTAAGAATGAAAAGGATTGATCATTTTAACTCTTCACTGTGATTAGAATCCCAATCAAATGAAAATGTATGTCATTTTAATTTTCTAATAATTCTTTCTTTAATCCAAGGTATATCCAGGCATCACTTGTACAGACGTATGTCAATCTGACTTTGTTGTTCTTGTTTTAATAAAATGATCTGACATTAAAGAGATGTTTTGATATGATGTGATATGTAAGGATCCTTGACCATTAACGGTGTGAACTTTCTGCCTCATGCTTACATACCCCTTGGATAAAGGTATGTGAGTCCAGAACTCTGATATTTTAGTTGAAATAATATAGCAACCTCTTCCATCATTTGATAAACTTTGCTTTCAGGAAAAAATTTCACATACAATCTAAATATTTAATATGGCCATTTAGCTCTTTGCAAGAGTATTACTAACTTTCTGTTATACTGTTTATTGCCTCAAACCCATTTCTTTAGTAGATAGGATGTAAATTCCAGTAAGTAAATTACTGAAAATCTAGGTTGGAAAGCTGTGTGGAAAACCAGATGGACCAGACATAAGAATCTCTGCTGTTGATCACTGTGTTCACAGATGAGGATTTATGGAGTTGGGATGGAATGGATTCAATGTATAGGCATAGAGTGAGAACATATGCAAGTGAAATTACAGCATATGTGGATTATAGAAGTTGTCAGAGAAGGAAGGAGTGATAATATAACAATTTAGAAATAATATAAGGGAGCTAGGGGACAGATTAATCATGGTGATCTAATTTAGTTAGATTGGCTTTAGTACACAAAATAAAAGAAGTATGTAACAATAATGATAACAAAAATACTAATAGCTAAACATTGTTCAGTATTTACTTTGTGCCACTCTCCTAAGAGCTTCATATGAAATATCTCAATTAATTTTGAAATAAGTTAAAATTCATAACCCTACTTTAAAAATAAGGAAACTGAGGTAGAAAGAGACTAATAAATTTAACTAAATTGAAACAGGTTATAAGTGGCTAAGGCAATTGAGTCCATAGGCAAATCATACGTGATTTGAAATGCTATCTCAAGTTCAACTGGCTCATGTACTGTGTCTTGTCTCTGGCCCTCCAGCCTTGATCCATCCCTACCATTGTCTTTGAGTCTTCTCTATTTTTACTTTCAGTTTCCTCCTGATTGCTAATTTCTCGCTCCCCAAAATAACTTATTTTTTGTGATGTCTCCAGCTGACTACCAGAGGGGAATTCAGTTCCCTAGAGAACAGGATGAGATCATGAAAACAGTAAGTCATACATGTATACCCAAAATGAGACAGGATAAAAACAAATTTCTATCAAACTCATTAAACATAACCAGAAGTCTTTACACATTCAGAACCAAACAACCCCATGTCCTCCATAAATTGTAGTGATTAAATTTAATCAAGGGTAATGACTACATAATCCCAGGCATAGTTCATCTACATTTTTTTGAATGTGTTAAAGTCTTGTTGAGTAAGGCTCTTAAATTCCCTGGGGTTTACTGTTCATGCCCTGGATGCTGCTCAAAAATTAAAATAGGCCCATTCATGGTTATCGCATCCAAGGTCAGAATGCAAATTTTGTTTTACATAGGTGCCAAGCACTGACAATCTGTAAAGCCTATTTTGCTTGTCTGTTAACTACCCCATATTGAAAAGGAGTTGAAATATTCTGGATAAACAAGGTACCCTCTTTACTTGTTACCTATTGCAAACTCTCCCTTACAACCAGAAAGAAATTCCCCATGGAAATCGGTGTAATGGGATTTGAGATATGATAAGATATGCACACTTATGTGGACAAGTAAAGATTGATTGACTCTTTTACTCTGTGAAGAGAACAAGGTTATTTATCGATTAGATGTTTTATAGCACTTTCCTCTGAAAGGATCAACTATGCACAGATGGGGAAAAGTTTGTCCAAGGGATATAATTTATGGGAGGTGAGGGAAGCAGGTTGGGAAAATAGTAAAAAAATCATTACAAAAAATACAACTCCCTGAAAGACAAGGTATTGGAAATAGCATGTGTTGGAAAATATGCTATAACTGAATTTGGAGAAAGCACATGAGGGGGAAAAGGGGTCCAGATGCATACACACCCATTCACACACACAAACAAAATGACATTACAAATTATTAACTGACACATTTTAAACTTCAGTAATAAAAACACATGGAGTTTTGTGACCACAAAGTGATGTTGCCAATGATCAGAGCTCAGGTCTACGGATTTCTATTACCTCAGATTTCCAATTTTCTTCCTCTAAGCACAGGAAAGTCTCTTTAGAGATAAGAGAGGGACCAGAACGATCTTGATCCATCCCTCCCTTTAGCTTTACCCAGCCACTCTGCTTTTTCCAAAATGTTTCTGCCATTCTGAGCCTTCAAATTTAGGAAGTTAAAGTTTATGGGGTACTTCTAATCTATGTCTCGTTTCCTTTCCATCATATAAATTCCCTGGGGGAGTGGGCAGAGAGTCTGTTGCATGTTGAGTGGAAAGAGGAGAAAGGAAAAGGATAGAAAGCAGGAAATAAAAATCAATAGAAAAAAATATTATTCATCCCCACCTGCAGTGTCGTAGCATTAGGGACAATGAAAGGGAAAATTGCTGGATCCATGCAACAAGCAAAGAACTAAAGGGCTGAGGAAGAACAACTAGCCTTAACTGTGGGATTTTTTTTTTCTTTTCAATAATGCACTGAAAGACAAAAACCTTAGAATAGCCACAAACTCTCAAGGGTATATTAATCCTCATGTGCAAAAGGAGAATAAATCATCTGTGGCCAACATGCCACTCAGTGCCTACTAATATATTTGAGGCACTGTAATGTCTTCCTCAATTAATTAAATGACTGCCACAATTTATAATGATTCTTTTTTTTATTTTGCTCTCTGCTAGGGTGAGTATGGACTTAATTTTTGATCTTTGCCAGTTATAGCCTTCATCTTTCTCATACAAAATATAGGCAAAATACAACCCAATTATCAAGATTGTCGATAGGCTTAAATGAGAAAATATGCATGAATTGTGTAAACTATAAAACCACCCAGGAAGTATCAGCTTCTATTTTTATCCCAGTCATCCACCACTGTAGACTTTTCTGACCCAGCTGAAGTTCTCATCTGTGCCCTCTGCTGTGGTCAGGTGCATTGTTTCTCCTTGATGTAAGCCTATCATTGCCATCATTTCCCTCCCCACATGATAGCTCCCTCTCTTTCCTGTGGATTGGCTCCCGTCACAGGTGATAGAGGCTGGTACAGATGGATTCCAGCAGTTCTCATGAGTATTTTATGTGCTATTGCTGATTTACAGCCAGTTCAGCATTCCTTTAAATGGCCATAAATTGGATTGATGTCATAAATCATATCTAAAGAAAGTGCCTGAGTCCCAGCTCAGGCAGCTATGCTAATGCCTGTGAAAATAACAAAGAAACATCCTCATGCAGGCCCTACTCCGCCGCCGCATTAAAAGGCCAAATTGTAAGGAGCTGTCAGTTACTGCAAGGGGAAAAGGTAAAAGGGGGAGAAAGGTCTTTGTAGGGACTATTAATAACACAGTCAAGAAAAAAGCATAGATGTGTGCCAGTGAGAATAAACAGCGGAGAGAAGAGGGGCCACTGAAAGAGTGATAAAAGAGAGCACTGTATATGGAAAAGATAAATGCAAATGAAATATACTCTATGGCAATGGATTATATCAGCGTTTGATATATGGGACTGAGTACCACATTGTTGAGCTGGCAGCCATTAATGTGATATAGTGGATGTGATATGCTTGGTGACAGCAGACCTGGTGCAGGGAAAATAAAGAGCACGCTGCAGTCTTTCAAAACAAAGGTTCAAAGAAAAGACAGGGAATTATAGCACTACAAGTTTATAAAACTAAAATGGTGTGAGATAATTATGGATTCTGATAGGGTTCATTATTCTTTATCAGTTCTCCAATCTCATAAGGAAGGAGCTCTTAGGAGCTCCTATTCTGCTCTACATTGGGTATTAAGAGAGGAACTTTCCTATGCTATCAAGAATAGCCAAAGGGACCCGGATGTTTACCCCTGTGAATGCACTTTCTTTTGACATTCTAACCGGAAAGGTTGGCATCCCCAGAATTTCTCAACAGAGATGTTTCAAGCCAGAATTCATCTTTCCCTCATAATTTAATTTACTGAAGGAATTGCTTGCTACTCTGATTCACTCACTAATTCTTTTATCAAACATTTAGTGAGGACCTACTATGTGCTAAGAACAGTACTGGGGTTCAGAAACTAATCTTAGGAAGTTTTTGAAATATTTACATATTTTTGGTACCTATTCCTTGATCTTTACTTATGGATGGTTTGTCCACACAGTGTGCTTCAGCTGTTTTGTTTAAAGAAAGTCACAAGATAGTATAGTCAGATCTCTCAAACAATTCCCAATTAGTTCCTAGTCTGTTGATTGTCATCCTGTTCACTCTTGTGTCCTGATTCTGTGCTATGACATATAGCATCTGTGGATAGCTCTGAGGTTTGTAAAATTAGTGTGACTTCTCCTTTGGCTTATTGGACCTTAATTTTCCACTCAGGTTTTGACTTACCTCTTGAATCTCCTATAGTTGGAGGCTAGTGCTTCAACTGAGGTGTTCCATACAGCTTTCCCAATTACCGCCACAATCCCAATAGCAGCTTCCTACCAGCAACCCCTTTTTCTTGTGTGCCCTTGTATCTGTACACCTTCATTTTTACATTCATTTTTGTGCACTCCTTCTGAACAATCTTATCTTCTCCTCCAAGAACGTAATGACCAACTCCCCACACAATAGCCAATCTCTCTGCATCTTCCATCTCTTTTCCCTCCCACCTGAACACCACTCCTAAGGGCTCTTTTGAACATCCTACTGACCAGGCCTAATTTCATGTCAGGCTGAAGGAAAAAGGCCTACTCTTCCAAATGTACCTCTGCCTCTGTTAAGAGCATGACCATGTCCTCACACATCTTAGTCATCCTGAATTTCTTCTCTCTATCCAGTCTCCCTGCATAGTCAGGTAGAAAAGTTCAGCCAATTCTGAGAACTGACTTTGAAATCTGCTCCTGATTCTATATTTTAATGATCACTGCCTAGGCTCAAACCTTGGTACTTGTAGTAATCTAGTTGTGAAATTTCCCTCAAAGATCCATGTATTAAATAAAGTCTAGGTGCACTAACTATGGCATTAGAGAGAGGTAGGTGAGCCTTCAGCAAATGAAGCCCAATGGGAGGATTTTGGTCACTTGGAGCATGTCTTCAAAGGGGATTGTGGGACTTGTACACTGTCTCTCTCCCTCCTTTTCCTTCTCAGGAAAGTCACTTGCTCCATTATGCGTTCCCAGTCATTATGTGCTGTCTCACCATAGACTCAAAAGCATGGGGCCAATCAGACCCCATGGACTGGAACCTCCAGAACTATGAACCAACATAAACCTTTTCTCTTATAAGTTCAATTTCTCAAGCATTTGTTACAGTAACAGAAAGCTAACTAACACAATTCTATTTTTCCACTCCAAGCCATCCCATTCTACCTACTGCTTATTGAATATCATTCTAAAATGTGTATCTGTTGATGTCACCCTGTACTTGAAAACTCCTTTATTGTACTATGAACCACAAAAAGTAGTAGATGAATTTATAAGTGTTTATTTAAAACTGAAATATCATGTTAATTAGCAGGTATTTTAAATGACACCAAAACACACCCTCAACACAACTTATTTTGCTCATAGCAACCTAAAATACTTACCAGTCCCTGAACATACTTTAGACCATTGACCAAGTCAGAGAAAGCAGCCCACAAGAGGCAGACTTCCCATAGTGACTGCAGAACAAATCTATTCTCCACATCTGTAGCCATGCATGGGTACTCCAGGATTTGGAAGGTGACCTAGTCCCTGTAGAAGGAGACCCTTTGTCATTCTTTGAAATACTGGCAAACACAAGGTTATCAATAGGGACATCTCTACCTGCCAGTTCACACACTGATTGGATTGGGGAGTTCCAAATTTCAATAGTTTTCAGTCACAAGTCTACATAAGAATCACCATTGACCTTCTTAAAATAGATTGCTATGTCATATAGTAAGTGTAATTTGGAGACCTGGAATGGAGTTCAAGAACCTGTGTTTTAAACAAATTCCCCCAGATAATCCAAGTGCAGGAACTAACAGTCTGAATAAGCTGGATAAGAAGACCAGCCTAATTAACTGTCTTTCCCACTGGAGCTAAAGAATTCAGAACAGCCAAAAGTCAGTTGGGAGTGGAAGTGGCTGTGATGAGGGATGAGGAGTACAGTCGACGCCATTCTCAAACCCCAGGGATAATACCATTGCATTTTGAGAGTGATAAACGAAAGCCTTTCCCCTCCAGCTTCATGATATGGAAACCTTGCTAATGAGACATCTGTAAATGTGCTGTAGAATTGTGTTGCTTAAATTCTACAACACAAGCACCAGATTTCTGTGTGTTCTGTCTTATACAAATGCTGTGGTCACTAAGGTGGGCACCTGACATTTCCAGGGAATCATGTTTACATTTCTCACAAATTAAGCTCATGCTGTTTAAAATCAACACAAATCTCACTTTTTGTTCTGTTTTCCTACTTTTAAATAGTCTCAGTTTGAACCATTTACATAACCTCATTGTTTATTCTAACTTGGCAGCTGGTTAACCAGGCAGCGCTGCTCCCGGTTTCAATGGCTCTCAACTATCCTAACAGGGCCACCGTGTGTTCAGGCTGTCTGTAGGGCCTGGAGGAACATCCTGCATAGGCAGCTTCCAGGGGTGACCATGAACTCATGCTTCACTGTCTTTCTACTGGCTGTCATGGTAAGCCCCCTCTCTTGAGTGTCTTTTTTTTTTTTTTATGCCACTGAAATCTCCCCAACAACAGTGGTTGGTTTTAACATGCCTAAGTCAACTTTTCTGCAATTGACTTCACCTTTGTGATTTTTTTCATTGATTAATAGCTAGTTTTCTTTCATCAGGGTCTTTCTGGACTTCAGTTTCTTTATTGGTAACATAGGAATTACTCCTTTACTTCTGTATCTTGTTAGTGAAGGCCAGAGAAACGAGTAATGTGTACATGTGAGGGAGGGAGGGAAGGAAGAAGGGAAAAGGTGAATGAGTGAGAAGGTGAATGAGGGAGGGAAGAAAAGAGGGAGAGAGAGAGGGCATGAGTAAGTGAGAAGATGAAGGATGGAGAGAGTGGGAAGGTGAAGGAGGGAGCCAGCCTCCCTGAGCCGCTGCTGGACACACCTACCAGGACCTCCGTGTGAGGAGGAAGGGACTGAGCACTGTAAGACATATGACAGCAGTGCTCACAAGAAAGGAGGCATAAAGCAAGTGGGGGACTGGGAGAATACAGCACCCCAATCTCACAGAGCTGGTAAAGGGGCAAAGCCTGCAAAAACAAGGGCAAAAAGTGGAAACCTGGCTGGAGCAGAGTGTATTAATATCAGAATTTTTCCTGTCAATTCAAAAACCATCACTGTAGTATGTGGAGACTGTAAATGGGGATAGAGAAAACCAAAAACAACAAACAAAAAACCACCACTACCACCAACAAAACTAAAGATATATGTTAAGGAAATAAGGGGAAAGAAATTGGGAAGGGTACGTAGAAAAGAAAATACAAAAGTATGGCTGCTTATGTTGTTTTTCTTGATCATTCAAGCAACAAGAAGTAAACAAGAGAGAAGAAAATCTCTGCTTTTGGGAATTGAAGATATCCCTTAAAATACACACAATTGTTAAAACCCAAATATCTTAGCTTCTCGAGCCTGGGGCTATTAAATTAAATATGCAATTGTGATTCTTGAGTTCTCAGTCTACTTAACTTTAGAAAGTCTTACCTTTTACCAAGTTTCCCTTTAAAATTGCTTGTGGGGAATATGAAAATGAACCAGTGGCCACCTCCCACTCTCCTTCTGTGGCTCCTTTCTCCTCAGGTGGGCTTACCAAGACAGCCAGGTGAAAGAACGTGGAATAGGATGGCCATCAGAAAGCTCCCAAGCGGGATGCTTCTCCAGGCCCTCCAGAGGGCCCGGAGCCCCTGCTGCACTGTGGCTGTTAAGAGTCGTGATGATGGTGGGCTCTGCTGTCAGGTTAACCTGCTACCAAGAGAGAATAAAAACAACCCTTATAACACCAGTCCCCTGGGCTATTGTACAAGTCACTCACCTGAAGCAATCTGCCTCAATGCTTAGCTGCCATTCATTCCTATAGAAAATATTACTAACACCTATCTTGTGTTTGGATTTTTCTTAACCCTAAGTATATAGTAATAAAAAAAAAAAACAAGACTATTACTTTCACAAATTCTAGGGAACTGAAGAAAACATGTTTTTAATACAAAAATGTGGTCATGGCATTACCCTGTCCCAAATCTTTTGAAATCCCCTATTGCTTCTATATGAAACGAAATTCCTCTTCCTGAAACCCAAAGCCCCCTACCCCAACATTGATGCCTTTCCCTGACTTGGTTCCTTAATATAAACCACCTCTCCACACGAACATCCGCATTCCTCTTATCCAGCTATACCGCAATCACTTGTGGGAGCTCTTCGTCCAGCTCAGAATACCACCGCTCACGTTTTGTCTCATGGAAACCTATGCTTATCTATCAAGTTTCAATTCAATGTCATTTAATTTCTATGGTTTCCCCTCAGCCTTGAAAGCAAAATTAATCACCCTCTTATCTGTGAGTCCAAAGTAGTTTATAAAAACCTTTGTCAGCATATATCACATCATTGTTTGGTTAATATGTGTATGGCTCTTTCTCGCCACGTGGTCTATGAGTTCCTCAAAGGCAGTGACTGTATCTTTTTCATCCCTATGTTACGTAAACCAAGAACATCCAAAGTGCTCAATAAATATTTGTTGGAATTCTTTAGAACTTGGAAGGCAGCAACATGTTTAAAAATAAGGATTTTGTAAAAATCTTTGCTAAACGACTGGTGCATATAGCCAGGATATGATCAAATACTCATTACAGTAGTAGTTTTCATAGAAGGCTGAGAAATATCTAAAAGTTGGTGAATGTAATGGAAATAACAGAAAAGATAAAAAGACAAATGGGATAAGAATATTTACTTCAAGTATATGTATCTGTTATGAAATAAATACGTTTCCATCTTCGTAAGTCCACACCTTGTGCAACATCTGAAATATGAAGGACATTGCACATGAACGTGAATCTGCATTTACCCTGTATGATGGGTAAGAAAAATCAATGAGGAGGCCAAGGGGACTCGCGCAAGGTTACTCATGCAGTTTCCCTAACAAGTGAAACCAGACAACTGTAAGACAGCATGGAGCTGTATTTTCCAGTTTTCCCTCCTAGGAAGTGGACGGAACTTAGAATATTACCTCTTTTCCTAGAAAAATCCTATCAAATGAGAATAGAGGAAAGCTTACAAAAGAAAAGAAAAATCCAATGTTAGAAAAGACAAATAAGTATAACTGTGAGATTTGAAGGCTCAAAGACTTTACTGAAGGATACAACATGATTTGAATTTTGATGTTACAGAATACAGACCCAGTAACTGAGATTTGTGTCATTCTTCCTAGACCCTGAGGAACTCTGCCACCTGCAGGCTTTTGCTTCACTAACCATGGCTTGGGTACAATCTTGACCCCCCAGATATAAATAAAAGATGTATTTTTGTATAGTGGAAGAAGAGGGTAGAATAGCAAGAGAAGCAAAGCACAGCTCAAAATAACTTTGGGACTTCTACATAGGTACTGAGAAACAGTACTAAAGACACAAAAGTGAAAAACAAATAGCATTGTTTATCTTTGAATTTTATATAAATGGGGGCTGGTGTGATGGCTCAGCGGTTACAGTGCTTGCCTGGCATGAATTTTATATAAATGGATTCATGCTGTATTCACCCACAATTTTCTTTGTCTATTCAATATTTTGTTCCAAATATTTATTTTGATGATGCACCTTTCAGACTAACCATCTCACTAGATCTCAAAGGCCAAGGTGTGTCTAACATTATAAACTTCTGTGAACTGATACACAATAAAATATTTACAACAGTAACTAGCTCATCATTAATATTCAATAAATATTACCTATTATTTTATCATTACTATCATACATTTGTGTAACTTTGTGTCTCCCTCTTTTGATAAAATTTTGTAATATTTTACTTGTAAAACATACAAAAAATTTTTGTAATATTTTACTTGTAAAACATGCTATAATGGACACATTTGTACATGTTTTCTTGTGAATATTTTATAGCTGGAGTTGAAGTGGATTGAAAAATGTGATAGATCATTATAGTAATAACTCTCAATGTATCCTATTTTATCCATGTGTATTGTGTCCTTCTGGGTTGGCTTCTCTGGTGCACGTGAACTCTTTGCCCAATAGCATGTTTCCAGCAAATAATTCTTTATTGGTGTCTCACATTTCTGCACATATTATAAGTAAAGCACAAATTAACCTTTTGTTCCAGCCTGTTTTTTCAAAGATGTTTTTATAGTAAATGACTTTAGAAGCTAATGATAGTGTCTACCTGCACAGCAAAGGACAAATGTGCTTATCACACTGCTTAATAAGAGCAATCAATGTCTTCCTTTGGGTCAAAAGTCAGGCTTTCTTGAAGCTTATTATAAAAGATTCAGGTTCTATAAATTCAGGGATCTTCAGTCATCATTGAAACATACTATATTCAGTATAAAGAAATGATATTGATTTTTGCCTATTGATTAATTTCCAGCCTCCTTGCTGAAATATCTGATTACTACTAAAAGATTGAACTAGATCTTCTTGGGTGGTCTATGCATTTAGTCATATTGCATGTGAATAATAAGAATGAATTTCTTGTTTTCAAAACCTTTTCATTCCTATGTGTTTTCCTTGCCTCAATACAAAGACTAGGACCTATAATACTGTTAATAATAGGAGTAATATCAATCAACTTTATGATTTTTGCTTTATAAGAAGTGCTTGGGCATTTTGTGTTGTACATATTCCCTGAAGGGTTTTGAGAGAGACTTTTTATAAAGGTAAGGAAGTTTCCTCCAATTCTTTATAGGCCTAAATGTTATAATATGAATGAGTCTTAAATGAGGTTGAATACTTTCCCCTGAATCTACTAATAAGATATTTTTCTCTTTTAATTAGTGCTATCCTGAATTTAAAATACATTGGAAACTATTCTTTACTTAACTTTTATTTGTTAAAATGAATATAAGATAGGTGATAATTTCACGGAAAGTTTGGCAAATTGTGCTAGTCCGGGGTCAAATTGTTAATATCTTTGACAAATGACTAATGATAATGAGTTCATTCCAGATTTCAATTGCTTTTTTAACTGGTATGTTTTACTCTTTGGGGAATTGTTCACATTATCTCTGTTTTAAAAATTATTATTAAAGAATATATATCATTTTCTATGATCTTAAATTTCTTTACATATCCATAACCCTCTTTCAAATCCTAATATTATAGTAGTTTTTCTTTCTCCTCCCTTTTTGCCAAATGACTATTTGTTTTACTGGTCTTTTAAAATAACCATGCTTTGATTTTTGTGGATTATCTTCCTTTTTTTGTAATAGTTCTACAATTCCTTGTAACAGTTAAACAATTCTGACTCTTTTCTATTTCATTTTGCAATGTTTGGATATTGTTATCATATTTTATAGATTTATTGGGATATACTTGACACACAATACAGTGGACATATCTTAAATCTATAATTTGATTTGTTTTGACACATGCTTACATCTGTGAAACACTCAGCATAATCAGATATTAAACATTTCTATTACCCTAAGAGGGTTCTTATGCCCTATTACAATGCATCCATCACTGCCTCTCTGAATTGCATGATCTTTCAGGAAACTACTGGTAAGTACCGCAACAATATAGGGATTTTTCCTAAAATTTTTTGTAGTAAGGTCTGAATTTTTACTTTTCAGCCTGGCTTTTTCATTGAGCATATTTCTTTTACAATCCATCTATAGTGACACAGTTGTCAACAAGTGGTTATTGTCAGCATTGAGTATTATTTTTTATGTATAGTTTATAAATCACTTTGTTCACCAACACAATATTGAAAGATTATGAGTTGCCTCTATTTTCTGTGCATTACATAAAAAGCTGCCATAAAGATTGGGGCATATAAATATTTCTCTTGGTGAAATATTTAGGAATGGAACAGTTATTTCAAAGGTAGATCTATGCCTAAAATTTAAGGAAATGCAAAACTGTTTCCAAATCATCTTATGGTTTTACACTTCTATGGTTTATGAGAATTTAGGTTGCTACAATTCATTACTAACACGGTAGGAGCAGTTGTTTTTTTTTTTTTTTAAGTTTATGTGCTTTGTAGGAGTGCCGAGTGACCTTGTTGTGGTTTTAATTTGCATAGTTCTAATGACTAATGATGTCAAGCACCTTCTCTTCTGTTTATTTTCTATTCATATATTTCTTTAGTGAAGTGTGTATTGAAATATTTTACTCATTTGTTGTTTGTCTTACCATTACTGGTCTTTAAGTGTTCTTGATGTATGATAGACCTTCTCAGACATAAACTGAAATATATTTCCATTCTATGCTATTCATGATTTCTTAAGTTTCTTTCAAAACTATTTAAAATTTAATGGAAGAAAATTGTTATTTTTTTCTTTTATAGCTTACTCTTTATCTATAAAAATCTTTGCCTGACTTCAAGGCCATTAATATTTTCTCTTCTGCTTTCAACCAGAAACTAAACAATTTTTATCTTACATTCAGATCTATGACCCATATTAAATATTGTATTTAGTATAAATCAAGTTTCTTCTTCTTTTTTCATTTGTATATATACCATTTATTGAAAGACTGCTGTTCTCATTGAATTACCGTAGCACCATTATCAAATCAAACATCTATATATGTAAGAACCTATTTTGTGATTCTCTGCTCTGATCCAATGACCTAAATATGTCTTTATGCCAATTCTGTGATATCTAGATGACAGTATTATCACATTGTTTTAAATAAACTACTGCAATTCTTCCAAATTTGTTAATAATTTAAAAATTTGTTTTTAATATTTGACTATTTTGAATATTTTATATTTTGGCTTTCCCATAGAGCTTTTAATATAAACTTGCCAACTTCTACATGATAAACTAATTTCTAAGATTTTTAGTGAGTTTATATTGAATATATAGACCAAGTTGGAAAGAACTAACCATTTGACAATATTCTTTCAAACCATGACCATGGTATATCCCTGAAGGTAACAAATTTTACTTTTTTTTAGCAAATTTTATAGTTTTCAGTTTATGGGTCTTACATATATTTTGTTAAAATAATTCCTTCTTCATATCTTATGATATTTTAAATGGTAATTTTAAAAATTGTATTTATAAAATTTATTGGTAATGTATATAGAATCATTGCTTATGTTATGATCTAATGTCCTGCAACATTAATTATTCTAGAAACTTTATCCATTTCCTATGATACTTTACCACAAAGAAATATTATGAAATATTATGTTCTCTGCAAAGAGTTTTATATTATCCTCTAAAAATCCAATTGTATTTCTATTTCACCTGTCTGTCTGAACTGGCTTCAAACACTAACACACAATGCTTATATTGAATATTACTGTTGATATGGTTGGGTTTGAACCTTTCATCTTATTGTACTGCATGTTCTTTTTTATTTTTTAGACTACCCTTGAACTGACTTTCATGATTCATTTTCACTTCTTTCATTAGATTTTTAGATATGTCATTTTTGATGATTAATTTAAGATTTAACTTATAACCATATACCCTTATGTGATATTATGCCCTTTATGTGCAATATAATTTTAAAACACATTTCATTTTACTTTTCTTGAACCTTGTACTAATATTATTATATATTTTACTTTTACATATGCTAAAAGCCCACAATATATTTTTACTTTTTGTAAAATATCAGTCATCTTTTAAAAAGGAATTTATAAATAAGAAAATTATATCATATTAACATATTCATCACTTCTGCTTTTTGTTCATTTAGGTGTACCCAAATTTGTATCTGGCATTATTTTCCCGCTCCCTATGAGTTTATTTGACATTTCTAATAGTTACAATGGTGAATAATATACTGGTAGTCCATTGATGATGATACTCTCAACTTTCCAAAACCTAGAAGTTATTGAAATTATTGAAGATAATTTTATTGGTTAGTTAATTCCACCTTGACACTTTCCCCCCTGTATTTTGAAGATATTCCTCCATTCTTTTCTAATTTACATTATTTCTGAGAAGTCTGCTGTCATTACTGATTTTTTTTTCAGTAATTAATGGAACTTTTTCCCACCTCTGACTTCTTTGAAGATTTATTATGATGTTCTTCAGTGTAGATTGTTTCTGATTATGGTTCAATGAGCTTATTGAATTTGGGCTTATAGTTTTATTAAATTTAGAAAATTTTGGCCACTATTTCATCAATCATCTTTATTTTTTACTTATTTTCTATCTTTTTATGATTCTAATGTCATTCTGCCTTAGCCAGCTTTATGCTGCTGTGACAAAATTACTGAGAAAAACAACTTAAAGGAAGAAAGGGTTATTTTAGCTCATCATTTTGATTTTCAGCTCTTGATCACTTGGTCCCAGAACTACGGGCATATGGTGAGGCTGAACATCATGGCAGGGAGCATGTGAAAGAACAGAGATGCTCACCTCCTAGCAGTCAGGAACTGTGAAAGAAAGAGCAAGAACAAGGAGCCAGGGACAAGATACACTAAAAGCATGTTCCCAGTGACCTCCTTTCTCCCACTAGGCCCCATCTCCTAATGTTTGCATCTCCTCCGGATAGCATCATGGGCTGGCAAACAAGCTTTTATGGTCTTTGAGGGGTATTTTGGATCCAAACCATAACACACATATATTAGGATGCTTGATGCTTTTCCATAGTTCATGCCACACTTCTTCTTTGTGTCTTAGCTTCAGAATCACTGATATTTTCTTCTACAGTGTCTAAGCTGCCATCAAATCCGTTGAATGTACTTCATCTTTTTATTCCTGTCAGCTTGATTTGAGCCCTTTTTATGTCTTCTATATCTCTTTTTAATAAGTTCATGCTTTTTTCTTCATTTTGAGCATACGTTATATATTTACAAACTGTATTTAATGTTCTTGTATGGAAATTCTCCCTTGACTATTATTTATAGTTCCATTTCTGTTGATTGATTTTTCTCCTCACTGTGGTTTATATTTTTCTGCTTCTCTTCATGCCTGATAATTTTTTATTTGATGTCAGACTTTGTCAGTTTTACGATTTGGACACTGATTTCTTTTTTCAGTAAAAGTGTTTTTGGGCACTGTTCTGTTATACAGTAATGTTTCTTGGAAAGAAATTGATCCTTTCAATTCTTGTTTTGAAGATTTGTTAGGTGAGTTCAGACAACTGCTGTACTAGGCTCTGACAGTAAGAACTCTGAATAATAAGAACATCAACTATTTCTGACTTCATGTGAAGTCTGGTCCATCCACATGCTCCTTTCACAAAACAAGACTTTACCCAAACTTATTAGTTTCCTCACCTACATGAACCAATTAGTATTCTGCTGAAGATGCTGGAAACATCTTATGCAGAGATCTGTGGAGCCCTCTATCACCATGCAGTTTCCTTCCTTCCTTCCTTCGTCTCCCTCCCTCTCCCCACCACCTCTTTCTCTTTCTTTTCTGCCTGTACTCTACCCTGCGAATGCTTACCATGTTGTTCTTACAATATCCACATTCTACCAACCACTGAGGTCAGATTCATTTCCCTCTCCCTACACTGCATCCTGGAATGTCTCTTCAAGCATTGAGTTAGGGCAATCAAACAGCTCATTTTCTTTCTTTCTTTTTTATTTTTCATATATCATTGTCTTAAACGATCTGTAGCTCAAGGTTTGAAAACCATTGTTTTATATATCTTGTTTAGTTTTATAATTATTTAACTGAGAGATTAAATCCAGTTTCCCTTTCATGTCCTGAAGCAGAAGGCTCAAACTTTATTATTCCTTTTATAATTACTTTCTGACAAATGGGTTTAAGGCTATATATGTCCTTTAAACTGAACCTTCATCCTGCAAGTCCGTTTTTCACTGCTAAATGTTTTGTGATTTTTATTAGAATTTCTTCTTTATGTCATAAATTATTTAAAAGAATGCATTTTGGCTTCAAACATTAGATTTTATTGACTATCTTTGGCTACTATTTCTAATTATGATTCCTTTTTCTATTTTTAGAGCTTTGCATGTGCTAGGCAAGTGCTCTGCCACTGCACTAAATTCTCAGTCCCTGTAATGCTTTCTTTTAAGAGAATTTGGTCTGCATGAATTCTGTGTATTTTGTAGTCACTAGAAGTTTCTTTACAGCCGAGTATGTGCTCAATCATATATATTCTTTAAAATAATATTTATGCACTATTTATCATATGCAGGCTTATATAAAAATAAATAGTATTCAAATTATTAATTGCACAAACTTCCTATATCTTCACTAATTTACTCTTTTTATAATTCACCAGATTCTTAGGGAAATGAGTTAAACGTTTACACTATGATACTGAATTTATCAATCTCTCCTTGAAATTCTTTGTTTGCTTCATGTTTCAATTTTATGTAGAGATATGAAATTCATGATTTTTATGTGTTCTCAAAAAATATTCTATTTATCAATAAGCATAATTATTTTGCATGCATATATGACTTCTTGATGTGAATCAATCTAAATATCTCTTTAAATATAGCATTTTTCAAATAAATTGATGTTTAAATATAAAGAACAATCATGTTCTATTTTCACTTAGGTTTATTGTGTCATAGAAAGGGAAGTATGAATTCATAAATAAGATTACAATAAAGTACACATGAGAATAAAATGAAATTATAGCTATTAAACTGCTTTTATAAGGGTAAAAATAGTCCCCAATGCTAGATATTATTGGTTTCAAATGCATTGTTCTCCTTTAATTTTCAAAGCCACAACATCCATTCCTTATTGGTAATTACAAGAAGAATGGGAGCAAATGGAGTAATTTATCTGCTAAAATATTTTTAAATCCTTTTCAAAAACTAAAAATTCTAGAACAACTGCAATAAATTCATGGATTAAGCTATTGAGGGCTAAATTAAAGAAGATGGATTGACTAGAGATGCTCATTTTCTTAATATGTATGTCTTTGATTTTTGTGAGGAACTATTTAATTATGTGTTCTTGTCATTATTAATGACTAATTATTAATGTCACTATCAATCACCTGCTCACATATTTTGTCTATTTTAATCAGTATTCATCTCTTTTGCTCTAATTGCTAAATTTTTAAAATATTAATTTTAAGTATTATATATTTACTTTCATCACAAAAATTTCTTTTATATGGATAAATTTTTGTATATATAAACTTTTATTGTTATGCAAAATATAGATGTGAATGTACTTTTTTGTTTGTTTTTTTTAAAGAAAGAGGGACAGTGTGAGAGAGTGATAGAGAATCAATTTTATTTAGTTGTTCATGTGGCTTTTGTTGCTTCAAGAGTTCATTGTGTGGGTGGTGCTGGGGTTTGAACTCATGTACTCACGCATGCCAGGCAAGCAACATAACCACTGAGCAACCACTCCAGGCCTGCAAATGTACTTTTATATGCCTATTTCCCTAACCTTAAACCTTCATATTCTTTTAGGCATGTTATGGTCATCTTCCTTTTTGTTTTAACTCTTCAATAATTTAGAATGCATTAGTTTCCTCAGTACATCTTACTATCTACAGACTTCATGTGAACTACACCATATTCTTACAGAAATGTGGTTATCTCTCCACTTTTTCATCAGTCAGCCCTTATGCGTACTAAAATATTTTAATGACTTTGGCATTCTAATACCATCTCAGTATTAACCAGTTCAAACCACTCTCATTATTCTTTTATTTTCAGTATTTTCAGGATGTTATAATCATTAATTTTTCAAGATGACCTTTAGAAACATTTTTAAACTGTTCAAAAACATCCATTGATATTTTGACTGTAATTAGATCCAATCTTAAATTGTTCTATACTGAGAATTAATATTTTTAGTATGGAGTCTTGATATAACCTCTATGTATTCATTATTTGGGGCAGTTATTTTGCATTAATATTAAATTTATTATTTGATCTACTTACACATATTTTATATGTATGTTATTGCTCATTAGTAGGGTTTGCTACTCAAATCATGAGGCCTTAATAGTGAATGTAATACTATTAATAATTACTCTAGGATAACAGGCATAAACGAATGTCATAGTTATTGATACTTAAAATTTTTATTTTCTAACACATTAGTGCAACTAAATAAGGGCAGAAACCATTTATTTCCCTATTTCCCTCTAGGAATTGCCTTAATTTTAGATAGACATATCACCCAAGCCTTGGTTCTTTATAAGGGTATTTCACACCCCATTTTAGGGGTGTGAGTGTCTGACTCCCTTGCTCAAACCCAGAACAAAAAGAAGGATCAACTTTGCTTCAGAAGTCCTTATTGAATCATCTGAGTTGTCCTCATAGAACCATCTGAGTTTCGTGTTATCCATTTCAGTTAAGATTTTCTCTTTCTTGAATCTTGCCTTCAGCCCTTACCTTTCACAAGTATTACTTGTAAAAAAAAAAAAAAAAAGTAAAATCCTAAGAAACCTCTTGTATGCTGAACTGACTCCTAGAGTATTCTTCCTTGGAAACCCCACCTGTTACAATTGGTCCAGGAGAGGTCCAAGTAATCGGACTCTGGAATGGGATTAATGAGATTCTGCGGCTAGATCACCCATCACCTGCCAAAAATGAGAAACCAATGCCTCGGTGTGTGGAGTACTGAGATCCCCAGTGCTGAGAGCCCCACTGCAAGGCAAGAAGAACAGTTGCTAAAACCTTTACCTCTGTGATTGGGATGGCCTACTGAGGGAGTGAATCCTCTGGTGTTACAATCTGTTAGGTATTTGAGGTTATTGTGGGATATGGTAATTATAAGGGCAATGGGAGTGACTATTGCTATGCATAGCTGAAGACAGTGAAAGGCTGAGTATGATTAATCACAATTAAAAGTTAAGTGAGAAAGTCAAAGTGTATGTATCCTTGGAAGTATAAAACATAGGATGTATTTCATTTAATATAAAGATCTCCAGATCCATATATTTGCTGAAAAAGATAAGATATCACCAGTATTTTTGGTGGAAAAAAGAAACATATATATGTGTATGTATATACAATATTTATATGTATATGTGTATATAATATTATATGTATATAAATGTTGATTTCTATGATTCCCTTGTCCCCTTTGGGCCTGCAGAAGTTGCCTATTCTTCACTCTTAAGGACTATTCTTCTCTCTTTGCTTAAAAATGATGCAAAGCGTTTTCTTCAATCAGACAACATATTCCTCACTTCAGGAACAAATCCAGCTAATCTTCTAGGCCAATAACTAAAGTTAAGTCTTAATGTAATATTTCCAGAGAAGCAGTAGCTCTGATAATTGAGAAAAGAGTTTATATGCCAAAAAAATCTTCAGAAATCAACCAGCATATGTAAGCAAAAGTTGAGAGAGTATGTATGCATGAAGTTAGATAACAAACAAGCCAATCATGTTGGGAGCAATGAAAGTATGCCAGAGTCATATATCCAAGAAGAAGACCTGGTGAACGTGCTGCTAAAATGACTACTAAAAACTCAAGAAAAGTGACAGCCAACATAAAGGCAGGTAGAAATGCAAAAATTGACATAGGGTAGAAGAAAGAATTGCAAGCGCAGAGAAGTAGGTTTGCTAAAGTGAACACAATCTTTTAGAATAGGAAACCCTCCATAGCCCTACATTCTACAGGATGCCCATAGTCTACACCACTTATGAAAGCAATAAAAGATGTGATGATAAGGAGGGCACCAACATTCATTATTGTCCCTTTTCTGGAGAGCATGTCTGATAACTGGAGTTATTAGAGATTTGGGCTTAGATGAGAAATGTAGTTTTCTAAAGGATCCTGAAATAATGAACAGATGATGGTCCTTAATGGTCGGAAGCCAGGCAAACGTTTTGTGGGACCTGACCAATAGAGAGTCATGGAAATTTTTCATAGACTACTTAAATACTAAGAGCAAAACACATAAAGAGCTAACAAGGGATAATCCTACCTGAGGCCATGAAGTTCTGATTTCAATCCTGAACACCAAGAAATTTCAAATAGGTTTCTGAGGATAATCACATAAATGAAATTTTTGATTCCTTGCACAGTTTTGGATGTGACCAAGTCTGCAGACCTAGAAAATAATGACTAAAAGTCAGATGCCAAAGAGCAAGAATACATGGTATTATCCCCTCTACTGCCCCCCGCAAAAAAAACAGGACCTTCTTTATCCATTCCTCCCAGGGAGCTATGGCCATATACTTAGATAAGCAGTGACATAACCCTGAGAACAGGAAGAAAATAGCAATTAATATTTAAATTCAAAACCTAGAATGAAAGGGTCATAATTCTCTCTGAATTTGTCAATTTGACTCCTAAAAATCACAGGTGTATCAGGGAAAAAGATAATGAATCACCACTAACTTTTCAAGCCCTATGCACAGCTGTGGGCCCATTATGGTATCTTTGCTACAGAAGATTAATACAGATTTTGGTATGCATAATGTAGTCATTGACCTGGTGAATTGTTTTATATTTTTAAAAGAGGATAATAAACAGCTTCAATACACTTGGAATCATTAAAATTGCATGATATCATATGGTTAAAGAGATCTAGATTGGCTAGAAATCACATAGAATACCACACTGGTTCATAAAATTCATGACATCATACTAATCAGAGTAATCAAAAAATTGCTACTGCATTAGAGAATTTGATAAAATTCATGAACTACAGAGGATAGGAATTAACTCTAAAATAATCCTATCACATCATTTAAAGTTTTAGGTGTCTGTTGGTATATAGCATATGGACTGTTTTCTTCAAAGTAATCTAAAAAGCCAACCAGGCCTCTAGGCATATTCAATGCCTGCCTCGGACAGCTTTAGGTAGACACTCAGGCTTCTGTATGAAATGAAGAAACAATTTGGATGCAGGGGCAGCTGGGGAGAGGGCTCGCAGGGCTACTCTAACCTCTCAGCTCTCACTGGAATAGTTGTTGCGTTAAAACAAGGGATTTCCAATTAACTTGATTTAATCAACTTGAAAAGAGATGCATCTGCTTTTCTGAAAACAGGTTTGGGCTACAAAACTTGTCAAAGGTTTATCAAAGGCAACTGTTATCTGGAGGGCACGGACAATTATAACCACAACATATGCCTAAGAATACTGCATCAATATATTGTACAGGGGATGTTAAAGGCTGTCAGTTTTAGTAAGATCTGGAGCAGAAAAGTGCTCCTTAGCAATTTCAGCCTACAGAATGAACACAATAACCAGTAAACTAACAGTATTTCCTTATCCTCTCTGATTACTATAAAGCTCAGTTTTGAAAATGCAAGGAACTGAATTCTGCCAATAATTCAAATGAGCTTGGAAGGGAATCCTATACTCCAAATGAGTCAAAGCCTTAACCTACATCTTGATTTCAACCTTGTGAGACCCAGAACAGAACACAACTGTAATGAACCAAAACTTCTGATCTATGGAAGCTATGAAATAATAAATTTGTGATGCCCATCTCTAAGCACCACCTGCTAAGTTTGTGGTAATTTCTTGCACAGCAGTAGAAAACTAATATACCCACCACTGGTATGCTTGGGAGTCATCCTAGAATACTTAGTGGGAAAAGACACCTTGTGGAACTTGTGGTAACTTCATAGGGAGAATCATAAATGTAGATGTTTAGTGCTCTGGAACAAGGCCATGCTATTTGAAGTGGAGAAATAAGACACATTTTAAAAGCTATCTCATAGAACACCACTGGGCCATGGTTGAGTTGGAACACACAGATATAGAGGAATAGTTTTACATATAATAAACCAGGATTTGAAAGACCCCTGAAGTTATAATTTTGATAGATTTGGCAATGATTCATTGTAGAACAAAAGTGATTACATCCATGAATAAACATGAATAGTACAGGGGCTGGAGTGAAAGCTTTGTGGTTTTAGTACTTGCCCTAGCATGAGCGAGGATGTGGGTTCAAACCCCAGCACCAGGTACACAACAAAGTGTATGAGCAACGAATACCAAATGAAAAACTAAATAAAATTGATTCTTTCTCTCTCTCTCTCTCTCTCTCACTGTCCCTCTCTCTTAAAAAAACATGAATAGTATGAACAGACATTAAAGAAAAGCTACATGAGTAGATTGCCTATATCTCCATGCCATCTACCCAGTATTGGACCAGCACCTCTCCCTCAGCTAATCTTTACGTTAAATAGAATATTCCTCATGACCAGGGTACAGAGGAGAAAATTCTGAGATTGGTTTATGAATGAGTTATTTTAGTGATTATTAGTCAAAAATGGATAGCAGCTACATGACAGTCCTCCTCAGGGGTAACTTTGGAAAATCTCAGTGAGAAGAAAACTTTCTTGTAGGCAGCTCTTCAAGTAGTGCACCTGCTTATCCACTATGTATGTTAAGAAATCTAAATCAACTTGTGATCATGGGTCTGTGGACATGTAAGAATGAGACCTAAGTATGATTTTTACTTTATTATATATATATGTATATGCTTACATATATATATATATATATATATATTAGTGTGCAAAATTAGCATGCTAACCCTCAATTGTGATTGTGATCCACAAAAAGAAGAAACTATAACATTTGTAGAAAAAAATAATAATTTGATGAATGCATCTTAGCAACCTCCATCATAGTTCAAAATATAAATTGTCACAATACACCCAGCAACCTCACCTATGCGACTTACATCTGTAGATTACAAATGGGCCCAATATGTGGGCTTTCAGTATTATCAAGGGTGCTCTAACTACTGCCATAGCTCAGTTTTATTCCTGCCAGCAACATAGACATATATTAAGTCCTCAGTATGAATATTGTTCATGGAGAATCCAACCAGTTACATGATGGCAAGTTGACCTCATGGTCTTCTACAATCTTAAAAGTAGTACTTAGTCCATTTTTTATACATAACAAAATATCTGAAGTTAAGTACTTTATAAATTAAAGGGGGTTATTTGGCACACAGTTTTAGTGACTGGAAGGTCCAAGTAGTATGGCACCAGTGTTGTGGTGATGGTCTCCTGACTGTGTCACACTGTGGAGAAACCAAAAAGGAAATCAATCACATGTAGAAGGAGCCAATCATGGCAAGTTGCCCTACTTTATAATAACCCATTCTTGTATGAATTAATTTGCTCTGAAAGATCAGAATTAATCCCTTCCCAGGGAAGTGTTAGGGATCTAATAACCTTTCCTGGAAAGGTCTAAAAAGTCTAAAAGATTCCACCAGGACCCATCTTTAAAGATCTACTACTTCTCAATATCATCACATCCAGGACCAAGCCTCCAGGACGTGAACTTAAGGGGACATACACAAACCATATCTAATTCATGGCCCCCAGAAATGATTCTGTCTAATAAGAATAGACATGTATTCTGGTATGAGTTTGCTTTCCTAACAGCTGGGTCTCAGTCAGCAGCACTCTTAAAGATCTGCCATTGAGTCCCACTTAATTTGATAGTCAAGAGACTTGCTTTTACTATAAAAAGGTGCTGGAGCAGAGACATGATCATGGGATAAACTGATGGAATCCATTTCTTTTACATGTAATTAATAACATTTAGGTATATTTTTTAAATCTATGTGCTTACTGACTTATTTCCTTTCCTATCACTTTTTAAGGTAATTATGTTATAATCTCATTTGTGGATTTGTTGATTTTTTCTTTTATCATTGTCATTGTTAGCACATTCTGAAGTTCTATAATTAGCACATACAATTTAGAATATTCATATTTTTCTACAATTGATTCATAACTTTTTGGTTTAATTTGAAGTAGTTTCTTATCCTTAGTAATACTTATTATTTTATTGACTAATATTAATATGGCTACACTTGCCTTTTCAATCTGTCAAAAATTTATTTTTAATTTTTTGTTCACATACGTAAGGTAGTTAACTATCTTATGCTTGGATTTCTCACTAATCTTTGCATATTCTTTGTTTATATATTGATTCATTTATAATTCATATAAATACAGGTACATTTGTGTTTATGTATACCATATTATCATTTGTATTCTTTTTGATTACCACTTTTTTATTCCTTCACTCAAATTTTTCCCTTCTTTTATACTATAGTAGATGAATTCCTCTTCTAATTTACATTTAAACTATTAATTGTACTTTGTAATCATGTATTCAGTAGTCACCCTAAAGAAGTACTGCTCAATAGAATTACAAAGTAAGCCAGTGTGTAATTTTAAATTTCCTAGGAGCCACACTAAAAAAGTAAAAAAGAAAGAAATGAACTGAGTTTAATGATACATTTTATTTAACCCAATAATCCTTAAACTGTCATATCAACATGAAATCATTAATGAAATATTTTATATTGCTTTACACATAAATGACATTTTAATTTTGTCTAGTGATATTTTAAGTGCTTAACAGTCATATACAGCTAGTGGCTAATGTATAACTTAGATATCTCAAAATGTATCCTTGGAAAGAATTATGCTCAATGAAGTATCCCAATCTCAGAGACTCAAGGGCCGACTGGTATCTCTCATCTGTGGAAATTAGAATACATGGGGAAGCAGTAGGTTAGACGGCTAACGTAACAATAACTTCAAATTGTATGATTCTCAGCGCAATAGTGGGATGGCTCCCTAGGTTACTTGGAGGCGGAGGCATAGGGAGGGGGATGGGGAGGGGGAGGGTGTAGGAAGATCTCCTAGGAGACTGGAGAGTGGGAATACGGGGAACCATCTCAAAAGCAGATGTCATTCCTCCAGGAGATACTCATTTAACGCAAGAGTTCTTCTGGGAAAAACAGCAACAGGGGAAACCCAAGCTGGGCATCCATGATTTGGCATTAGCCCTGGATAACTAAGTATATATACATTGGTTATTGATGGTTTGATAATGTTTCCCCCTCAATTGTATCTCTATATACATCTAATTTTTTAAAAGAATAAAAAAATGCATCCTTGATTTATCATAATCTGTTGTATTGCATTTAGTACTTTCCAAAAAGACGTAGAACTTTAAAGTTTACACCCATCCTGCTTTTCATTATGTTTTTATTGCATAATGTAACTATTATGTCCTATTAGTATTCTTTTTTTAAAAAATGAGAGAGGGACAGTGAGAGAGAGAGAATCAATTTTATTCAGTTTTTCATCTGGTTTTCACTTCTCTGACATTCAGCTGTGTACATGATGCTGGGGTTCGAACCCGGGTCCTTGCACATGCCAGGCAAGCGCTGCAATCACTAAACCACCACTCCAGCCCTGTATTCATTTTTTTTGTCCATATATTTGCTGTTTAATTTTTGCTCATCATTTCTTCATACCTTCATGTGTTCTTTTTTCCTTGCATCATATCTTTACTGCTTTAAGACCTTTTTTATAATTTTCTTTCTTTCTGTGGAGCAGACAGATGTTATTTTAAGAAAATGACAGAAAACAAAGCATAGGGATAAAAGCACATTTCCCCCAGAGAGGGAGAAGGGGACAGAGCCCAAGAGAGGGGTTAGGTTTGCACTTTTTTATAGGATTTTCTCCCTTCCTCCATACGTAGGTCTTAGATGCTGGAAATCAGGTTGGATCCAGCCTTTGGTTTGTGCCTCAGGCAACAATAGAAAGAAGGTGACACCTTCCTTAGCAGAAGGGAGTGTCTGAGTCTGGACCCACCTTGCTGGAGCCTCCTTACCAGCATTGGGGATGTCAAATTGATCTTAAAAGAAAAAGAACCTGTTTTCCCTTGATTAACTCAAGCATTCTAACTACTCTGACTGCCCAACGTTTCCCTGTCTCATTCCCCCACTCTAATTAAGGAAATGCTTTTAAAATATATTGCACATATTAATTTTCTGTTAAGAGAGAAGGACAGTGAGAGAAAGAGAGAGACAGAGAGAATCAAGTTTTATCTAGTTTTGAACATGGCTTTCATTGTTCTGAACCTTAATTGTGTATATGGTTGCTAGGGTTTGAACCCGTGTACTTGCGCTTTGAACTCCTATACTTGTGCATGCCAGGCAAGCACTGTAACCACCAAGCCACTGCTCCAGCCCCTAATTAAGGAAACTTTTATTGTTGTAAAAAAGGGGAAATGGGCGATGATTGTTTTTTAGCTGCTTCAGGCTGAGAGGGGCAAAGTGAGGCAAACAGTGTGGGCTTCCTTCTAAGAATGTTAGGGTCAATTAAGGAGTTCGTGATAAAGGCTGCTTGTGCATGGCTCCATCTTCATCACCATTGGGAATTCAACAGATTTTAACTTGGAACAAATGAGCTGAACTAAGATATTAAAAAAAAAAATTAATGCCAGAACGAAAATTAAGGTTGAGTCTAAGAGAAGAAGAACCAGGTCTGCTATCTGGCTCCTCAAAGACAAGCAAGAATTATGATTGAGAGTCTAGGGGTATACAGAAAAGGCATGTAATATAGTAAACTAAGTAGCAGGAGCTAGGATCTCAAATGGAAGAGTATAAGAATTAGGCGTCATAGAGTGGAGGAGAATGTCTGCTTCACTAATTACCTTAAGGCCTTGGAGTAGATGCCATTCCCCATTTGGTTTTTGGACTTGTAAAGTAGGCATGTTACTGCCTCTGGCGTGGAAAGACAGAGGGATTCTTTAGGACTGTTTTAACTGAACTGCACTTTTTGCTTGCCCAATTCTGCCTTTGTATCACATTTTAATAGTGGCTAGAATAGTGGCCCCAGGGGCCCTAGATTTGTCATGATAAAGTGTGAAACTTTGAAAGTATATCTCTCCCTAATATGGGGTAGAACACTCTGGAACTATCAGGAATGCATAAAAAAAGTCATCCTGTCCCATTTACAACTTAGTAGGACAGTCCACTTTCTAGTCCCAGGTCCTCCACACTCATTGCACCGTCATAGTACTGGGGATAGGGGTGGCAGGGTAAGAGACAAGTACAGAAAGGCTAGTGTCAGTGTCCAAGAGGAAACTGACCTTTTGGATCCCTATGGAGAAGCATACCAGGGGCTCATGCATGGTGATAGGAGTCACAGGAGCCATTAAAGTGGAACCCATCCCCATCAGTCTGGTGTAGCGGACTCTGAACCCAAAGGCCTGTCCCCTAGGGGACATTTATTCCTCCAGTGACTGCCTTGACAGATAGGATAGGGCCTTGGTGGTGATCCCTTGGCCTGTGGTCATTCCCGTGGTCATTCCTGCAGGTAATGTCCCTCTGTTCCACAATGGAAACAAGTTTTGTTTTTTTTTTTTTTAAGAAAGAGGGATAGTGAGAGAGAGAAAATCAGTTTTATTTGTTTAGTTTTTCATGTGGCCTTCGTTGCTCCGAGACTTCATTGTATATACATGGTGCTGGGGTTTGAACTCGTGTACTTGCTCATGCCAGGCAAGCGCTGTAACCACTGAGCCACTGCTCCAGCCCCCAAACAAGTCCTTTTTGTGGCTTGTGGTCCATTCCATTTCTCTCCCTTATTATCCTGGAAGTTTACTCCTTGCAGAGCCATAATCAGCCCCTCAGCTTTTTCCTGTCTCTGTGTTCCTGTTCTTCCCTCTCCTCCTAATCTTTATTATAAAAGACATAGATTGGGCTGGAGTGGTGGCTTGGCAGTTACGGCACTTGCCACAAATGCATAAGTACTCAAGTTCAAACCCCAGCAACACATACACAACAAAGTGTCACAGGAATGAAAGTCACACGAAAAACTAAATAAAAATTGCTTCTCTCTTTTTTTTTTTTTTTTCTCTCTCTCTCTTACTCTCCCTCCCTCTCTTAAAAAAAAAAAAAAGACAGAGATTGCAAGCTGGGGAATGTTATCTACAGACTGATCAGGGGCATATGCCAATTTTTGTAATTTCCTCCAAACATCCGGTGTTATCTGAATAATAAATTTGTCCTTTAAAATCATGTTGCCCTCTAAGGACTCAGTGTACGTGATGATGTGTTTCTCAGTGCCTCCCTGAGTTTCTCCAGAAAGACAATAGGATTTTTCTGAGTCTATGTAAATATTAGTTGCACACAACCTTATATCTTAAACATGAATCAACAAAGAGCTAAGAGAGCTCCCTTTTGTGGAAAGAGTAGCAAAGTGTTTTTATGTTCCACATTGCTAATCTTTAACAAATTAGGCTCTCCTTATTACTTTCCAAAAGCACAGTTAAATTTTTATCCCAGTGTAAAGAGTCAGGTTATTAGTATTCAACTACAAAATATTAAATGACATAAATAATTCCCTAATTAAATTTATTGTTTCCATATAAACCTAAAGGAGACCATTATTACAAAAAACTTTAATTTGGACACATGAACACATCTAATATACAAAGTAGCCAGTAATACCATCACAATTACACTGATGTCTTTATATTAACCAAGTTTAACCTTTGAAGAAAATTTGAAATGACACTGGCCCTTTTATATTAAGTACAATGTGTAAAAGAGAGCACATATTGATTATCTTGCTTGTAACTCTACATAAATTTTTATTTTACATATTTACATAACACTTAAACAAGGTTAAGATAAACATTTAGTTCTTAAATGTATTTTTAGTCACATACATTAAAGTATCAATTGTATTGCAATAACCCCAAAATAGTTGTTTACTTAATTAGTAATGAAATAACTGTTTAAAAGACTTTAAAACAGGTACAAGCATGTTTTCTTCCATTGTCATCCGTTTACCTTCAATGGCCACAATATTGTTGTTTCTAATAGCTGAGTACAACTCCATTGTTTATATATCAGATCTTTTGGATCCATTCATCCAGTGAAGGGCATTTGGGTTGATTCTATAATTTAGCTATTGTAAATTGAGCTATTATGAACTTGCATTGGACCCACCAAGGGCATAGCAACACATAATCTAGGGGAATCATAGACATGTCAAGGGGGAAGGAGGAGGCAGGGGGATGGGAGAGGGACTGAAGATAGGAAGGGATCTAGGGAGACAACCAACAATGTAGCATACTCTTTACTTCCCTTAGAACTCAAATAGTATGTATGCAATCATTTAATTCTGTAAAATTCATAATCATATACATTATATATATATGTATATATATATATATATACGCATATATGCAATCAATTATATTTGTTAGGGGCACAACATAGAAGATTCAAGAGACTGGCATGTTGGCAATGTTGGGGTAACTATGGTTTATGATCAAATGTATATCATATTGTTTATATGCATTTATGATTGTAAAATGACTCAACTTTTAATAAAAATAAAATGAAATAAACAGGAACAAGCCTTAAAGATTTAGTTTCCTAACGGCTAAAACCTAACATAAGAAATTATCTTGATAAGAACAAATCAATGTTTTAAGAAACCCTTCTTATAGCATACATAATATTTCACCTTAGGAGAAATCTTAAATAATTTTAACTGTGCCAATTCAACTTAATCACACACAGACTTTTGAGATTTACCCTCCACAAACCTTCTTTAACTTACTTAGACACTATAACATGTTTACTTTCTTATCCAGAAATATCTCTTTATTTCTAATTTCCATACAAAAGTATATTTCCATACCTATAACTTTATCTCTTTCCTAGTTGCTGACTCTCTTAAACTTACATTTTGACACAATCCTTATAAAATTTCTGAATCTTTCCAATTACTCCTCTTAATAAGATCAAATACTTAATGCCATTTACAGTACTTTAATTTATACAAAGCTGAAACATTTTGTACTATTCCCATATAGAATTATACCTGTTAGAATTTTAAATCTTAAAAACTTTGCTTTCAGTGAAGATTTAGAAAAAAAATCTTGAAGACTAATCTATAAAAGCACATTTAATAAACCCAAATATATGTCACCTTGTAGAATTTAAGAAGAGTACTCAAATTTATTTAGGGGTTGATGTTTTATGCAAATTAATCAGATGTTTCTTGTTTCCTCTAACATATTTATGAAGATTAATTCCTTTAATTTTTTTTGTTTTTTATTTTGTTTTCCTTCTTCTTTCTTTTGTTTTTTTTAGAGAGAAGGAAGTGAGGTGAGAGAGAAAAAATCAATTTTTCTTTAGTTTTTCATGTGGCCTTCATTGCTTTGACACCTAGTTGGGTACGTGGTGTTGGGGTTTGAACTCAGGTCTTTGCGCATGCCAGGCAAGCACTCAAACCACTGAAGCACCATTCCAGCCCCAATTCCATTCATGTTTAAATCTAATTTAGTTAATTTTATGTTACCCATGAATCCAGGATACCAGAAAAATTTAAGCCATTTTTTCCTGTTGAAGAAATACCCTAGAAGCAATGAATATTAGTTACACTTCAAACATTTATAGAAACCAACATGCTAGATTTACCACCTAGAAAAATATTTGGGCTAGTAATTTTAAATTCACCTTTACTCTTATGTTTAACCAATTTAACTTGAACTTTAAATGTTTAAGTCACATGAACTAAAAGTCATTTGGATTCATTTTTTAAAATTTAATTTGTGAGTGCTCATCTATAGGCCAATTTGTTGTAATGTTGAACACAACATATGACACACATGCACACAAACATACAAAACAGATGTCCACACAAAAAGTTAACAGTAAACAGACTTTAGAGCCTTTCTTTGAATAATTGACTTTTGAATAAAGGAAGTATAAAAAAATAATTAAAAACTTTATTTAGATAAAGCAAGAATGACTTAAATATATATTTAGGGGCACAAAATGATAGGTAAATTCACTGGTAAAATGGAGCTCAACCCCCCCTCCCAAAAAAATGAAGCAGCCATATTTACTGTTGTAAAGGAGCATGTAAATATCTTTAGTAGACCAGAGTACTTTTTTTTTTTTTGAGGAACTGAATTTACATTTTATTTAACTTAAATTTAAATTTAATAGAAGCAATGAGGACTATAGTTCCATTAAACAGAACTTTACCATTTAGGCAGGATTACATTTTACTTTAAAAAAAATTTTATTAAGGAGTTGAGTTATTGTGTAATCATAAATGCATATAAAGTAACAATATGATATGCATTTATTCATAAACCAGATTAACCCCATATTGCCCACACCCCAGTGTCTTGATTCTTCAATATTTCACCCTACAAGTGATATAAATGTTTAGATTGTGAATTTTCCACAATTAAATGATTTCATAAGTATTATTTGGCCTCTCAGGAGGGTGAAGAGTATGCTACATAGTTGATTGTCTCCCTAGATCCCTCCCTAACATCCATCCCTCTACCCCCACCTGATCCCTCCCCCTACCCACATACCTATGGTTGCCCTAGATTACGTGTTTCAACACCTTTGCTGGGTCTAATACTTGAGTTTGATAACCTTTTCACCCAATCCTGGGTTTTGCTCTAGCTTCTGCAAATGGGGGGAAACATTTGATCTTTGAGTCTCTGGGTTTGGCTAACTTTGCTCAGCTTGATTTCTTCCATTGCCATCCATTTACCATCAAAGCCCACAATATTGTTGTTGGTAATAGCTGAGTAGAATGGCCATTTTTATTATATTGATTCTGCCTAGCCAAGAGCGTGGAACATCTTTCCATCTTCTCAGGTTATCTTGGATTTCATTCTTCAGTTTCCAATAATTTTCACTGCAGAGGTCTTTGACTTCCATTGTTAGATTAATACCCAAGTATTTTGTTCGTTTTGAGGATATTGTGAATAGGACCAATTTCTTGATTTCTTCTTCTGCCCTATTATTGTCAGTGTATCAGAAAGCAAATAACTGAGTAGAACTCCTCTGGAAAAATACCCAGCAGCAGGATAGCTGGATTGTATGGTGGATCCATCCTTAAGTTTTTGAAAAGTCTTCACACCACTTTCCAGAGCAGCTGTACCAGTCTGCATTTCCACCAGCAGTGTACTAGTGTTTCTAACTCCCCACAACCCCTGCACCATCTATTATTGTTTATATTCTTCATCTTTGCCAATCTGACCAGAGTGAGGTGAAATCCTAATGTAATTTTTATTTGAATTCATCTGATTACTACTGACTTAGAACACTTTCTCATGTATTCATTGGCTTGTTCAATTTCCTCTGTTAAGAAGTTTCTATTTAGCTCTCAGACCCATTTATTGATTGGATTATTTGTGGTTTTGGTATTACGTTTTTTGAGTTCTCTGTAAATTTTGGATATTTGTCCCCTTTCAGAGGAATCGTAGGCCATGATTATCCCTCATTCTGTAGGTTGTCTCTTGACAATTTTGACCAATTCCTTGGCTGAGCAAAAGCCTTTCAGTTTAATGGCATTCTACTCATTTTGAATCAGAGTTAGAGTTACCCAGATATTAAAAGAATGAGAGCTCATGAAATCCTCAGGAAGTTTTTTTTTAGAATAAAGAAAACTTATATGGACTCTTTCCAATTTCCTTCTTTATGTCCAAATGAAAAGGAGAGAAAAGAAAACTCCCTAGGACTTAGTGTCTCCTGGTATTCTTGGGCCTGTCCTATCAGCTTCTGAAAGCTGAGTCCTTGTTATATTGTTTCTAAAAGCACCAAAAAAAAAAAGAAAGAAAGAAAGAAAGAAAATAGGCCTCTTAAGCATCTCAAAAGGCTTGGAACCTGGAGCAGCTGGCCTTTCCAGATCCTTTCCATCTATCTCTCCTGCTAGAATCGCAAAGTGCAAGAAAAGAGTAAATAGTCCCTTAGGCCTCACTTGAATTTAAAAGTGGTACTTGAAGTTTTTTTCCCCCTTTGGTCTCAAACTGGTTTAGGCATTAGTTCATGTAGTTTGCTTTTTAGATCAGGCAGATATCAGGCAGATAACTAGCAGATAGTTCCTTCCCTTTTGCCAAACACACTAAGCTGCAAAATGATATTAAATTTGACACTTTTCTCCAGCAGCCAAGAAAATGAGGTGCTGTCCTTGGACATTTGTGGTTTATGCAGGCTAGTGGTGGATGTAACCTGAGAATGAAGCTCCCACATGGATTAGAGATGTCTCCCTTAATGCACCTCTGATGGTCAGTAATTACACCTCTCATCTATACATCCTAAGGGATTTATTGCTGCCTTACTAGTGAGGATGTCACATGCCAGAAACCTAAGGGAATTTAGACTTAGTGGCATTATTGGTATTCCCTTGGCCACTATAAAACTTCCAAATACAATGCCCCGCAAAAGGAAAGCAGCCTACAGTCAACTGGGATTAGTTCATCCCCTGCTACTACTCTTGAGATTGAGGCTTTCCTCTGAATAAAATAGCAAACAAAAGAACAGCATGGGCACCTTCACCAAGGAAACTGTCTCTTTGACTAAGGAACATCTTCTTGATCTTGGACCCTCTAGTGGTCAGTTGTTCTACCTTTCCTTTCATGACCTCTGTCTTGGGTCTAACTCAGCATGGAGGATGCTAACTTCTTGATGACTATTTAATCTAAGGGACGATATTTGCCAACTAGTTGTGCCTTTAAATTTTGCCTTTCATGTTTCCCTTGTCCTTTTGAGTTCTCAAACTCACAGGACAATGATTTCATATTGTTCCTCAATTTGAAGTGGGAAGCAAGCCTGTAATGCTCTTGGTGAGATCCCCACTAGAAAAAATAAACAATTTGGCTTCCTGAACTAATAGAGATAGAGGTGGTTTACTTTGAGACAGAATTTTTGGTTTATTCCAGCCAGATTGGGGGAGTACAGTAGTAAATGTGTCTTGCAAGAGTCTACAAGGCAGTCTAATTGTAAACCTAGGGAAGCTCTATCTTGGCCATTTCCCTCACAATGGGAAGTGGATATAAGGGGATGGAGCAGTGGCTCAGCTGTTTTGGCGCTTGCCTGGCAAGCATGAGGACCCAGATTCAAACCCCAGCACCACATACACAACTAAGTGTTGGAGCAACTAAGGCCATGTGAAAACTAAATAAAGTTGTTTCTCTCTTTCTCTGTCTCTCTCACTGTCCCTCTCTCTTTAAAAAAAAGAAGAAGAAGGAGAAGAAGAAGTGGATGTAAGGGACAGACAGAATAGAAGCATTTCTGAAGAGGAAGAGACTGCTTGGCTCATGCTCTGCGGATTAATGCGTCACCACTTCCCCAGAGACCTTAGATCAGTCCAAGGCTTTATCTCAGGATCCAAGATTCATCAGGTGAGAGTCCCTCCACCATTTCACCAGGTCAGTCACAAACAAAGAGAAACAGATACTGGTCAATGTGACTCCTGAGTGAAGTTGGGGTCAGACTTGAGACCTGAGACCTTCTTGCAGCACTGGAGAGTAGCCCCAGTCAGCCACCTTCAATTGTTTCAAGCCTTCCTCTTTCCCACGAACCAACTTTCTCCCACAGAAAGGAAACTGAAACAAGTCAGGACCAACAATCCCAATGCCTGAGCGAATGGGGATCAGTCCCACCTGCCCTGGAAGCCTGTCACCTAAGTCATAACTTAGGTAGATATATAACTGACTATCAGGTGCCTGGTGTTTAAAAAGAGTTCATCCACTAAGGAAAAAGCACAGAATTATCTTCATAAAAGTTTGTAAAGCCCCAGTTTATGAACAGAGGGGATTTAGGCCCTTCTTTTTAAGCCATTATATGTAAAACATCCCTTTCTCAACAGCTAGAGTCTGATAATTGAGGGAAGGGAATGATCTGGAGGAACAAGCATTGCAGGAAGGGTTTGGCTCGTATGGAGGTGTATATTTCTGGGGAGTTTCCTTAGCACTGTCCAATTGACTGGTTTCTTGTAGGATATCCCTATAGGCTATTGGGAGAGGAGGTCCAGGGAGAAGCCTTTGAGATTCACTGAGAATCTCAGTGAGAATCTTTCAGTTGTTTCACTCCTTTACTCTACTCCTTGCATCCAATTTGATCAGGATCAGGGGCTACTAACACCAAACCACTCTAAGCCAGGATAGAAAAGTTGTAAATGACCCCTTACAGAGCCTAACATGCCTGGCCTGAAGGCAAGGGATTAGCAACTATAAAGAGTCATGAAACCTCTCATCAGAGACTTAAGACTGGCTGTCTCACTAATCGCATTTAAGTAACCAACAGATCCCCAGTTTATTGTCCTCTAGAAAGGAAGAGAGCTTAACCCCACTGAGGATGTTATCCATATTCTGGAAGTGCCCCTCTCTGATGCCAGTTTGGTGGAAGTTGGGTTCATGTCCTCCAAGATGAAGAATGAAACCAAGGGACACCAAGGCAAGCAAAGCAAACAGATTTTATTATAAGAAAATAACAGAAAGCAAACCACAGGGAAAAGAGTGGGATAAGAAACAGAGCCATTTTTTATATTTCTTTAAAACAGGAGAACTGGTGAAAATTCTCCTATGTATTTGTCCATCTCCCAGGAAGTGTATTTATTCAGATTAGAAATCTTGAAGGCTAATTTTGCTAGGTATAAAATTCTAAGTTGGTGGCATTTAATTTATGCCTTTTTGAACAATTTTTCTACCCTTGATTATTTTGGGGTTGGATATCCATTTGAATACTTTTTATTTTTAAGATAATGCTTCCTTTTGAATCAAGACATTTAATCTATGGCCATACAACCTTGAACATGTCCAATCTCACCTGTATCTGGATGTTAAGATTTTTTTTTTAACCATCATTGCTAAAATAGTTTTCTATCAGGGTCTTAGATGTATTCTTCCTTGTTTATAATGTGCCTGCAGTTCTTAGGATATTTCGAATCTCTACCTTAATGTCTTCTGTTAATATTGAAGACACTCAACTAGCAGTTAACATTTCAGATATTCTTTTAAAATACAATCTTCTTCCCCCCAACCTGTGCCTCAAATTTTATCCACAGTCATCAAATTCTGTATTATTTTCTCTTTATTAATATTATTTTACGTTTATTTGTTTCAATGTGAATCCATTGTACTGCCTTAGCTTTCTGTTTATAATACTCTATTCCGACATGCCAAATATGACAGTAAGCTCATTTAATATTTATATCCATATATGTAGGAACTTAGTCTCTTAGAGTGTAACCCTCATTCATGTTTAGCTACCTTTGTCTGCGTATTTAGAATTTTTATGCTGCTTAGGTCATCTCTTAACCAATAATTAACAGTTACAGGGACAGAAACAATTTCATTCTCTTGTTTCTGCTAGTGAAAGCTCATACTTAGGATTTACATATTCTATAGAATCCCCCAGCCCCAATAATATTACTTGATATCTTATCTCGGAAAGGAAGATTTTCTTTTCTTCTTGGTCCCACTTTCTTACTCTCACACCATTGTTTTTCTGGAAATAATTACTTGTACATAAATTCTCATTTCAGAATCTTTCTCTTGGAAAATTAACCAAAAAAGCAGGAATATGGATATCTAAATTTTGATTATTAACATTTTTCAGGGCCATATTTTCCCCTAGCATCTTTATTTACAGAATACAATTTTCTTATGTAATTCTCAATCTTGTCATCTATTTTTGGATGTAGTCATCCTAATTATTTTAAAATTTATTCCAAAATATTGAAAGTTTAGTACATATATGGATTTCTTTATATTATAGCTTTTCTCTCTTTGCCTCTTTCTATATTTCTAGACACTTTTTATTAATTTCTGGATGAAAGAAGATTCTCACCTCTCAGTTATTTCCTCCTCTTCAACATTTTATATTTATAAGTTCTATTTACCCATAAAAGGTAGATTTTCAATGCCATGATATAATATATTTTACTTCTTAGATTTGTAATATAATTTTACCACAATGTATTTCTTAAGCATAATTAATTTACTATATTAAAAATATAGTATATTAAAAATATTGAGGTTTTTTTGGTCAAAAATTGAATTTAGCTTTTATTAAGAAACTTTCATCTTTAGACATCTGATTTTTGACAAAGGGGGACAAAATATTACATAGAGGAGAGATAGCCTCTTCAACAAATGATGCTGGACAAACTGGAGAGCCACTTGCAGAAAGTTGAAATTAAACCCATATCTTTCTCCTTGCATGAGAATCAAATCAAAATGGATCAAGGAGCTAGGAATTAAACCAGCTACCTTGCAACTGATGGAAGACAAATTAGGTACAACACTTCAGCATTTGGGAGTAGGCAAAGACTTTCTTAACATGTCTCCTAAAGTGAAAGGAGTAAAGTAAAAAATCAGTGAGTGGGATGCCATAAAGCTAAAAAGCTTTTTTGCTGCTAAGGAAACAATCAAAAGAGTCAAGAGGTTTCCTACGGAAATGGAGAGAATCATGGGCTATGAATCCTCTGAAAGGGGCCTCATATCCAGAATCTACAAAAGCCTCAAAAACCTCAATTACAAAAACACAAACAACCCAATTAATAAATGGGCCAAAGAGTTAAATAGAAATTTCTCTACAGAGAACATTGATCAAGCCAATGAATACATGAGAAAATGCTCTGAATCACTAGTAATCCGAGAAATACAAATGAAAACTACATTAAGATATCACCTCACACCAGTCAGAATGTCAAAAATGAAGAAAATAAACAATAATAGAACTGGAGGGGCGGTGGAGAGATAGGCACACTAACACACTGTTGGAGCTGCAGACTGGTACAGCCCCTCTGGAGAGCAGTGTGAAGAATCCTCAAAAAACTAGGGTTGAGCCCACCATATGATTCTGCTATTCCTCTCCTGGGTATTTTTCCAGGAGATTTAGAATCAGCACATTACAGTGACACAGCAAAATCAATGTTCATAGCAGCTCAATTTACAATAGCTGAATTATGGAAACAAACCAGATGTCCCTCACTGGATGAATGGATCCAAAAATTGTGGTACATGTATACCATGGAATTTTATACAGCAATTAGAAACAATGAAATTGCAGCCTTTGAATGTAAATGGATGGCTATGGATGAAATTATGCTGAGTGAAATCAGTGTAACCCAGAGAACCAAGGGTTGAATGTCTTCACTCATCTGTGCAGGCTGGAAGTAGACCCTGGCCATTGAGAAAGGAGGTCTATTATCACATGTTAAATTCGGATAAGTTGTAATGTTATACAACCTAATACATTTTTAGAATGTATTAGGGGAGGGGAGGGATTGGGGGGTGCACTCTTGGGGGTAAATCTAATCTTCAGAATCTATATTCATATGTTATTATTTCATTAAAAACTTATATAATTGTTCAACAATAAATTTCTCAATAAAGGAAAAAAGAAACTTTCCAGTACTTGGTCATTCCTTTTACTATTACAAACATAACTGAATTAATGCTTCTTAAGTAAACTCAATAACTGCTGACTCTCTCTACTAAATTTAAATAAATGAGAAAAAAACTCTTTTTTCCTCCCAGATGTTCTAATTTTGTATCATCAGTGAATTAGAAACCATTTATTATAATATAATATTTTAATTAAAGATTATATTCTTGAATTATTATTTTTGTGTTTGCATTCTATTTTCTAACCAGATTTAGTAATCACATGTCATTATTGTTTTCAATCAATATTGGCAGGTTGACAATATTATTTTACTCCACTCACAGTATAATCCATGTATAAATGCTACTAAAAACCTTAAACCAGTATTAACACAAAGATAAAGAAAACTGTAGAGGAAACAAAAGTAAATTTGAGATATAAATACATTTTGGGGAGTCAGAAATAAAAAATGAAGGTTAATAATTGCCACATTACTAACTAAGTGCTTTCAGTGGGAGAATATTCATAATATGTAAGCTCATTAGAAATGAAGAATCTCTAGACTTAGAACTCAGAGGTCATAGATTTTGTGGAATGAAAAGCATGAAATGTATGATTGTTTGAAAATCTATATATACAACTGTTAGAATAGCAAACCTCTCTCATACATCTACACTTAAAGTAATCAACACTCAAAAAGATATGTTATTGTAAAATTTCAAGAATGAAGAATATCTTAAAGTTGTGAAAAGAAATATAAAAGTGATAGGAGCCAGAAAGTAAGCAGAGTTCTTAATGATAGGAGAAAGAAGAAGAATATTTATAAGATGCTAAGGAAATTTATTTCAATGTGCAATACTTCATTTAAATTATAATGTGTGAGATTAGAATAATTTCAATTTCAGACATGCAAGGTTCTAAAAACATACCTCTCAGATTGTTTAGAAATTCTTAGAAGGTGTACTTATCAAAACAAGAAACCAAAGCATAGAGAAGGACTTATATATGAGACACAAGAATATAATAACATCTCAGTATCACAGCCTGAGGCAGTATAAGTCAAAAGTCAACACAAATTCTTAAAGGTATGAAGCTAAAGAAGGAAGTCCTCCATGACTGAAACAATAAGAAAATAAAAGAAAAGTTTATATTGTTTAATATGTATGAATGTTTGGTAAATTTATCATTAGGATTTGTATAAAACTATTTAAGACTTCAGGGAAAATATTAGATGTGTAGAAAACTAAGAAGTTAAATACTAAAGATGCTAAACAATAACTTAAGAAACAATTTTTGTAAGACAAAGGAACAATAATCAGAATTCTACTTGGCTCAACAAAGACTTACACATGTAAAAAAAAGAATGAAATAAGTTTTTTATTTAACCAAGAATAGACTTTTCTCCCCATTTTTATTGGTTCTTTTTAGATATGCATGACAATAGAATAAACAATGACATAATTATAAAAGCATGGAATATAACTTATTCTAATCCAATCCCCAGTATTTCCCCTCCCCCCATTCTCTTGCCTCTACCGTTCTGATCTTTTTGCTATCTAATAATTTTATTTTAAGAGTTGGACAGTGAGAGAGACAGAGAAAGAGAGAAACAGCTTTATTTAGTTTTTCACATGGCTTTAGTTGCTTCAACACTTAGTTGTGTACATGGTGCTGCAGTTTGAACCCGGGTTCTCCTACTTGCTAGGCAAGCACCGAAACCGCTGAGCCACCCCTCCAGCCTCTACTAATTTTTTTTAAATTTAGTGTATTTTTCATGTACTTGTTGATGACATACACTATATATTGTATGTTCATAAATGAAATAGGAAAGTTAGTTCTGATTCATTCCATGAATTTTCTCCATCTTATCACTTCTTCCTCTGTTTCCCTCCCCTTGGTCAATTCTTCTGACCTTTTCCTTACTTTGGGTTAACTTCAGCATATCAGAGCTCATTAGACCTTTGGCTTTTTGATACTGACTTACTTTACTTAGCATGACAACTTCAAGTTCTATCCATATATCCATATATATACATATATATATGTGTGTATATATATATATATATATATACATATATATATATATATATACACACACACACACACACACACACACACACACCACAGTTTTTGTGGATCCATTCATCCAGTGAAGGGCTTCTAAGTTTTTCCATAATTTCAGTATTGTAAATTGAGCTGCTATAAACGTTGCTATAGCTGATTCCAGCTTTTCTTAAGAAATACCCAGGAGTGGGATAGCTGGGCCGAATGGTGGTTCCATCCTTCATTGTTTTAGGAGTCTCCACACTGCTTTCCAGAGTGGATGTATAAGTTTGCAGTCCAACCAACAGTGTGTTAGTGTTCCTTTCTCCCCACAACCCCTCCAGCATCTGTTATTGCTTGTATTCTTCATTTTTGCCATTGTGATTGGAGTGAGGTGGGATCTAAGTGCGGTTTTGATTTGCATTTCTCTATTGTTCGTGATGTAAAACATTTTCTCATATATCTTTTGGCCTTTTGGACTTCCTCTGTTGTGAAGTTTCTGTTTAGTTCCATAGTCCATTTATTGATTGGAGTGTTCTTGGTGTTAAGCTTTTGGGTTCTTTGTATATTTTGGATATTAGCTTCCCGTCGGATAGATAGCAGGTCATCTTTTTCTCCCATTTTGTTGGCTTTCTCCTGACACTCTTGACTAATTCCTTAGCCGTGCAGAAACTTTTCACTTTAATGGCACCTTCCTCATTAATTCTTGGTTTTAATTATTGTGCTATGGAAATCTTGTTAAAAAAGAAGTTGCCTACACCAAGATGGTGGAGTGTTGTTGATATTTTTTCTTCTAATAATTGTATGGTTGTTGGTTTAATTCCTAATTCTATGATTCATTTTTATTTGCTCTTTGTACAGGGTGAGAAATATGGACCTAACTTCTGCATAAGGCTGTCCCATTTGTTCAGGACCATTAGTTAAACAGGCTATTTTTTCTCCAATCTATACTTTTGGCCCCTTTGTCAAATCTTGGATAATTAAAGATTTGTGGGTTAGATTCAGTGTCTTCCATTGGTCCTCCTGTCTATTATGATACCAATCCCATACTATTTTTTCACTACAGCTCTATAGTATAATTTCAGGTCAAGTATTGTGATTCCTCCAATCACATATTTTTGCTTAGCAGTGTTTTGGCTATTCTAGGCTTCTGACTCTTCCAAATGAATTTAAGAATTGACTTTTCTTTATCTGTTAATAATGACATTAGTATTTTGATGGGGATTGTGTTGAATTGTGCAACACTTTTGACAGGCAAAATGGCCATTTTAACTATACTGATTCTGCCTAACCAATAACATGGGTATGTCTTTCCATTTTCTCAGGTATTCTTTAATTTCTTCCTTCAATGATTAATAGTTTTCATTGTAGAGGACATTTACTTCCCTTGTTAAAGTAATTTCCAAATATCTTATTCTTTTTGAGGTTATTGTGAATGGGATGGACTTCCTAATTTCTACTTCGGTAGAATTGCTGTTGGGAGTACAGGAAAGATATTGATTTATGGATGTTGATCTAGTAGCCTGCCACTTTGTTGAATTCATCTATAAGCACTGTAAGTCTTCTGATAGAAGTTTTTGGGTCTTCTAGGTATATGATCATATCATTGGCAACTAGAGATAATTTAACTTCCTCTTTTCCTATTCAAATCTCTTTGATTTCCTTCTCTAGTCTGATTGCTCTGGCTAGGTTTTCAAGAACTAAACTGAGTAAGAGCAGTGAGAGTGGACATACTTGTGTGGTTCCCAAGTTTAGTGGGAATGCTTTCAGTTTTTCTCTGTTATATATAATATTGGCTATGGGTTTGTCATAAATGGCCTTGACAAAATTAAGGTAAGTTCCTTTGATCTCTATCTTCTCCAGAGATTTGAGCATTAATTGGTGTTGGCTTTTGTCAAAGGCCTTTTGTGCATCAATTGAGATAATCATATGGTTTTTGTCTTTAATTCTTTTTAAATGATGAATTACATTTATTGATTTGTGTATGTTGAACCAGCCTTGTATGCCTGGAATGAAGTCCACTTGATCATGATGTATTCTCTTTTGATGTATTCTTGGATGCAGTTTGTTAGGATTTTGTTAAGGATATTTATGTTTATGTTCATCAGGGATATTGGCTGCAGTTTTCATTTCTTGACGTGCCGTTGTTGGATTTTGGTATCAGGGTTATAGTTGCCTCATAAAAAGTATTTGGAAGGGTTCTTTCACTTTTATTTTCATGGAATAGCTTACTAAGGAGAGGTGTTAATTCTGCCGTAAAAGTCTGGTAGAACTCAGCAGAGAATCCATCAGGTCATGGGTTTTTCTTTTTTGGCCTTTGGTTGCTATTTCAATTTTAATTCCTGATATTGTCTGTTGAGCTGGTCAATATCCCTCTGTGTTAGTTTGGGGGCGTATAGGTGTTCAAAGTAGTTTCTGATAATCCTTTGGATTTTGGATAATTCAATGCTAATGTCTCCATGTTCATTTCTGATTTTTTTGATTTGCTTCCTTTCATTCTTCCTTTTGTTGAAGTTGGCTAGGGGTCTGTCAATTTCATTTATTTTATCAAAGAACCATCTCTTTCTTTCATTGATTCATTGTAATTTTTTTCTCAATTTCATTGATTTCAGCTCTCATATTAGTTACTTCCTGTCTTCTATATTTGGGATTGGATTGTTTTTCTTTTTGTAAAGATTTGAGATATAGGATAAGTTTATTTATATGGGCTTTCTCCTGATATTTGCTGAAGGCACTCAATGCTATAAATTTACCTCTTCAGAATGCTTTCATACTATCCCAGGGCTTATAATATGTTGTGTCTTCATTCTCATTCATTTCCAAGAATTTCTTGATTTCTGTTCTCATTTCCTCATTGGTCCATTCTTTACTTAAGAGGGTATCATTCAATATCAATGTATTTATGTAATTTCTGTTATTATTTTTGCTGTTAATTGCTAGGATAATACTGTTGTGTTCTGATAGGAGACATGGGATTATATTAACCTTTTCAGATTTGCAGATGTTACCTTTGTGGACTAACACATGATCTATTTTGGAGAAGGATCCATGACTTTCTGAGAAGAGGGTAAACTCAGTTGATTTGGGACAGAATATTCTTTAGATGAATGTTCAGTCCAGTTGATTATTTTAAGAGAGTAAAAGGGATTCAGAGAGAGAGAGACAGACAGACAGACAGATAATTATTATTTTTTTTACTTTTTCATCTGATTTTTGTTTCTGCAATACTTGTTAAATATGTGGTCCTGGGGTTTGAACCTATATCCTCATACATGCCAGAAAGTGTTGTTATTGCTGAGCTATCACTCCATCCCAGTCCATTTGATTTATAGAGCTTTTAGGCTGGAGACTTCTGTGTTGATTCTTTGTTCTGATGATCTATCTATTGGTGATAAAGTTGCATTAAAGTCCCCCAGTACGATAGTGTTGAAATCTTTAAGTGGTTTAATGTCATGGAGTAATTTTTGATGTGTTTGGGAACATAGGAGATTGATGCATGAATGTTAACTACCTATGGTTACATCTTCTTGATGTAGCATTCCCTTAACTAATATTTAATGGCCTCCTTTGTCTCTTCTGACTAACCTTTTGTTGAAAACTACTTTGTTGGACAAGAGTGTCATCATACCATCTTGCTTTTCAGGCCATATGTGTGGTAGGTTTTATCCCAACCTTTTACTTTCAAGCTGTGGCTGTCTTTTCCTGTGAGGTGAGTCTCCTGTAAGGAACATATTGTTGGGTTCGCTTTTTGATCCAGTCTGCTAATCAGTGTCTTCTGGTTTGGAATTGATTCTATTCAAGTTCAGAGTTAGAATAGATATGTGATTTTGGTTCTCTGGCATTGTGACATTTGCTTTATTTTGTGCCATCTGTGAAAAGCTATGCTTTTATTGACTTTCTTCTGATTGAGGGCTTTTGGAGTTGTTTGCTTGTTCCTCTGTTTAAAGTTTGTCTCTGAGTATTCTCTATAGAGCTGGTTTTTTGCTCATGTACATTGCTAGAATTCTCTTATTATGTATAGTTTTTATTTCCCCATCAAATTTGAAACTGACTTTTGCTAGGTATGTTATTTTTGGCAGACAATTATTTTCTTTCAATATTTGAAAAATTTTGTTTCACACTCTCCTTGCCTTTATGGTCTGATGTGAGAAATCCACTCTGATCCTCATTGGTTTGCCTCTGAATGTGACTTAGTGTTTTTCTTTCACTGCTTTTAATATTCTTTCATTGTTTTCTCTGTTGTTCGCTTTTAATGTGATGTTTCTCAGTGAGTTTCTCATTTGGTTAGGTCTATTTGGTGTCCTATAGGTCTCTTGAATGTGAATATCTGGTTCTTATTCTGATATGGAGGAGAATTTCTTTGATTATCTCAATGAGAATATTCTTTATGCCATTTGTTTGTTGTTCAATGTTCAATGAGAAAAAGAGAAATAATGTTTAGCTGTTGCCAGAAGAATGTGAATAATTGAATACCAGGGAAGCTCACCAATGGAAGGCTATGCACCACAAAAACAAAATGTGCTGCTCTGAAATAAAACAAACAAAAACAAACCACAGCAAAACAAACAACACAAATGAAACAAGAAACAAAAACCAAACAAAACAGAAAACAAATCCTAGGTCTTAATGGAAAGTTGGGAGGATTAAGGTTTATTTCCACTATGAAGATCAAAGTAGATAGTGGGGTAGATGATCACATCTGGCTTCTGGATAGAAGCACTTCCAGGATGAGGTTGCTGGAGGGCCTGGGTTTTACTGTTCTCAACTGCAAATCAGATTCCCAGGAATCTTCCCAGTATTCTTGTCAGATGAAGGGAGTGCAGTCCTTCACCCCACTATTTCCCATGAAGACAGCTTTTCATCTTTCCTGGGTTGAGACCCTTGTTGCGTTAGTGTCTACCTGCCCAGACCTGTCACACTTCAGCTAGAGCCCTAGTAGCGACTGGCAATCTTATGGATTTGAAGGAAGACAAGAGGAAAGCTGGTGGATCTTGGGGTTGTGGCCTTCCTGAAATTGTGACACTTGGGTCAGATGCCGCCTTGAACTTCCAGTTCCTGAGGCCCTCACCAGCCCAAAATAAGCAGCTCCTGGGGTAGCCTCCATCCCAAACTCACAGGCCTGAGGCAGTCAGAATGTGTGGTTCCTGGGGTTGATTCTTGCCAGGAACACACAGCTCCTGGGGATGTCTCTATCCCAAACTCTCAGGGCCTAAGGCAGTCGGAATACAAGTCTCCTAGAGCAGTCAGTGTCCCAATTGTGCAGCACCTAGAGCAGCTTCTGACCCAAAGTCACAACTCTTGGAGCAGTTGCCTGGACTCCCCAACTTCTCAAGGTGGTGATTTCTCAAGCCGTCTATGGACAGTTTGGAGGCATATCTAAGTTGTTAGCACTCATGCAGACCCTGGGCTCAGTTGAGGAATGGGAGACACCAGGGTTCTCTGTGCCAATTTGTCCTTCCTGTATTTGTGTGTTATCTTCCCTCTCTCTGTTCCGAACCAGCAGTGCAACCCACGAGAGGTGGTCCTTGCAGTCGGAACTGCTTGGCCCCTTTGTTTTTTTCACTTGCTTAATAAATCCAAGCCTCTGAATCTCTAGCTTTCCTTATTTGTCTTGTATTGAGTTTCAGCAAAATTTTGCTGTTCACCCACCTCTTGGAAAGGCATTTCTCCCTCCATCATCCCTCTCCATGGAGAGGTTCTACATGCTGCACTCCCACCAGTCACCATCTTCTCAGGAGAATCTGTTTGCTGAGTTTTTAAATTGTGCTTCTCAGCTCTTCATACTGAAATGCCTCAAGAATATTTTTAATGAGGCCTATGAATTTTCCATCTTTATACCTTCATATATGAGCAATTATCTCTGTGTCCATCAGAAGTGGACAAATTAGACAAACACATATGCATTTTACTTGAAGGTTAGCCGTTGAGAGAAATTTGAAGTCAAAATTTTTTATTCTATGTGTATATTATTCATCTTTTCATCTCTATAGTGAAACACCTGACACATGGTACTTATGAAGAAGAAAAGCTTTATTTTGCTCACCATTTTGAAGGCTAAGGGAATGATTCCTCCTCTGGCTCAGATTTGGTGAGGGTCCATGGTAGATGATAGATGACAATGGCAGGGATATGTGTCAGGGAAAGCTGTCGCATTGGGAGCCAAGAAGGAGGCAGCCTGGGATTCCACATTCTTTTTTGAGGGCATGCTTCCAATTCATTTAAGGATCTACAACTAGGTCCCACATCATAAGGGTCCTCACCACCTCCTAAAACTGCCACCCTGAAGACCATCTTACCAACACATAAACTTTTGGAAGAACAAAAACCATATTCACATCACACCGTAGGCAACCTGGTTTTGTTCCTTGGTGTGTTGGTGCAAATATTTCTTATTGTGTTTTGACCTGCATGTTTCTACCATCTTTTAAATGCTTGGCATTTACAATGGTTTTGCCTATATCTAGATATTGCTGTCTTTTCATTAATTATTTTTTAACACACAATTAAGTTCTGGAGGGGTTCAAACAAAGGAATGGTACATGAATGTTGCCTTTTCCTATTTTCAAAGCCCAGGTATATTTCTTCACCGTTTTAATGTTTCATAGTGATCACAGTTGAGGTGGCAAAAAGGAAAACTTGCCTATGGATTTTTAAGCTTCTAGCAATAAAAATGGGAGCTTTTAAGTTTCCTAAGTCAGTTTTAGGCCTTCATCATGACCACTAATTACTTATAGCCTAAAGGTTGTTATGGAGGAAATAACCTCCTGATGGCTAAAATAAGACCCTCTGCTATGCTTATGATCCCTTCCCTCCCCTTCACTAGTTGCCAGTCACCTCACTTTATTTGACCTTTCCTTTTCTACACATTCTATTTTCTCAAGATATGAACACAGACAGACAGCCCTACTTCAGAACTCCAGCAAGAGGGGAATGTGCTGCTTAAAGGAAATCTATAGTGACTTTCTATAAGGAGAAAAATACTTGCAAAAGAACATAAGCACCTCCTAATTTATCTTTTTAGTAAAATTACAAAAACAGATTTAATTGAATAAGGACAGATATAAACTTATAAAAATATGCACAAAATATTGGTCATATCTTGAGACATCAAAGAAGAATATTTGATAAAAACCAAAGAACTATTATAATTTTAAAAAGTGAAAAGGAATTACCCCAGAAATGACAGTTTCATTAGCTTAATTTTAGTATTAGAAATTGCTAACATAATGCAGAAAAATCTTATTAATTCTTAACACAGGGGACAAGAGAAGGGAAAAAAACAGAATTGCAATTAACTTGCTGGAGATTATCTAAATTTTTTATTAAAGTAACACAGCATCTAGATATCTTGGGACTGGCAGTTCTTTTGCTATCCTAAATAAACCAATATTGGATTAATAAGTAATTCTGTTAATACAAAACTAAAGTTGCAAATTCATGGAAGAAAACGATTTCCTTGACT